>CM022298.1:274519577-274844577 GCA_011799875.1 Thinopyrum elongatum
TCAAAACCATGAAATCCCTTTGTAACAGATGAGTTTTCGTCCGAAACCCTGTACTTCGAAAGAGGATTGTCCATTTTGTCACAAAGTGCATCCAGTTTTTGCCGTAACCCTCTCAACTTTTATGAAAACTCAATAGCAAAAATAATAAACTAAAAGAATGAACTAGAAAACTAATGAAACTCTAATAGAAAAAAGAATGAACTAGAAAACTTTAATGAAACTCTAATAATAGAAAAGAATGAACTAGAAAACTTTAAGAAACTCTAATAGCAAAAGGAATCAACTAAAAATTTATTGCAACTAAAATTATCAAAGTATTTTATGTTCAAACATTTAAAAGCAAAAAGAATTTTCATAAAGAACTTTTTTTGTTAGAAAACTTAATAGCAAAAAGAATTATCATAAGATTTTTTTTGTTAGAAACTAAATAAATACAAAAATGTTTTTTAATATAATGATAAAACACAGTAATATTAAATAGCAGGAAAAACAATCACTCCAAAAATCTATTTTTATAGTAAAGTTAATCACAAATAGTGATTCACACAAATTTCAAAGAATCAAATTTAAACTATTCAAATTGGAAAACTAATGGCATACTAACAGCAAGTTTAATATTTTATTACCTAAAAGCAAAAAGAATCACTGAAAAACAGTTTGTATTTTGTTGTTGTAAGTAAGAAACAAAATAAAATAAATAAAGCAAAAAAGAAAACAAAAAAACTAGAAAAAAAATAAAAAAAAATGCCACCTACTGGGCCACCACGGCCTGGGAATCGACTAGAAACCCATCCATGGGCCCAAGATTCAGGCCCGCAGAGGCCCAGCAGGCCCACGGCAGAGAGTAGCAGAGAAGGCCGAAAGCCTGCAGTTGAGAGGAGCTCGAGAGGGTCAGACGCGCAGCAGCGCTTAAAACCATCTCGAGCTCTCCAAACTAGCGACGGGGTGGGACTAACATCCACCGCACCGCGCCAGGAAGGCTTTGGTCCCGGTTGGTAGCACCAACCGGGACGAAAGGGGGGGGGCCATTGGTCCCGGGTTGGTGAACAAACCGGGACCAATGCCCCCCCTTGGTCCCGATTCGTGCCAACAAACCGGGACCAATGGTGTCTGTTTCCCGCCTTTGGCTGCTTGAAAAGAGACCTTTTGGTCCCGGTTCCCGGTGGTTGCATGAATCGGGACCAAAGGGGGGTTATTGGTCCCGGTTTGTGCCACGAACTGGGACCAATGTTTCGTCTATATAAGCAAACACTTAGAAATTTTCTCCAAAATCACTTCTCTTCTCCTGCCCGCCCCTGCCCGCGCCGCCGCCGCCCGCCCCCGACGCCGCCGCCCCGACGCCGCCCCCCCGCGCGACACGCCACCCCGACGCCCCGCCCCGAAGCCTCCGCTGTGAGCAGCACGCCCCTGCCCGCCGCCGCGTTGATTTTTTTTATATATGCTTTATTATATATATTTTTTTTCTTTTATATGTATGTATGTATGTATGTATTTTTTGTATGCATGTATGTATTTTTTAAACTTTTTATATGTATGGAAAAGAGGAAGAAGGAAGAAGAAGGGAAAAAAAAGGAGAGAGAAAAAGGGAGAAAAAAAAGGAGAAGAGGAAAAAAAATAAGAAGAGAAAGAAGGAGAGAAGAAGAGAGAAGAGGAGAGGAAGAAGAGGGAGAAAAAAAATAAGAAGAGGAAGAAGAAGGAAAAAAAAGGAGAAGAAGAAGGAATAGAAGCTCTATTCCTTCTTCTTCTCTTTTTTTTTTCTTCTTCTCCTTTTTTCTTCTTCTTCCTTCTTCATTTTTATCGGGAACGAGGGTGGCGAGGATCGCCGAGCAGTCGAGGGTCGGGAAATAGGGTAGAGGGTCGAGGGTCACGAGGGGTCGAGGGTCGCCGAAGGTTCGAGGGTCGAGGGTCGTCGAGGGGTCGAGGGTCGTGGAACGCCGAGCGGTCGAGGGTCGGGGCGGCGGAAGGTTCGAGGTTGCCTTGTGTCAAAGTATTGAACGAGAAGAAGAAGAAAAAAAGAGAGGAGAAGAAGAAGGAATAGAGGAGAAGAAGAAAAAATAGATTAAAAATATTAATCTATTTTTTCTTCTTCTCCTCTATTCCTTCTTCTTCTCCTTTTTTTTCTTCTTCTCCTCTTTGTTTTTTCTTCTTCTTCCTCTTCTAATTTTTATTGGGAACGAGGGTGTCGAGGATATACCGAGGGTGAGGGTCGGGAACTAGGGTAGAGGGTCGAGGGTCAACGAGGGTCAAGGGTCGGCGAAGGTTCGAGGGTCGAGGGTCGTCGAGGGGTCGAGGGTCGAGGAACGCGAGCGATGAGGGTCGGGGGCGGCGAAGGTTCGAGGTTGCCTGTTACTTTCGCCTAATGATGAAGGGCATGGTTTTGTTGAATCCTTTGACACTAGACAAACGTGACATGGGGGGGTCGAGGGTCGGGAACTAGGGTAGGGGTCGGGATCGCCGAGCGGGGTCGAGGGTCGTGAACTAGGGTAGAGGGTCGTGGATCGCCGAGCGCGAGGGTCGAGGGTCATGAACTAGGGTAGAGGGTCGAGGGTCACCGAGGGGCGAGGGTCGGGGTGTCCAGGGGTCGGGGGAGGGGGGGGGGTTTTCCCAGGGTCCAGATTTATCAAGAATGCCCCCATTATGGATGTGCACAAGTTGATCCAAATTTTTTCTGATCTCATCTATATATATATATTCTTCTATATGTCACGTTGTCTGTCAAAGTATTGAAGAAATCCATGGCTTCATCATTTGCCAGAAGTAACAGGCGTATGATGCTACGAAGCTCTTCAAAGTTGTTTTGGAACGGAGTTCCTGATAGAATAATTCGCCTTTTGGTACGAATTTCAGCAAAGGCCTTCCAAATAGCGATATTCGGAAGGCTCTTGCTGAACTTTGTACCAAAAAGCGAATTATTCTATCGGGAACTCCGTTCCAAAACAACTTTGAAGAGCTTTGTACCATTATACGCCTGTCATTTCCAGCTAATGATGAAGTCATGGTTTTCTTGAATTCTTTGACACTAGACAACGTGTCATATAGAAGAGTAGATGAGATCAGGAAAAATATGGACCATTTTCTGCACATCCAGAATGGCGTCATTTTGTTAAATCCCTTGTCGGTCCGGACGTCGGACATTCATGAGAGAGGCGGTCCGACCCAAACCCTTCAGCAGTCTGACTTAACGGCTCCCAGCTACCCCGTGGATGCTATCACGGAGGCTCAAGATTGCCACCTTATGACGCAATGGCAGCACCTCAAAGTCAAGGCGGCTGTCAGCTCTGTTGCACCTCCTCAACCCGTCGCAACTTTTCACTGCCTTCCGATTCCACAAGGCAATGCTGTTGTGATGGTCGATGAAATAACGGAGGGATTTGAGGAGCTCGAGCTTGACCACCCTACCGGTGAAGGGGAGACTCAGCTGGGTCTTGCTCTGAAGACTCCATGTCTATGGCGGAAGGAGCTCATCAACCTTCCGAACTGGACGCCTCCTCCTCCTCCTCCGGCGAGTCAGGGCACTGCGCCTCCTCCTCCTCCGGCGAGTGATCAGGGCAGTCCGCCTCCTTCTCCGGCTACTCCGGCGCGTGGCGGCACTCCGCATCCTTCTCCGCCTGCGCCGGCGCGTCCGAGCAGCCCGCCTCCTTCTCCGCCTCGTCAACAACAGCGGAAGACAGCCGCCCCCGCTCCGGCGCGTCGTAGCACTCCGCCTCCTTCTCCGCCTCGTAAGCAACGAAGGAAGACAGCCGCAGCCGCTCCGGCTGCTCCGGCGTCTAGCAGTACAGCCAGAGGCGGGAGGCAATACATATTCGGTCCATCTCTCAAGCCTCTAGAGAAGTTACCATACGAGATGACCGAGGAGGAAAACGCGGAGATCTGTCAAGCCCAAGTGAAGGAATTTTTTGCAAAGAAAAATCCACCTCCGGAGGAGAAGATGGATCAGGTGAAATTGAAGCGCACTTTGAAGAACCTAAAGCGACCACCACTGCCTCCGCCGAATGACAACCATGTCCGCGCTCTTAAAAAGGCAGTGGAAGGAGCGCGCCGGTCGGGAACTACTTCAAGTGACAAAAGGTTACAAGAACGAAGAAGTGGGAACAAAATTCCCCAGCTCGGCGAACAGGCAAACCAATCGTGCCCCCCGCTCAAGGTGTCTAGCGATATCGTCGCAAATCTGCCGGGGATGCTGCCCGGTACCAATCCTGGTGATTACCTGCCCGACGATGCACATTTTGATACAATGGAGGTGGACGAACACAAATACCGGTACGGGAAGCCTCTCGTCAGACCTGGTGATCCTCCTCTAACAACGATGATGCGAAGATTCCATAAGTGGTACATGGACACCTGCAAGTCTGGGAAGGATATTTTGACGCTGAGAGTTAAAGAGGAGCAGGACCTCGTTGGAATTGATCTGTTGTCTGTTCCATTTGAGGAGTTCTTCCAGTTTTTCAATCAAAAGGACCTCGATAAAATAATCATCACTTGCTACTGTCTGTAAGTACTATACTTCTGTAATTAAGTCTCTATATATAGCTCAGCTCTTTCATTGCATGTATATATAATTAACCTCACTATATTATGCAGATTGAAGATCGTCGAATGCAGAAATGCACAAATCTATGATATTGGGTTCATTAACACAAATCTCATAGATGAATGGACGGTTAAATATAATGCGAAAGAAACTGAGGCCAACTTGCTACAATCGTTGCTTAAAAATCAAAACAAAGATAAAATACTCTTTCCTTACAACTTCAAGTGAGTGTTACTGTCTTCTGCATATTCGGTTTCCATTATTACTCGAGGTTATAGTAATGTAATTGATGAGTTATGCATGCGTGCGCATCTTCCACTTTATTCTCCTAGAGATTAAGCTTGAGCAGGGACTAGTAACCGTCTTAGAGTCAAGACGAAAAGATCCCAAGGAGTATGCGGCCATGACTAAAATGCTCCAGAAGTAAGTTCAATCGATCATTATCGCACCCAACTTTGTTCATTTCTTGATATCAAGTAATTATTTTCTTTGTCTCGCAGGGTTTGGAAAGTGTTCACCGCAGAAGCTCCGGGACTGCCGGGGGAGCTGCGATTTACACACCCGAAAGTAAGTACTACTAGCTAGTTCCGCGCATCTCCCATTGATTCTAGCTAGTTTCATCAATACCATTTATAATGCTTGATTATCAGTTTGATTGACCTCTATTTCTCGTAAAGTGGTTGTGGCAGGAAGGCGGGAATAATTTTTGTGGATACTACGTTTGCGAGTACATCTACAACGCGACGACATCTAAGCGGGGCTACTCTGAAAAACAATATGAAGTATGTAAGCAATAATATTCACAATTTTATTTTATTACCATCATTTGTGTTGAGTTTCATTCATATATATGTATTGACCCCCTTCTTCAAATTAGATTTGGCAGATGCGGGATGAACTCCTACCACAAGATCGCATAAAAGCAATTCAAGAGGAATTGGCGGGATTCTTTCTTGACCACGTCATCAATCCAGCCGGAGAATACCATGTGAAACTTGACATCAGATGTTAGGGATTGTAAGAGATCTTATATTGTATATATGTAGCTAGTAGCGTCGGATAGATATACGAAAACTTGTTGTTCGACCAATCTCTCGGAGAAGGAGGAGGTCGATCACTTCTCTCTGTATATGTTCATGATGATCTTGTGTACTTAATGGTTTCCTTCATTTGCTTACTAGCTAGCGTGTCGAGTCCTCTCTATACGTATAGTACGTAGCGTCGACCAAGCACGGAGATAAGAGAGGAAACTTCTCTCTATTAGCTAGCTAACACAATATATGAAACCCCTAAATTAACCCTACAAAACCCCCACCCCTTTCAAAACAAAAAACAAAAACCCCAGCTCCTGAGCTGCTGACGCGTGGATGCTCTTTGGTCCCGGTTGGTGTTACCAACCAGGACTAAAGGCCCTCCTGCCTGGGCTCGCCGCAGTGGCCACGTGGAGCCACATCTGTCCCAGTTCGTAAGCGAACCGGGACTAAAGGTGTTGGGCTTTAGTCCCGACCCTTTAGTCCCGGTTCCAGAACCGGGACAAATGGGCCTCTGGAACCGGGACAAATGGGCCTTTTTCTACTAGTGCAAGGAATTTATTATTTGACAACATAAAGTAAATTTCTCTTTCATTTCGGGACTGGGCATCTCTATTACCGCCGTACTCTCGTGCAATGACAAGTGAATAAACACTCATCTTGAGAATAACACATCTAGCATGGAAAAATATTGGCCACCCCCTGCCGCTTCATGAGCGGTACGAGCACACAAAAAGGAAATTCATTTTCAAAATTAGAGATAGCACATACAAATTTACTTAGAACGGCACGGAAATACTGCATATAGGTAGGTATGGTGGACTCATGTGGCAAAACTGGGTTTAAGGATTTTGGATGCACTAGTAGTATTCCCACTTAGTACAAATGGAGGCTAGCAAATAGATTGAGAAGCAACCAACCAAGAAACAAAAATTCACATAAATGAGCATTGAGCATAACTAACACCGAATAATGCACCACAAGTAGGATGTAATTTCATTGCATAACTATTGACTTTCGTGCTTGCATAGGGAATCACAAACCTTAACACCAATATTCTTACCAAAGCACAATTACTCACCAACATGACTCACATATTACTATCTCCATATCTCAAAACAATTGCAAGGAATCAAACTTATCATATCCAATGATCTACATGAATGTTTTTATTATATCCTTCTTGAATATCCATCACTTTGGGACCAATTTCAAAGCTTGTGCAAATTGTCATCACTAGTATCAACTCTCAAAATAATATAAGTGAAGCATGAGAGTGTTGGACAAACTACTCCAAAAAGATATAAGTGAAGATCAAACGAGTAGTCATGTAAATGTGTAGCTATTTGAGGACTCTCTTTTATTTAAAAACTTTCAGATCTAAGTATCTTATTAAAATAGCAAGCAAAACAAAAAAAATGACATTCCAAGAATAGCACAACTCATGTGAAGAAGCAAAAACTTAGGCTCAACCGATACTAACCGGTAATTGTTGATGAAGAAAGGTGGGGTGCCTACCGGGGCATCCCCAAGCTTAGATGATTGAGACTTCTTCAAATATTATCTTGGGATGCCTTGGGCATCCCCAAGATTGAGCTTTTATGTCTCCTTAATTCCTTTTATATCACGGTTTTCTTAAATCTCAAAAACTTCATCCACACAAAACTCAACAAGAACTCGTGAGATAAGTTAGTATAAATCAATGCAATAACCTTATCATTATCTACTGTAGCAAATTACTAAAATTATTATTTAACATTTCATACTAAATGCCTCTGCATATTTAATACTCCTATCCTCAAATAGAATCATTAAACAAGCAAACATATGCAAACAATGCAAACATAACAGCAATCTGCCAAAACAGGATAGTCTGTAAAGGAAGCAAGAATATTAATACTTATTTAACTCCAAAAATTATGAAAATTTACCACATTGTAGAAAATTTATCATATCTTATTGTGCAAAAAAATCAACCTTTTTTATCTCATTCTGACTTTTTTCAAGAATTCACGCACTAGCGTGCAACTTTCTGTTTTCAAACAGCCACATATAGACTTGCAAAATAAGCATGGCAAAGGCTATACTTGAATTTTTTATTGAAATAAAAGATACAAAACATTATTCTAAATAACAGCATGCAAATCAAAACAAAATAAAATTATGCTCCAAGCAAAACACATATCATGTGATGAATAAAAATATGGTCCCAAGTGAGGTTACCGATAATGTTGAAGACGAAAGAGGGGATGCCTTCCGGGGCATCCCCACGCTTATTTGCTTGGATATTCCTTGAATATTAACTTGGGGTGCCTTGGGCATCCCCAAGCTTAGGGTCTTGTCACTCCTTATTCTCCTCATATCGATATCTCACCCAAAACTTGAAAACTTCAATCACACAAAACTTAACGGAACTTCGTGAGATGAGTTAGTATGATAAAGACAAATCATTCACTTTGGTACTGTCAAGATAAGATTCATATTTTTTATCACACAATGCCTACTATACTATACAATTTCCACAATTTATATTAAGCAATATAAGCCATGGAAACCATAAAACAAGCAAACTATGCATTGCAAACAAAATCTGTCAAAAACAGAATAGTATGTAAAGATCTGAATTAAGATCATACTTCTGTAACTCCAAAATTCTGAAAAATTAGTACAACGTAGAAAAAATTTATACCCATCAACTGTAAAAAATTCAGAGGTTTTCGATGCTCCGGTGAATTTAAACAATTCTGTTACTGGGCACAAAAGTTTCTGTTTTTGCACAGAATCAAGTCAACTATCATCTACACTATCCCAAAGGCTTTACTTGGCACTTTATTGAAATAAAAGCTATAAAACATGATTACCACAGTAGACTAATCATGTGAACACACAAAAACAGTATGGGTAAATGTTGGGTTGTCTCCCAACAAGCGCTTTTCTTTGATGCCTTTTAGCTAGGCATGATGATTTCAATGATGCTCACATAAAAGATAAGAATTGAAACACAAAGAGAGCATCATGAAGCATATGACTAGCACATTTAATTACAACCCACTTCCTATGAATAGGGATTTTGTGAGCAAACAACTTATGGGAACAAGAATCAACTAGGATAGGAAGGCAAAACAAGCAAAACTTCAAGATTTTCAACACATAGAGAGGAAACTTGATATTATTGCAATATGTAAAAGCATATGTTCCCCTTTCATAATAATTTTCAGTAGCATCATGAATTAATTCAACAATATAACTATCACATAAAGCATTCTTTTCATGATACATAAGCATAGAAATTTTATTACTCTCCACATAAGCAAATTTATTCTCATGAATAGTAGTGGGAGCAAACTCAACAAAATAACTATCATGTGATTGGAAATTAAAATCATGATGACAAGTTTCATGGTTATCATTATTCTTTATAGCATACATGTCATCACCATAATCATCATAGATAGCAACTTTTTTATCATAGTCAATTGAAACCTCTTCCAAAATAGTGGATTCATCACTAAATAAAGTCATGACCTCTCCAAATCCACTTTTATCATTATAATAAGATTCAACACCCTCCAAAATAGTGGGATCATCATTACCTAGAGTTGACACTCTTACAAACCCACTTTCATCAATATAATCATCATAAATAGGAGGCATGCAATCATCATAATAAATTTTCTCATCAAAACTTGGGGGACTAAAAATATCATCTTGATCAAACATAGCATCCCCAAGCTTATGGCTTTGCATATCATTAGCATCATGGATATTCAAAGAATTAATACTAACAACATTGCAATCATGCTCATCATTTATGCCAAACATTTTATTGAATTCTTCTTCTATCAATTGAGCATAATTTTTCTTTCCATCATTTTCAAGAAAGACATGATAAAGACAAATAATATGAGGCCACCTCAATTCCATTTTTTGTAGCTTTATTTTACGAACCAAACTAGTGATAAAACAAGAAACTAAAAGATTCAATTGCAAGATCTAAAGATATACCTTCATGCACTCACCTGCCTGGCAACGGCGCCAGAAAAGAACTTGATGTCTACTACACAACTTGTTCGTGTAGACTCGTGTTGGGCCTCTAAGCGCAGAGTTTTGTAGGATGTAGCAATTTTCCCTCAAGTGGATGACCTAAGGTTTATCAATCCGTGGGAGGGGTAGGATGAAGATGGTCTCTCTCAAACAACCCTGCAACCAAATAACAAAATGTCTCTTGTGTCCCCAACACACCAAATACAATAGAAATTTGTATAGATGCACTAGTTCGGCGAAGAGATGGTGATACAAGCGTAGTAATGATAGTAGATATTGATTTTTGTAATAGTAACAATAAAAAACAGCAAGGTAACGAGTAGCAAAAGTGAGCACAAACGGTATTGCAATGCTTGAAAATGAGGCCTAGGGTCCGTACTTTCACTAGTGCAATCTCTCAACAATGCTAATATAATTGGATCATATAACCATCCCTCACGTGCGATGAAGAATCACTCCAAAGTTCTTATCTAGCAGAGAACATAGGAAGAAATTGTTTTTAGGGTACGAAACCACCTCAAAGCTATTCTTTCCGATCAATCTATCCTAGAGTTCGTACTAAAATAACACCAAGCTATTCTTTCCGATCGATCTAACCGAGAGTTCGTACTAAAATAACACCATATGATACACATCAACCAACTCTAATGTCACCTAGATACTCCAATGTCACTGCGAGTATCCGTGAGTTGATTATATGATATGCATCAAACAATTTCAGATTCATAATACTCAATCCAACACAAAGAAACTCAAAGAGTGCCCCAAGATTTCTACCGGAGAAACAAAGATGAGAACGTGCATCAACCCCTATGCATAGATTACCCCAATGTCACCTCAGGAATCCACGAGTTGAGTGCCAAAACACATATCAAGTGAATCAATATGATACCCCATTGTCACCACAGGTATTCATAGCAAGACATACATAAAGTGTTCTCAAATCCATAAAAGTATTCAATCCGATAAGAATGAAATCTCAAAGGGAAAACTCAATTCATAACAAGATAGAGAGGGGAAAACACCATATGATCCAACTATATTAACAAAGCTCGTGATACATCAAGATAGTGCCAACTCAAGAACACGAGAGAGAGAGAGATTAAACACATCGCTACTGGTACAAACCCTCGGCCCCGAGGGTGGACTACTCCCTCCTCATCATGGTGGCCGCGAGGATGATGAAGATGGCCACCGGTGATGATTTCCCCCTCCGGCAGGGTGCCGGAACGGGGTCTAGATTGGTTTTTCGTGGCTACAGAGGCTTGCGGTGGCGGAACTTCTCATCTTGGGTTATTTATGATGGTTTCTCTATTTATAGGATTTTTTGGTGTCGGTTTCACGTGAAGATGGGCCTCGAGGTGAGCACAACCCACCGGGGCAAGCCAGGCCCCTCTGGCGCGCCGTGGTGGGTTGTGCCCTCCTCGTGGCTCTTCTGGCCCTCCCACGAAGCTTCGGGGGTCTCTTTTGTTCCAAAAAAATCGTCAAAAAGTTTCAGCTCATTTGGAGAACTTTCATTTCTGCACAAAAAAACAACACCACGGTAGTTCTGTTGAAAACAGCGTCAGTTCAGGTTAGTTCCATGCAAATCATACCAAAACCATATAAAATTATTGTAAACATGGCATGAATACTTCATAAATTATAGATACGTTGGAGACGTATCATCACCCTACTCCTTCGGTGTCGGGAAGTGTGTGGGGGGGGTGCCAGTGACACTTAGAGATAGGGAGAAGGAGTTTGTGTGTTATATATCTATATTAAGGGATAGGTAGATAGCATGTGTGTGTGGCATACTGATAACCCACAAGTATAGGGGATCGCAACAGTTTTCGAGGGTAGAGTATTCAACCCAAATTTATTGATTCGACACAAGGGGAGCCAAAGAATATTCTCAAGTATTAGCAGCTGAGTTGTCAATTCAACCACACCTGAAAGACTTAATATCTGCAGCAAAGTATTTAGTAGCAAAGTAGTATGGAAGTAACGGTAACAGTAGCAAAAGTAACAGTAGCATTTTTGTAGCAATTGTAACAGTGGCAACGGCAAAGTAACGTAGCAAAGATCAATATGTGAAAAGCTCGTAGGCAATGGATCAATGATGGATAATTATGTCGGATGGCATTCATCATGCAACAGTTATAACCTAGGGTGACACAGAACTAGCTCCAATTCATCAATATAATGTAGGCATGTATTCCGAATATAGTCATACGTGCTTATGGAAAAGAACTTGCATGACATCTTTTGTCCTACCCTCCCATGGCAGCGAGGTCCTAATGGAAACTAAGGGATATTAAGGCCTCCTTTTAATAGAGTACCGGACCAAAGCATTAGCACTTAGTGAATACATGAACTCCTCAAACTACGGTAATCACCGGAAAGAATCCCAATTATTGTCACCTTGGGGTATGCAGATCATAACACGTAATAGGTGTCTACAACTTGCAAGATAGGATCAAGAACACATATATATTCATGAAAACATAATAGGTTCAGATCTGAAATCATGGCACTCGGGCCCTAGTGACAAGCATTAAGCATAGCAAAGTCATAGCAACATCAATCTCAGAACATAGTGGATACTAGGGATCAAACCCTAACAAAACTAACTCGATTACATGATAAATCTCATCCAACCCGCACCGTCCAGCAAGCCTACGATGGAATTACTCATGCACGGCGGTGAGCATCATGAAATTGGTGATGAAGGATGGTTGATGATGACGACGGCGATGATTTCCCCTCTCCGGAGCCCAGAACGGACTCCAGATCTGCCCTCCCGATGAAGAACAGGAGGTGGCAGTGGCTCCGTATCGTAAAACGCGATGAATCCTTCTCTCTGATTTTTTTTCTCCCCGAACATGAATATATAGAGTTGGAGTTGAGGTCGGTGGAGGTCCAGGGGACCCACAAGGCAGGGGGCGCACCCTAGGGGGGCGTGCCCTCCACCCTTGTGGTCAGCCAGTGGGTCCCCTCTAGTTGATTCTTTCGCCAATATTTTTTATTTATTCCAAAAATATTCTCCGTGAAGTTTCAGGTCATTCCGAGAACTTATATTTCTACACAAAAATAACACCAAGGCAATTCTGCTGAAAACAGCGTCAATCCGGGTTAGTTCCATTCAAATCATGCAGATTAGAGTCCAAAACAAGGGCAAAAGAGTTTGGAAAAGTAGATACGATGGAGACGTATCAACTCCCCCAAGCTTAACCCATTGCTTGTCCTCGAGCAATTCAGTTGACAAACTAAAAGTGATAAAGAAAAACTTTTACAAACTCTGTTTGATCTTGTTGTTGCAAATATGTAAAGCCAGCATTCAGGTTTTCAGCAAAGATTATGAACTAACCATATTCACATTAACATTTAGGTCTCACATTTACTCATATCAATGGCATAATCAACTAGCGAGCAATAATAATAAATCTCGGATGACAACACTTTTTCAAAACAATCGTGATATGATATAACAAAATGGAATCTCGCTAGCCCTTTCTGAGACCGCGAAACATAAATGCAGAGCACCCCTGAAGATCAAGGACTGACTAGACATTGTAATTCATGGTAAAAGAGATCCAGTCACAGTCATACTCAATACCAATTAATAACAACGCATACAAATGACAGTGGTGCTCTCTAACTAGTGCTTTTTATAAGAAGATGATGACTCAACATAAAAGTAAATAGATAGGCCCTTTGCAGAGGGAAGCAGGGATTTGCAGAGGTGCCAGAGCTCGAGCTTTTAAAACAGAGATGAATATAATTTTGAGTGGTATGCTTTCATTGTCAACATAACAACCAAGAGATCTCAGTATCTTCCATGCTACATACATCATAGGCGGTTCCCAAACAGAATGGTAAAGTTTTTACTCCCCCTCAACCAACAAGCACACTCCACGGCTGGTCCAAAACAACGGGTACCGTCCATACAAACAACAATCCTGGGGGAGTTTTGTTTGAAATTATTTTGATTTGATTTGAGCATGGGACTGGGCATCCCGAATACCAGCCACTTTCTCGTGAATGACGAGTGAATAAACACTCATCGTGAGAATAACCCACCTAGCATGGAAGATACTGATAGCCCCCAGTCACTACATGAGCGATTCGGGCATACAAAACAGATTATCATTTGAAGGTTTAGAGTTTGGCACATGCAAACTTACTTGGAATGGCAGGTAAATACCGCATATAGATAGGTATGGTGGACTCATATGGAACAAATTTGGGTTTATGGTAGTGGATGCACAAGCAGTATTCCCGCTTAGTACAAGTGAAGGCTAGCAAAAGATTGAGGAGTGACCAACTAGAGAGCGACAACAGTCATAAACATGCGTTAAGATTAACCAACATTGAGTGCAAACATGAGTAGGATATAAATCACCATGAACATAAATATCATGGAGGCTATGTTGATTTTGTTTCAACTACATGCGTGAACATGTGCCAAGTCAAGCCGCTCGAATCATTCAAGGGAGGATACCATCCTATCATACTACATCCAACCATTTTAAAAGCATGTTGGCACGCAAGGTAAACCATTATAAACTCCTAATTAATTAAGCATGGCATGAGTAACTATAATCTCTAATTGTCATTGCAAACATGTTTCATTCATAATGGGCTGAATAAAGAACGATGAACTAATCATATTTACAAAAACAAGATAGGTCGAGTTCATACCAGTTTTTCCTCATCTCAATCATTTCATCAAATATCATCATTATTGCCTTTCACTTGCACGGCCGAACGATGTGGATAATAATAATAGTGCACGTGCATTGGACTAAGCTGGAATCTACAAACATTTATTCAAAGAAGAAGACAAGGTAATATGGGCTCTTTGTTAGATCAACAATAGTGCATATGAGAGCCACTCAACATTTTCATCGTGGACTTCTCCTTACGACCCAAAGAAAGGAAAAGAATTTCAAAGAAACACACTGAAATGTTTTTGGAGTTTTTATTTTTCTGAAGAAAGTAAAACAAGAATGAGAAAAACTATTTACATGGGAAAGCTCCCAACAAGCAAAAGAAGAACGAGAAATCTTTTTGGGTTTTCTTTTAATACTACAACTAATTTTTTGAATTTTCTCAAAGTTTTTCAAACACACAAGAAGAAAGCGAGAAAGAAAAAGAAATAAACTAACATGGATAATACAATGAAAAAGTGTGAACACCGACAACTGGAATGAGTGTGTGAACATGAATGTAATGTCGGTGAGAAATACGTACTCCCCCAAGCTTAGGCTTTTGGCCTAAGTTGGTTTACGCCCATGGATCAAAGTAGTCCTCTCCTTGGTACTGAGGAGGATCCTGGGGGTTCCACTGGTTAGCGAGCTCCTGTGGCTCCCACTGATAAATAGACTCCTCATATGGATCAGGTGATGGTTCCGGATCAGGAACTGGGGATCGCGTCCTCTCCCAGTATGCATAAATGTCCTCGGGCAGAATGAGGTGTGTGCCTGAATGAATATTGAACAAAGAAGGTGCAGGCAAAGTAATAATCTGACAAGTTTTCTAGCTGAATACCAGGTTATAGATGAGTCTCTTTTCCTTATCAGCGCTAATAAAATCATGTGCTACCATACTGTTATAGTCTAAATTTAAAGTGGGTAGTAGCATCTCCTCTTTCTCATCGTGCCTAATGGGTATCTCGAAGCGCTTAGCAAGGCGGGAGGCATAGATAACTCCAAATATAGGACCCCTCGAACGGTTTAAGCTCAACCGTCGAGCAACCATAGCGCCCAAACTAAAAGTTCTATGACGAAGTAAAGCATGGCGCAAAATAGCAAGGTCAGGAGCACTAAGGCCTCCACTCTCCGCGCGACCAATTAAACATCTCCCAGCAAAAAATGAATAGTAGCGCAAAACAAGAAAATGTAAACTAGCCACTCTCGCTTCCGACACCTTTCTCCCTTCCCCTACGGTAACTTCATCAATAAAATCTTCCACATCTCTAGGACGTGGTTCATCGACGCTGCCCTCAAAAGGTAATTTGCAAACCTCACAAAAATCATAAAGCGTCATCTCCTTATACTCATCATATAAATAAAATTCTACCGTGGGTGGTGATTTCCTAGCATGAAAGTGAAAATTTTGCACGAAAGTATTAGTGAGTAGGAGGTATTGATCACACTTATCGTGGAGGAAGTCGGTGATGCCTGCATTCTCCGCCAAATAATAGAAATCATCATAAATTCCGGCAGACCTCAAGAATGCATCACATGGCCATTCACACGGTCGAACCTCCACAGTGTGGGGAAGGTTGTACTTGGGCTTCTTCTTCTCCTCATTCTCATTTTCTTTAGAACCCCGACTTGAAGAACCTCTCAACCATCTCTTCATCGTTTCTTTTCTGAAAATTTCTGAAATTTTTAGTGACTTAAAATAAAAGTGAATCAAACTCAACAAAACTAATAGCAACTACTCCTACAAGTGCCTAGAGGCTCTATCATGCATCAAAACTACTTTGGACCATATAAATTTGACATGCAAGCTTAAGAACAAGGTCACTAAAGCAGCAAAAATTTGCAATATATAAAGTACTAGAACAAAAACTAATTGGGTCATTGGAGGAGTCACATACCGAAGAACAATCCCCCAAAGCAGTTTCGCAAATGGAGCTTTACACAAGGAGATCGAAAATGGTAGCAAAATGAGCTAGAACACGGGTTTGAGATACGGGATGGTTTTTTCTGGAGGAAGACGAAGTGGATTGGTGCTGGAATAAGTGAGGGGGACCCACGTGGGACCCACAAGGCAGGGGGGCGAGCCCAGGGGGGTAGGGCGCGCCCTCCACCCTTGTGGTCCGCTGGTGCAGCCCCCTGGTGCAATCTTAGTGCCAGAAATTCTAAAATATTCTATAAAAAATCATACTAAATTTTCAGGGTATTTGGAGAACTTTTATTTTTGGGACATTTTTTATTGCACGGATAATTCTGAAAATAGACGGATAATACTATTTTTGCTTTATTTATTCTAAATAACAGAAAGTAAAAGGTGGGTACAGAAAGTTGTGCTTTCTAAATTCATCCATCTCATGCTCATCAAAAGGAATCCATTAACAAGGTTGATCAAGTCTTATTAACAAACTTCTTTCGAATAACATGGAACCAGAGAATTTCCGAATAACACTAGGTTACCTCAACGGGGATATGCATGTCCCCGACAATGAGAATATCATATTTCTTTTTGACAGTAGGGAGAGGGAATTCAAAACCTCCAATAGTAATAGTTGAAATTTTTCCAATAGAATTGATACTATGAACTTGAGGTTGTTTCTTCGGAAAGTGTACCGTATGCTCATTACCATTAACATGAAAAGTGACATTACCCTTGTTGCAATCAATAACAGCCCCTGCAGTATTCAAAAAGGGTCTACCAAGGATGATCAACATACTGTCATCCTCGAGAATATCAAGAATAACAAAGTCCGTTAAGATAGTAACGTTTGCAACCACAACAGGCACATCCTCACAAATACCGATGGGTATAGCAGTTGATTTATCAGCCATTTGCAAAGAGATTTCAGTAGGTGTCAACTTATTCAAATCAAGTCTACGATATAAAGATAAAGGCATAACACTAACACCGGCTCCCAGATCACATAAAGCAGTTTTAACATAGTTTCTTTTAATGGAGCATGGTATAGTTGGTACTCCTGGATCTCCTAGTTTCTTTGGTATTCCACCCTTAAAAGTGTAATTAGCAAGCATGGTGGAAATTTCAGCTTCCGGTATCTTTCTTTTATTTGTAACAATATCTTTCATATACTTGGCATAAGGAGACATTTTCAGAATATCAGTCAAACGCATATGCAAAAAGACAAGTCTAAGCATTTCAACAAAGCGCTCAAAATCCTCATCATCCTTTTTCTTGGATGGTTTAGGAGGAAAGGGCATGGGTTTCTGTACCCATGGTTCTCTTTCTTTACTGTGCTTCCTAACAACAAAGTCTCTCTTATCATATCTTTTGTTCTTAGATTGTGGGTTATCAAGATCAACAGCAGGTTCAATCTCCACATCATTATCATCACTAGGTTGAGCATCAACATGAACATCATCATTAACATTATCACTAGGTTCATGTTCATCACCAGATTGTGTCTCAGCATCAGAAATAGAAATATCATTTGGGTTCTCAGGTGTATCTATAACAGCTTCACTAGAAGCATGCAAAGTCCTATCAGTTTTTTTTATTACTAGGACTAGGTACATCAGTATTAATTCTCTGAGAATCTTGCTCAGCTCTCTTAGGATGGCCCTCAGGATACAAAGGTTCCTGAGTCATTTTACCACCTCTAGTCACAACCCTAACAGCATTATCATTGTTCTTACTATTCAACTCATTGAGCAAATCATCATGTGCCTTAAGTACTTGTTCTACTTGAGTCTTAACCATGGAAGCATGTTTACTAATAATTTTCAGATCACTAACAGTTCTACTCATATAATCAACCAAGCAATCAAGCATGTAAGCATTACGTTTCAATTGTCTACTAACATAAGCATTGAAGTTCTCTTGTTTAACAAAAAATATCAAACTCATCCAATCATTGACTAGCAGACTTATTATAAGGGATATCACCTTCATCAAATCTATAGAGAGAATTTACCTCTACTACCTATGTCGGTTTATCGAGACCATGTATTTCTTCAATAGGTGGTAAATTCTTAACATCTTCAGCTTTAATACCTTTTTCTTTCATAGATTTCTTTGCCTCTTGCATATCTTCGGGACTGAGGAATAGAATACCTCTTTTCTTCGGAGTTGGCTTAGGAGTTGGTTCGGGAAGTGTCCAATCATTATCATTACTCAATATATTATTCAATAGTAATTCAGCTTGCTCAACAGTTTGTTCCCTGAAAACACAACCAGCACAACTATCTAGGTGGTCCCTAGAAGCATCGGTTAGTCCATTATAAAAGATATCAAGTATTTCATTTTTCTTGAGAGGATGATCAGGCAAAGCATTAAGTAGTTGGAGAAGCCTCCCCCAAGCTTGTGGGAGACTCTCTTCTTCAGGTTGCACAAAGTTAAATATTTCCTTTAAAGCAGCTTGATTCTTATGACCAGGGAAATATTTTTCAGAGAAGTAGTAAATCATATCTTGGGGACTACGCACACAACCAGGAGCAAGAGAATTAAACCATAACTTAGCATCGCCCTTTAATGAGAAAAGAAACAACTTAAGAATATAGTAATAGCGAATTTTTTCCTCATGAGCAAATAGGGTGGCTATATCATTCAACTTAGTAAGATGTGCCACAACAGTTTCAGATTCATAACCATGGAAAGGATCAGATTCAACCAAAGTAATTAACTCAGGATCAACAGAGAATTTGTAATCCTTATCAGTAACAAAGATAGGTGAAGTAGCAAACTTAGGATCATATTGCATTCTAGCATTCAAAGATTTTTCTTTCCACTTGCATAATAATTTCTTAAGATCATCTCTATCCTTACAAGCAAGAAAGTCCCTAGCTACCTCTCCATCCATAACATAACCCTCAGGTATAACAGGTAATTCATATCTAGGAGAGCTAGGTCTAGCAGGTGTCTCAAAGTGTTCAGTTTCAATAATTTCATCAGTTTCAGAAATATCATCATCTTCAGCATAATCAATAGTTCTAACTCTAGCAAGATGTTCATCAAGTAATTCACCCAGTGGCACAGTTTTATCAAGTAGAGTAGTAGCATCATAAGCATCATTCATAGCAGAAGTAGCATCATCAATAACATGCGACATATCAGAATCAATAGCAGGTGTAGGTGTCGCAAGTTTACTCAAAACAGAAGGTGAATCAAGTGCAGAGCTAGATGGCAGTTCCTTACCTCCCCTCGTAGTAGACGGATAGATCTTAGTTTTGGTATCTTTCAAATTCTTCATAGTAATCAACAGATATAAATCCCAAGTGACTCAGAGAATAGAGCTATGCTCCCCGGCAACGGCGCCAGAAAAAGGTCTTGATAACCCACAAGTATAGGGGATCGCAACAGCTTTCGAGGGTAGAGTATCCAACCCAAATTTATTGATTCGACACAAGGGGAGCCAAAGAATATTCTCAAGTATTAGCAGCTGAGTTGTCAATTCAACCACACCTAAAAGACTTAATATCTGCAGCAAAGTATTTAGTAGCAAAGTAGTATGGAAGTAACGGTAACAGTAGCAAAAGTAACAGTAGCAGTTTTGTAGCAATTGTAACAGTGGCAACGGCAAAGTAACGTAGCAAAGATCAATATGTGAAAAGCTCGTAGGCAATGGATCAATGATGGATAATTATGTCGGATGGCATTCATCATGCAACAGTTATAACCTAGGGTGACACAGAACTAGCTCCAATTCATCAATATAATGTAGGCATGTATTCCGAATATAGTCATACGTGCTTATGGAAAAGAACTTGCATGACATCTTTTGTCCTACCCTCCCGTGGCAGCGGGGTCCTAATGGAAACTAAGGGATATTAAGGCCTCCTTTTAATAGAGTACCGGACCAAAGCATTAGCACTTAGTGAATACATGAACTCCTCAAACTACGGTAATCACCGGAAAGAATCCCAATTATTGTCACCTTGGGTTATGCGGATCATAACACATAATAGGTGTCTACAACTTGCAAAATAGGATCAAGAACACATATATATTCATGAAAACATAATAGGTTCAGATCTGAAATCATGGCACTCGAGCCCTAGTGACAAGCATTAAGCATAGCAAAGTCATAACAACATCAATCTTAGAACATAGTGGATACTAGGGATCAAACCCTAACAAAACTAACTCAATTACATGATAAATCTCATCCAACCCATCACCGTCCAGCAAGCCTACGATGGAATTACTCACGCACGGCGGTGAGCATCATGAAATTGGTGATGGAGAATGGTTGATGATGACGACGGCGATGATTTCCCCTCTCCGGAGCCCAGAACGGACTCCAGATCTGCCCTCCCGATGAAGAACAGGAGGTGGCGGCGGCTCCGTATCGTAAAACACGATGAATCCTTCTCTCTGATTTTTTCTCCCCGAACGTGAATATATAGAGTTGGAGTTAAGGTCGGTGGAGGTCCAGGGGACCCACAAGGCAGGGGGCGCGCCCTAGGGAGGCACGCCCTCCACCCTTGTGGTCAGCCGATGGGTCCCCTCTAGTTGATTCTTTCGCCAATATTTTTTATTTATTCCAAAAATATTCTCCGTGAAGTTTCAGGTCATTCCGAGAACTTATATTTCTGCACAAAAATAACACCAAGGCAATTCTGCTGAAAACAGCGTCAGTCCGGGTTAGTTCCATTCAAATCATGCAGATTAGAGTCCAAAACAAGGGCAAAAGAGTTTGGAAAAGTAGATACGATGGAGACGTATCACATACTTAAAGCATCACGGAGATAAACAAGCGGTGTGCATGCAAGTGCCGGAAAAAATGAAGAGAGAAACAATGTGTGCACGGGTGAGTGTGTGTGTGAGAGCGAAATCTCAAAACAAAAGGTGCTCTGCTGGAAACCCATTGTATGTATTCATATGGTTCCGGGACTCAAGTTAACCTTACGGATATGTGTGCGAGACATAGTTATACTTTGAGACATGAGTGGCGGTGGGTGGGCGGAATTAAAGGGGAGGGCGTGTTTGACAGAGAAAGCGTGTGTGTTTTTGTGTGAGAGACTTGTAGGACGGGGTAGAAAGACAAATTCTAACCTTGATGGAGGGAGAGAAATACATGAAGTGCACGTGTGTGATTCAGATACCCACGGAGAAATGAGATATTGATGTTTGCTTGAACTACGTCGGTATTTCCCCAAAGAGGAAGGGATGATGCAGCATAGCAACGGTAGGTATTTCCCTCAGTGATGAGACCAAGGTTATCGAACCAGTAGGAGAGCAAGGCAACATTACGTAAACAGCACCTGCACACAAAGAACAAATACTTGCAACCCGACGTGTTAAAGGGGTTGTCAATCCCTTTCGGGTAACGGCGCCAGAAATTGGCAAGTGGACGGGAGATAAATTGTAGTAGATTGGATAAATAGATCGCGAATAAAATAAAGTGCAGCAAAATATTTTTGGGTTTTTGATAATATGGATCTGAAAATAAAAGTGGCAAATAAATAAAAAGGCAAATAGCAAAAAAGATCTGAAAATATATGATGAGAAAAATAGACCCGGGGGCCATAGATTTCACTAGTGGCTTCTCTCGAGAAAAATAGCATACGGTGGGTAAACAAATTACTGTTGGGCAATTGATAGAACTTCAAATAATCATGACGATATCCAGGCAGTGATCATTATATAGGCATCACGTCCAAGATTAGTAGACCGACTCCTGCCTGCATCTACTACTATTACTCCACACATCGACTGCTATCCAGCATGCATCTAGTGTATTAAGTTCATGGAGAAACGGAGTAATGCAATAAGAACGATGACATGATGTAGACAAGATCTATTCATGTAGGAATTAGACCCCATCTTGTTATCCTTAATGGCAATGATACATACGTGTCATTTCCCCTTCTGTCACTGGGATTGAGCATCGTAAGATCGAACCCATCACAAAGCACCTCTTCCCATGGCAAGAAAAATTGATCTAGTCGGCCTAACTAAACCAAAGATTCGAAGAAGAAATACGAGGCTATAAGTAATCATGCATATAAGAGATCAAAAGACTCAAATAACTTTCATGGATAAAGAGATAGATTTGATCATAAACTCAAAGTTCATCGGATCCCAACAAACACACCGCAAAAAGAGTTACATCAAATAGATCTCCAAGAGACCATTGTATTGAGAATCAAAAGAGAGAGAGGAAGCCATCTAGCTACTACCTACGGACCCGATGATGCGTGAGTAGTTCATTGTAGACCTACGGACCCGTAGGTCTACAATGAACTACTCACGCATCGTCGGAGAGGCACCAATGAGGATGATGAACCCCTCCGTGATGGTGTCTAGATTGGATCTGTGGTTTCTGGAACTTGCGGTGGCTGGAATTGATTTTCGTCGACTCCCCTAGGGTTTCTGGAATATTGGGGTATTTATAGAGCAATGAGGCGGTGCGGGAGGCGGCCGAGGTGGGCACAACCCACCTGGGCCCCCAGGCGCGCCCTGGTGGGTTGTGCTCCCCTCGGAGCCCCCCTCAGGTACTTTCTTGGCCCAACTTGTGTCTTCTGGTCCATGAAAAATCACCAAAAAGTTTCGCTGCATTTGGACTCCATTTGGTATTGATTTCCTGCAAAGTAAAAAACAAGCAAAAAACAGCAACTGGCACTCGGCACTATGTTAATAGGTTAGTCCCAAAAATTGATATAAAGTTGCTATAAAAATGATTGTAAAACATCCAAGAATGATAATATAACAGCATGGAACAATAAAAAATTATAGATACGTTGGAGACGTATCAGCATCCCCAAGCTTAATTCCTGCTCGTCCTCGAGTAGGTAAATGATAAAAACAGAATTTTTGATGTGGAATGCTGCCTAACATGTTCATCACATATTCTTTTCTTTGTAGCATGGACATTTGGACTTTTATATGATTCAAAGCAATAGTCTAGTTTTGACATGAAGATTTCAATACTCAAGCATATCAACAAGCAACCATGTCTTTCAAAATATCAACACTAAAGCAAGTTATCCCTAGCCCATTATGCTCAATCATTGATCCATTCATGAAACACACTCGCATATTAGCTACACCCAATGCTCAAGTATGATCATAGTGCCCCTTAGTTGGTGCTTTATAAGAGAATATGGAGACTCAAAATAAAATAAAAATTGCATAAAGTAAAAGAAAGGCCCTTCACAGAGGGAAGTAGGGATTTGTAGAGGTGCCAGAGCTCAAAGCGAAAAAAGTAGAGATAAAACATTTTGGGTGGCATGCTTTTCCTGTCAACGAAAATGATCGAGTAGTTCCCAATACTTTCCATGCTAGATATATCATAGGCGGTTCCCAAACAGAAAATAAAGTTTATTCCTTTTTCCACCATACTTTCACATTCCATGGCTAACCGAATCCACGGGTGCCGTCCATACCAACACTTTCCAAGGAATTTATTATTTGACAACATAAAGTAAATTCATTTTTCATTTCAGGACTGGGCATCCCTAATACCTTTGCCGTACTCTCGTGCAATGACAAGTGAATAAACACTCATCTTGAGAATAACACATCTAGCATGGAAATATATCAGCCACCCCCTACCATTTCATGAGCGGTACGAGCACACAAAAGAGAAATTTATTTTGAAATTAGAGATGACACATACAAATTTGCTTAGAACAGCACGGAAATACCGCATATAGGTAGGTATAGTGGACTCATATGGCAAAACTGGTTTAAGGATTTTGGATGCACAAGTAGTGATCATACTTAGTGCAATTGAAGGCTAGCAAAAGATTGAGAAGCATCCAACCAAGAAACGAAAAACCTCATAAGTGAGCATTAAGCATAACTAACACCGAATAATGCACCACAAGTAGGATGTAATTTCATTGCATAACTATTGACTTTCGTGCTTGCATAGGGAATCACAAACCTTAACACCAATATTCTTACTCAAGCATAATTACTCATCAACATGACTCACATATTATATCAACATATCACAAAACTATTACAAGGAATCAAGTTTATTTTGTCCAATGATCTTCATGAAAGTTTTTATTATATCCCTCTTGAATATCTGTCACTTTGGGACTAATTTTATTTGTTGCTTTTGATAGCTCAAACAAATCTAAGTGAAGAACATGCGCATAAAATTTTCTTCTCTCAAAATAATTTAAGTGAAGCAAGAGAGAATTTCTATAAAAAATTACTAACTCTCAAATAAATCTAAGTGAAGCATGAGAGCATTTCTTCAAAAATACTAAAGCACACCGTGCTCAAAAAGATATAAGTGAAGCACTAGAGCAATTCCATAGCTCATAAAGATTTAAGTGAAGCATAGAGAGCAATTCTAACAAGTCATAGCATAATTTTGGCTTTCTCGAATAGGTGTGTACAGCAAGGATTCACGACTAAAAATAAAAAGCAAAACAAGCAAAGACGCATATTATACAAGACGCTCCAAGCAAAACTCATGATATGTGACGAATAAAAATATAGCTCCAAGTAAAATACCGATGGTCGTTAGAAGAAAGAGGGGATGCCACTTGGGCATCCCCAAGCTTAGTTGCTTGCTTCTCTTTGGATAATGGCTTGGGGTGCCATGGGGCATCCCCAAGCTTAGTCTCTTCTTACTCCTTATTCCTTCATCCATCGTAATCTTACCCAAAACTTGAGAACTTCAATCACACAAAACTCAACAAAACCTTCGTGAGATCCGTTAGTATAAGAAAATCAATCTTTACTTTAAGTACTGTAGAAAACCCATTCAAATTTTGTTCTTGCATTATATCTACTGTATTCTAACTTTACCATGGCTTAGAACCTCTAATACAAACCATAGATTCATCAAAATAAGCACACAATGCAAAGAAAATAGAATCTGTCAAAAACAGAACAGTCTGCAAAGATACGAATTGTTCCCATACTTATGTAACTCCAAAAATTCTGAAAAATAAGTAAACATAGGAAATTTGTATATCAATTTTGTGTAAAAAATTCATAATTTTTCGTTGCTTCTGTGAATTTCTAAAATTATTTTACTGGATGCAAAAGTTTCTATTTTCCAACAAGATCAAATCAACTATCGCCAAAGCTACCCCAAAGGCTTTGCTTGGCACAAACACTAATTAAAACATAAAGAACACAATCATAAAAGTTGAATAATTGTGCAAACACTCAAGAACAGAAAAAAGATGGAAATAAATTTTATTCATTGGGTTGCCTCCCAACAAGCGCTATCGTTTTACGCCCTTAGCTAGGCATAATGCAAAGATCTAAATGTTGTCATCTTTAGTTTCTAATTCATCAATCAAACACTTGGAATTCTTCAAATATTTAGCATACAAATTTTCAATAACAATACTCCTAGGAACAAGTTTGAAGAATTCATTCTTGTACGTAGGGTCTCTTATAACTTCAACAAAATCCGGGTTAATACTAATCATCTTAAGATCTTCTTTGTTACTATTAGAAGTTGCACCCTTGTTTTTAGTGGCTTGAGTAATCTTGCCTATTTTTACGGGTTTTTTTTTCAATAGTTTTAGCAGAAGCAAAGGCCGTGCTTAAATTGCTACAAATTTCTTCCAACTTATCGATCCGAGAAGGGCTTTCTTCATTTCTTTCGTGAATTACGGTTCCCTTTTCTTTTAACAGCTTAAAAACTTCTCCCGTTTTTGACCCAAATTTAGTAGAAAAATTATGCATCTTTTTATCCAAGTTTTCAAAGTGTTCTTCGGTAAGCATTTTCTTTTCGATAGCATCCAGTCTTTCCATAACGTGCTCAAGAGTCAAAGTTGTTTCGTTAATTATAAGAGGCGGTGAACCCACTAAATTTCCCATAGCATTAAAAGCATCAAGAGAGGGACACATAAAGAAATTTCCACCGGTAATCGTATCAAGGATGAATCTATACCAAGTGGTGATGCCCATATAAAAACAACGAAGAAGAACAACGGTAGATTGCTTACAGATAGATCTATTATGAGCATTGCAAATCCTATACCAAGCATCTTTTAAATTCTCCCCTCCCCTTTGTTTAAAGTTAAGAACCTCATTCTCGGGGGTGCACGCGATAGAGGAAGAAATATCCATAATGACAAAAAGTGATCAACAAGATTGCACACAAAACAGATCTGACGAGAAAACGGCGAGCGAAAAAGAGGGCAAATAAAACGGCAAATTTTTGTGAAGTGGGGGAGAGGAAAACGAGAGGTAAATGGCAAATAATGTAAATTGCAAGGAGATGAGATTTGCGATTAGGAACCTGGTAGATGTTGATGATGTCTCCCCGGCAACGGCGCCAGAAATTGGCGAGTTGACGGGAGACTATCTTGACTTGATCCTCCCCGGCAACGGCGCCAGAAATTCCTTTTGATGTTTGCTTGAACTACGTCGGTATTTCCCCAAAGAGGAAGGGATGATGCAGCACAGCAACGGTAGGTATTTCCCTCAGTGATGAGACCAAGGTTATCAAACTAGTAGGAGAACCAAGCAACACTACGTAAACAGCACCTGCACACAAAGAATAAATACTTGCAACCCGACGTGTTAAAGGGGTTGTCAATCCCTTTCGGGTAACGGCGCCAGAAATTGGCAAGTGGACGGGAGATAAATTGTAGTAGATTGGATAAATAGATCACGAATAAAATAAAGTGTAGCAAAATATTTTTGGGTTTTTGATAATATAGATCTGAAAATAAAAGTGGCAAATAAATAAAAAGGCAAATAGCAAAATAGATCTGAAAATATATGATGAGAAAATAGACCCAGGGGCCGTAGATTTCACTAGTGGCTTCTCTCAAGAAAAATAGCATACGGTGGGTAAACAAATTACTGTTGGGTAATTGATAGAACTTCAAATAATTATGATGATATCCAAGCAATGATCATTATATAGGCATCACGTCCAAGATTAGTAGACCGACTCCTGCCTGCATCTACTACTATTACTCCACACATCGACCGCTATCCAGCATGCATCTAGTGTATTAAGTTCATGGAGAAATGGAGTAATGCAATAAGAATGATGACATGATGTAGACAAGATCTATTTATGTAGAAATAGACCCCATCTCGTTATCCTTAATAGCAATGATACATACGTGTCGGTTCCCCTTCTGTCACTGGGATCAAGCACCGTAAGATCGAACCCATCACAAAGCACCTCTTCCCATGGCAAGAAAAATCAATCTAGTTGGCCTAACTAAACCAAAGATTCAAAGAAGAAATACGAGGCTATAAGTAATCATGCATATAAGGGATCAAAAGACTCAAATAACTTTCTTGGATAAAAACATAGATCTGATCATAAACTCAAAGTTCATCGGATCCCAACAAACACACCGCAAAAAGAGTTACATCAAATAGATCTCCAAGAGACCATTGTATTGAGAATCAAAAGAGAGAGAGGAAGCCATCTAGCTACTACCTACGGACCCGTAGATCTACAATGAATTACTCACGCATCATCGGAGAGGCACCAATGAGGATGATGAACCCCTCTGTGATGGTGTCTAGATTGGATCTGTGGTTTCTAGAACTTGCGGCGGCTGGAATTGATTTTCGTCGACTCCCCTAGGGTTTCTGGAATATTGGGGTATTTATAGAGCAAAGAGGCGGTGCGGGAGGCGGACGAGGTGGGCACAACCTAAAAGTGGCAAATAAATAAAAAGGCAAATAGCAAAATAGATCTGAAAATATATGATGAGAAAATAGACCCAGGGGCCGTAGATTTCACTACTGGCTTCTCTCAAGAAAAATAGCATACGGTGGGTAAACAAATTACTGTTGGGTAATTGATAGAACTTCAAATAATTATGACGATATCCAGGCAATAATCATTATATAGGCATCACGTCCAAGATTAGTAGACCGACTCCTGCCTGCATCTACTACTATTACTCCACACATCGACCGCTATCCAGCATGCATCTAGCGTATTAAGTTCATGGAGAAATGGAGTAATGCAATAAGAATGATGACATGATGTAGACAAGATCTATTTATGTAGAAATAGACCCCATCTCGTTATCCTTAATAGCAACGATACATACGTGTCAGTTCCCCTTCTGCCACTGGGATCAAGCACCGTAAGATCGAACCCATCACAAAGCACCTCTTCCCATGGCAAGAAAAATCGATCTAGTTGGCCTAACTAAACCAAAGATTCAAAGAAGAAATACGAGGCTATAAGTAATCATGCATATAAGGGATCAAAAGACTCAAATAACTTTCTTGGATAAAAACATAGATCTGATCATAAACTCAAAGTTCATCGGATCCCAACAAACACACCGCAAAAAGAGTTACATCAAATAGATCTCCAAGAGACCATTGTATTGAGAATCAAAAGAGAGAGAGGAAGCCATCTAGCTACTACCTACGGACCCGTAGATCTACAATGAATTACTCACGCATTATCGGAGAGGCACCAATGAGGATGATGAACCCCTCTGTGATGGTGTCTAGATTGGATCTGTGGTTTCTGGAACTTGCGGCGGCTGGAATTGATTTTCGTCGACTCCCCTAGGGTTTCTAGAATATTGGGGTGTTTATAGAGCAAAGAGGTGGTGCGGGAGGCGGACGAGGTGGGCACAACCCACCTGGGCGCGCCTGGGCCCCCAGGCGCGCCCTGGTGGGTTGTGCTCCCCTCAGAGCCCCCCTCAGGTACTTTCTTGGCCCAACTTGTGTCTTCTGGTCCATAAAAATCACCAAAAAGTTTCGCTGCGTTTGGACTCCATTTGGTATTGATTTCCTGCGAAGTAAAAAACAAGCAAAAAACAGCAACTGGCACTAGGCACTATGCCAATAGATTAGTCCCAAAAAATGATATAAAGTTGCTATAAAATGATTGTAAAACATCCAAGAATGATAATATAACAGCATGGAACAATCAAAAATTATAGATACATTGGAGACGTATCAGATATGTATGTGTGTGAGAGAGATTGCACAATTCATTCACGTGTCACTATCTAGCGATCGTGGTCGTGCATCGCTTGAACATAATCAATGTCTACTTTGTATCGTGGCCGAAGATACAATATCGATTCAACGCTATAAAGATTGGACACTCACATATCGCATTTTTTTTAAATAGTCTTTTTCAATCATGCATGCCAAAGTTATAGTGATATTTCTTCAAACAACATTGTAGTTATCATGTACATGCACCATTGTTAGTTTTGCATTCAAATTCATTTGTCTTGGATGATTTAAGGTTCTATTATGAAGTAATATATGTAATATTCATATATGAATTCAACGGATACTGCAATTTATTAAATGGAGGCCATCTAATCATATGAGTAACACTTTTAAGTAGTGGACTACAATATCCATTTCTTTTGTGCATCTATATTATCCATTTGTTACTGTGCAATATAATTAAAATTAACACGTCAATGCATTATGTTTCGAATAAATAACCAACGGCACTAAATTATATATTTACACGAGAAATACATAGGTTGAGCGTTTGATCCTTTTTTTGTGAACGCGCCTCTACACCCGTACGATTGGTCGCGCCCGTGTGATCGTAAAAAGTTACCGGTGCATCATCTCGAGTTATTGTCTTTTTCTGGGGTGGACTTCATACCAGTTATTAACTGCTGACGTGTGCCCCGTGTACACAGTCTCGCATGACCTTACCGCTAGCACTGTCCAAAATTAGTTGAAACAGGATACGAACAATCCCGCGGGCGGCAAAATCTGCCGCCTCCTTCTAAAATTTCCATGACCAAGTCTGTAGCATGTGAAATTCCCCTTTTGTCCTTGGTGCACGGAGAACAATATGAACGTCATTAACATAATAGGTCGGGGTTGCTTTGGTAACTTCCGGTTCCCCCGACCACACGGCACCCCATTTCCTCTCCCCTCCCGCAAAAATGACTACTCCACAGCACCAGAGCATCTTACATCACGTCGTTCGTACTTCATCGGCCATTATACCCCTTCCCTCTCGAAACCCTAGACTGCTCATCCATCGGTGTACCAGAGCTCATTCACTGCCGCCGTCGTCCACCTTGCCGGATCTGCTTCTGCGGCCGCATCTACCCCTCCCACCTCCCCTAGAAACAGTAGACTGCTCATCCACCATTGTACCACAGACCATTCAGTGTCGGCCTTGTCCATGGCGCCAGAGATTCGTCGGTCCTCTTGTCAACCACAACGCATCTGCAGTGGCTCCTTCGTATACCGGAGCCGCTTCATCCACACCCCCGGAGCCGCCCCACCGACGCACCCGTCGACGGCCGCTGATCCTCTTCATCGACACCATCCTCAACCCTACCGGAGCTGCTTCACTGACACCATCCTCAACCCTACCAGAGCAGCTTCACTGATACCATTCTCAACCCTACCGGAGCCGCTCTGCCAACGCCCAAGTCCACAGCCTCAGATCCGCTTCGTCGACACCCTTGTCCAACCTACCAGAGCAGCTTTTGAAGCCCTCATCCACGGCCGCAGATCCGCATCGTCGACAACATCCTCAACACAACCACCGGAGCAGCTTCACCGATGCCCTTGTCCACGGCCTCAGATCCGCTTCGTCCACACCCTATTCCACCCTATCGGAGCCGCTTCACGAAAACCCTCCTCCACGGTCCTAGATCTCCTTACCGGACCTAGACAGCCAGCGTAGCGTCATCACCCTTGAGGTTTCTAACCTGATTCCCACCGTCTGCCACGATGCCAAGCACCCGCCGCGGCCGAGGTACTGTCACCTTTAAACCCGTCCATCATCACCTGCCAGATGTACTTCAAATATACTAACAGGTCGCTGTTACATGTTATGGAGCTGGCAAGAGCTACAAGGACGATGTTTCTTCTGAATCTAACACCTTGGCCAACCAAGATCCTGTACTGAGGCATTGCTATGATCTTGTAAGTGCGTCTCTCTCTTGTATTGTTGTGTGCCTGCCAGTGTGCTTTGCTAGGATATGCAATGTATTATCATCTAGAGATATCTCTAATTAGCCGTGTCAACTTGCCGATTGGGTGCCACAATGAAAAAGTACAAGATTTCTTAGTACAAGATGTATGTGGCATTTTCATGGAACATCACAAAAAAAGGAGGGGCAGCGGTGAGCCTATACAGCGTGGTATGGTAGGTCACTCCATTGCAATCATCCTGACATGTTATTTGTATGTCAGTGTTGTTGGCCAGGGTTCTTCGGGACAGTTATTTGTAGTTATCCTAAGAAAATAAGCCCCTTTGAATATAAGCTCCAGATAATAAGCCAACCAGTTCTTTTCATTGCCTGCTTTTTCAGCTTATCTGTGGTATGATCAGTGAAAAGTCTAGATTGAATTATATTTTGTCATTTTGCTGCCCATATAGAAATTAATTTAACTTGCAAACATCACGAATTGAACCCATTGCAGTAATTAATATGATAGGAAAACAAACCATCATTATTTGTTCAAAATGCAAATACAAAGAAACCATCTACTTGGCACAATCTATTTTGGTCAATGTCTTCCAAACAGAGCCCATTGCCTAAATTTAAATGAAGAACCCATTGCCTAAATTTAAATGAAGAACCATGATTTAACAAAATTCCATGGTCCAAGTGGCTGGTTATTATCATATAGCAGCACCACCTGAAAGCCTCACATAGCAGCGGCAGCAGCTCATAGCAATTCATCATACAGGAGCAGCTGCAGCTCATCACAATTCATCATATAGCAGCAGTAGCTCATAGCAATTCATCATACAACAGTAGCTGCAGCTCATCGCAATTCATCATATAGAAGCAGCAGCTCATAGCAATTCATCATATAGCAGCAGCAGCCGATGCAACAGCAGCAGCAACTCATAGCAATCCATCATATAGCAGCAGCTCATAGCAATTCAGCATACAGCAGCAGTAGCAGCAGCTCATACCAATTCATCATATAGAAGCAGCAGCTCATACCAATTCATCATATAGCAGCACCAGCTCATAGCAATTCATCATATAGCAGAGCAGAAAGGAAATTTAGCAAAAAATCAGAGGAGACCCTCACCTTGTTGGATGAGCTCAGCCTGCAACAGCACCTCAAGGCCACGGCCTAAGAGGAGGGGAGGCGGAACAAGGTGCCTTCTACCGGAGTGGGGCGTCGGTCGTAGTTGTGCAGCAACCACCGTAGTAGAGCGTTGGACAAACCACAGCGGAGCAGCTGCTAGAGACGATGAGAGTGAGGGGCGGCGCAGGAGGGAGGAGCAGCCGGGGGGATGGGGCCCTACCCGCTGGCCATGTAGCCTAGTTGGAAAGAGCATCATCGAGGAGCAGGCCTGATGGGACCTGTGGCGGCGGCTCGCTTGCTGAACCCTAGCACTGCAGGCAAGGGGTTGAGGTAGAGGGAAAGGGGAGAGGAGATGCGAGCGGGCAGGGCAATGAACACTTGCGTGATTGTTTTTACTTGGGGGTTAGGTGTGACGTGGGCGTGAGCAGTGGCATTTTGAGTGTAATATAGGCACACAACCGAGTCATTTCGCTATTCCCCTTCCCTTCAATTTTAAGTGAGCTTCCATGGGAAGCACCTCCCAAGCTTTTTCTCATTGTGAAGGAATTGGTGGTGGAAATAAGTTAAGCCCATGCCCATAACTCAAAAATGAGTTCTTTACATATTTTATGGCTTATTTTGACAATAAGCTCTCACAAGGTGGAATAGAACTAGCCCTTAACCTACAATTCCATTCTGCATGCAATGATGAATCACTCATGCCTGCTATAATGTAGATTTAGGCATCATACATGGCATAACCTAATATATGTGCATTTCATTATAGAATCTGAAATATGCAATGTTTATGTTAGTTCATACGTTGCACATGATGTTTAAATGCCTCCTAAATCTGGTCAGTCAAGTGATGGTCTTTAAGCCTCCTTCTATGCTTTGTTTTCTTGATATGTAATTCAGTGTTGTGCAAGATTTGCTCACACATGTGTTCAATTGCTTGTTTCTATCAGCCAGCCATACTAGAACTGTTTGCTTTGATTACTTGTAGTTCTTGACCTAACAGAGTGTGTCAACGATTTAAACACCAAGGGCTGCTGTAGTGGGGGCTTGTATAACTCATAGGTGACATAAAGGTTTGCCTGTACACTAAACTAGGCTCTCCAAGAGTACCTGGAGGTCCAGTTCAAAGGTACGCCTAGTTTTTACATAGCACACACATAGTAAATGCTCATTTGGGTGTGTGCAAGAGATGTGGCATGTTTCATTATGTGGTGTCATTTTGTTATAAACTCATGCTTTGGTGCTGTTCAGAGACTAGAAAGTATGCATATTTAGCTTCCATGTAAGGAGACCAGTAACTAGTTTGTGTCACCTTGCAGAGGGGGTGCAATGAAGCAAAGATTCAGGACTTCCAAGTACAAGATGTTAAGAAGGAGCCTTGCAAGAGAAGGAGGAGCAGCGCTGAGCCTGTACAACTGATAACCCACAAGTATAGGGGATCGCAACAGTTTTCGAGGGTAGAGTATTCAACCCAAATTTATTGATTCGACACAAGGGGAGCCAAAGAATATTCTCAAGTATTAGCAGCTGAGTTGTCAATTCAACCACACCTGAAAGACTTAATATCTGCAGCAAAGTATTTAGTAGCAAAGTAGTATGGAAGTAACGGTAACGGTGGCAGAAGTAATAGTAGCAGTTTTGTAGTAATCGTAACAGTGGCAACGGAAAAGTAAAGTAGCAAACATCAATATGTGAAAAGATCGTAGGCAATGGATCAATGATGGATAATTATGTCGGATGGCATTCATCAGGCAACAGTTATAACATAGGGTGACACAGAACTAGCTCCAATTCATCAATATAATGTAGGCATGTATTCCGAATATAGTCATACGTGCTTATGGAAAAGAACTTGCATGACATCTTTTATCCTACCCTCTCGTGGCAGCGGGGTCCTATTGGAAACTAAGGGATATTAAGGCCTCCTTTTAATAGAGAACCGGACCAAAGCATTAGCACTTAGTGAATACATGAACTCCTCAAACTACGGTCATCACCGGGAGTGGTCCCGACTATTGTCACTCCGGGGTTGCCGGATCATAACACGTAGTAGGTGACTATAACTTGCAAGATAGGATCAAGAACACAAATATATTCATGAAAACATAATAGGTTCAGATCTGAAATCATGGCACTCGGGCCCTAGTGACAAGCATTAAGCATAGCAAAGTCATAGCAACATCAATCTTAGAACATAATGGATACTAGGGATCAAACCCTAACAAAACTAACTCGATTACATGATAGATCTCATCCAACCCATCACCGTCCAGCAAGCCTACGATGGAATTACTCACGCACGGCGGTGAGCATCATGAAATTGGTGATGGAGGATGGTTGATGATGATGACGGCGATGATTTCCCCTCTCCGGAGCCTTGAACGGACTCCAGATCTGCCCTCCCGAGGAAGAACAGGAGGTGGTGACGGCTCCGTATCGTAAAACGCGATGATTCCTTCTCTTTTATTTTTTCTCCCCGAACATGAATGTATGGAGTTGGAGTTGAGGTCGGTGGAGGTCCAGGGGGCCCACAAGGTCGGAGGGCGCGCCCCCCACCCTTGTGGCTAGGGTGTGGGCCCCCTGCTGCTGATTCTTTCGCCAATATTTTGTATTAATTCCAAAAGTTATCTCTGTTGATTTTCAGGTCATTCCGAGAACTTTTTTCTGCACAAAAATAACACCATGGCAATTCTATTGAAAACAGCGTCAGTCCGGGTTAGTTCCATTCAAATCATGCAAATTAGAGTCCAAAACAATGGCAAAAGAGTTTGGAAAAGTAGATACGATGTAGACGTATCAACAACCAGTTATGGTAAGTCATTGTATTACAGTTACCAGGACATCCTATTTGTCTGCCACTATGCTTGCGTAGGGTTCTTCACCTGTAACCCAGTCATTAGGCCACTGATTAATACTCCCTCCACTCACTACTATAAGATCTTCTAACTTTTTTGTAAATCAGATGTATATAGACACATTATAATGTGTCTGTTCACTCATTGGTATATTATTGTTAGTCCTGTTTTGCCATATACAAGATAGTCTGTCTTGCTCGCTTCACTGTTGTAACTATATTTTTGCCCTAGTCATGTGTACTTACAAAAACATTTCAGGATGAAGTGACATCAACACAACGATCTCAGAGCAGTACAGCATGGCCGTTACCAAATGATTATGGATTGGAATTGGAATGTGCTGATGTTCTAGAGCATCAACTAGAGGTGGCAAGACAATGTTCATATGACTCTCAACATGTAATCAACAAGTTGAGACTGGAGGTGCAAATATCAGATGCACGAGTCAAAAAAATGAAACAAGATATTGAGGTAACCACAAAGGAGTTGGAGATTTTGCAGACTGAAATTTGTGCTATCTGAATCCAGCCAATCATATTTTTTGAAGAGACTATAGTTCAAATGGTAAGTTCTGTTGATGCGCGTCCATGATGTATGAGCTTTATTTACCCAGTGTATGTAATTTGGTGTTTGTGTACGCTTTATTATCACTGGTGGCGAACTATGATGCCCAATGGATGTAATATGTTGTAATTTCTTTATTGTATAGTGTAGGATTATTCTTCGTTTCTATGCTTTAATCTCTTTATTGTATAGTGTGGGTTTTTAAGAGGGTATAGCGTAGAGTAGGATAATTCTTTGTATATACTATCGTTGAAACGGTGGCCAACACGCTCAAACATTACGTGGACACTGATACGTCTCCAACATATCTATAATTTTTGCTTGTTCCACGCTGTTATATTATCATTCTTGGGTGTTTTACAATCATTTTATAGCAACTTTATATCATTTTTTGGGACTAACCTATTGACATAGTGCCCAGTGCCAGTTGCTATTTTTTGCTTGTTTTTTACTTCGCAGAATATCAGTACCAAATGGAGTCCAAACGCAGCGAAACTTTTTGGAGATTTTTTTGGACCAGAAGACACCACATGGGCCAAAGAAGTACCAGAGGGGAGGCCCGAGGTGGGCACAACCCACCAGGGCGCGCCCAGGAGCCCAGGTGCGCCCAGGGGGGTTGTGCCCCCTCGGTGGCCTCCCGCACCACCTCTTCTCCCTATAAATCCCCAAATATTCCAGAAACCCTAGGGGAGTCGACGAAACACAATTCCAGCCACCGCAAGTTCCAGAACCACAAGATCCAATCTAGACACCATCACGGAGGGGTTCATCATCCTCATTGGTATCACTCTGATGATGCGTGAGTAGTTCATCATAGACCTACGTGTCCATAGGCAGTAGCTAGATGGCTTCCTCTCTCTCTCTTTTGATTCTCAATACAATGGTCTCTTGGAGGTCTATTTGATGTAACTCTTTTTTCCGGTGTGTTTGTTGGGATCCGATGAACTTTGAGTTTATGATTAGATCTATATCCATGAATATTATTTGAGTCTTATTTTGATCTCTTATATGCATGATTATTTATAGCCTCATATTTCTTCTTCGAATCTTTGGTTTAGTTAGGCCAACTAGAACGATTTTTCTTGCCATGGGAAGAGGTGCTTTGTGATGGGTTCGATCGTGCGGTGTTCTTTCCCAGTGACAGAAGGGGCAGCAAGACACGCATGTCTCGTTGCTATTAAGGATAACAAGATGGGGGCTATTCCTATATGAATAGATCTGGTCTACATCATGTCATCGTTCTTATTGCATTACTCCATTTCTCCATGAACTTAATACACTAGATGCATGCTGGATAGCGATCGATGTGTGGAGTAATAGTAGTAGATGCAGGCATGAGTCGGTCTACTAATCTTGGACGTGATGCCTATATATTGATCATTGCCTTGGATATCATCATAATTATTTTATCTTCTATCAATTGCCCAATAGTAATTTGTTTACCCACCGTGTGCTACTTTCTTGAGAGAAGCCACTAGTGAAATCTACGGCCCCCGGGTCAATTCTTTATCATATTTGCTTTGAGATCTATTTTTATTCGCTTTTGTTTTCAGATCTATTATTCCAAAAACCCAAAAATACCTTGCTGCACTTTTTTGTAACTTATTTTATTTCGTGTTTTATCGAGATGTATTTATCCAATCTATCACAAATTAAATCCCGTCAACTTGGCAATTTCTGGCGCCATTACCCGAAGAGGGATTGACAACCCCTCATAAGCGTCGGGTTGCAAGTATTTATTCTTTGTGTGCAGGTACCGTTTACATAGTATTGCTTGGTTCTCCTACTGGATTGATACCTTGGTTTCATAACTGAGGGAAGTACCTACCGTAGCTGTAATGCATCATCCCTTCCTCTTTGGGGAAATACCGACGTAGTTCAAGCGACATCAAAAGGAATTTCTGGCGCCATTGCCGGGGAGACATCATCAACATCTATCAGGTTCCTAATCACAAATCTCATCTCCTTGCAATTTACATTATTTGCCATTTGCCTCTCATTTTCATCTCCCCCACTTCACAAAAAATTGCCGTTTTATTCGCCCGCTTTTTCGTTCGCCTTTTTCTCGTCAGATCTATCTTTTTGTGTGCAATCTTGTTTGCGTAGTCACGATGAATCAAGAAAACACCAAGTTGTGTGATTTTTCCAATACCAATCACAATGATTTTATTAGCACTCCGATTGCTCCTCCCGCCACTAGTGCGGAATCTTGTGATATTAATGCCGCTTTGTTGAATATTGTTATGAAATATCAGTTTTCCGATACGCCTAATGAGGATGCCGCATCCCATCTAAACACATTCATAGAATTATGCGATATGCAAAAAAAAAGATGTGGACAATGATATTGTGAAGTTGAAATTATTTCCTTTCTCTTTGAGGGATCGTGCAAAATTTTGGTTTTCTTCTTTGCCGCGCAATAGTATCGATTCTTGGGATAAGTGCAAAGATGCTTTTATTACTAAGTTTTTCCGCCTGCGAAAATTATTTCTCTTAGAACTCAAATCATGAATTTTAAGCAACTTGAGCATGAACATGTTGCACAATCTAGGAAAGAATGAAGTTGATGCTAAGAGATTGTCCTACTCATGGTTTAAATCTTTGGATGATTATACAAAAAAATTATGCGGGATTAAACTTTGTTTCTAGAAATCTTTTAGATTTTGCCGCGGGTGGTACTTTTATGGAAATTACTTTGGGTGAAGCTACTAACTTGCTTGATAATATTACGGCAAATTATTCACAATGGCATACTGAAAGAGCACCTACTAGTAAAAAAGTTAATTCGGTTGAAGAAATTAGTACGTTGAGTGAAAAAGTTGATGCTCTTATGAAATTGGTTGCTAATAAAAGTGCTCCTATTGATCTTAATGATGTGCCTTTGTCTACTTTGATTGAGCAAAATAGTGATCCCGTAGATGTGAATTTTGTCTCGCGAAACAATTTTAATAACAATGCTTATAGAGGTAATTTTAATCCTACGCCTTTTCCTGGAAATTCCTCTAATAATTATGGTAATTCCTATGATAATTCTTCTTACAATAATAATAGGAACACCTGTGATCTTGAGAATAATATTAAAGAATTTATCAATGCTCAAAAAGTTTCCAATACTACGATAGAAGAAAAGTTGAATAAGATTGATGATATGTCTAGAAGTATTGATAGAATTTCTCACGATGTAGAAAATCTCAAGTTGAAATTTTTTGTACCCAAGGTTGATGAATCAATTAAAGCTTTATATGTTTCTATGGATGAAAGTAAGAAAAGAACCACTATGCTTAGAGCTAAAAGAGAATTTTTAGAAAGAGCATTTTCTAGTGATTGCTTTCATAAAAATGATGAAGATCTTAAAGTAATTGGTGTTTCTTCTATTGATTCCTTGTTTAGTAAAATTAAAATTGATGATAAAGGGACTGAAGAAGAGTAAACTTTAGTTATAAGGCGTACCGATAATTCGGAGGGTGAAAATCTTGATGAAAAAATTGATAAAAGTGGGTTTGGAGAGGTCAAAACTTTAACTAGTTATGTGGCCACTCTTTTTTATTACAAAGGCTTTAATTATGATAATTGCTCTTTGATTGAATGTATTTCTTTGCTGCAATCCATGATAAATTCACCCCATGCTTATGAACAAAATAAAGCTTTTTACTAAACATATCGTAGATGCCATGATGAAAGCTTTGGAAGAAAAATTGGAATTAGATATTTCAATTCCTAAAAAATTATGTGATGAATGAGAACCTACTATCAAAGTCAAGATAAAAAATTATGAGTGTTTTGTTTTATGTGACTTGGGTGCTAGTGTTTCAACAATTCCGAAATCTTTATGTGATGTGCTTGGTCTTACCGATATTGAAGAATGTTCTCTTAATTTGCACTTGGCGGATTCCACTATTAAAAAGCCTTTGGGAAGAATTAATGATGTTCTTATTCTTGCAAATAGAAATTATGTGCCCATAAATTTTATTGTTCTTGATATTGATTGCAATCCGTCTTGTCCAATTATACTTGGTAGACCGTTTTTACGTACTATTGGTGTCTTGATTGATATGAAAGAAGGCAATATTAAATTTTAATTTTCACTAAGAAAGGGTATGGAACATTTCGCTAGAACAAGAATTAAGCCACCGTATGAATTAATCATGAGGTCATCCTACGGATCAAAAACTAAAGATGACAACACTTGAATCTATGCATTATGCCTAGCTAGGGGTGTAAAACAATAGCGCTTGTTGGGAGGCAACCCAATGAATAAAATTTATTTTTGCCTTTTTCTTTCTATTCTTGAGTGTTTACACAATTATGCCTCTGTTATGATTGTTTTTATGCTTTAATTAGTATTTGTGCCAAGTAAAGCCTTTGGGATAGCTTTGGTAATAGTTGATTTGATCCTGTTGAAAAACAGAAACTTTTGCGTCCAGTAACAGAATTGTTTAAATTCGCAGCAGTGACGAACAATTCTGAATTTTTTACACAAGATTTATATACAAATTTCCTCTGTTGTCCTAATTTTTACGGAGTTTTGGAGTTACAGAAGTATGATAACAATTCGCATCTTTGCAGACTGTTCTGTTTCTGACAGATTCTATTTCTTTGCATTGTGTACTTATTTTGATGAATCTATGGATTGTATCAGGGGTATAAGCCATGGCAAAGTTAGAATACAGTAGATATAATGCAATAACAAAATTTTAATGGGTTTTCAACAGTACTTAAAGTAAAGATTGGTTTTCTTATACTAACGGATCTCACGAAGGTTTTGTTAAGTTTTGTGTGATTGAAGTTTTCAAGTTTTGGGTGATATCGCGATGGATGAAGGAATAAGGAGTGAAAAGAGCCTAAGCTTGGGGATGCCCCATGGCACCCCAAGTTAATATTCAAGGATAACCAAGCAACTAAGCTTGGGGATGCCCCGGAAGGCATCCCCTCTTTCTTCTAATGACCATCGGTATTTTACTTGGAGCTATATTTTTATTCGTCACATATCATGAGTTTTGCTTGGAGCGTCTTGTATTATATGAGTCTTTACTTGTTTTGCTTTTTAGTTTGTCACAAGTATCCTTGCTGGACACACCTATTTGAGAGAGCTAAAATTATGCTATGATTTGTTAGAATTGCTCTTTATGCTTCACTTAAATTCTTTGAGCTATGGAATTGCTCTAGTGCTTCACTTATATCTTTTTTAGCACGGGGCGCTTTAATATTTTTGAAGAAATGCTCTCATGCTTCACTTAGATTTATTTGAGAGTTAGTAAATTTTTGAATAAATTCTCTCATGCTTCACTTATATTATTTTGGGAGACGAAAATTTTATGCTCATGTTCTTCACTTAGATTTATTTGAGCTTGTCAAAAGCAATTGCAATATATGAAACTAGTCCCAAAGTGATAGATATTTGAGAGGGATATAATAAAAACTTTCATGAATATCATTGGACAAAATAAACTTGATTCTTTGTAATTGTTTTGAGATATGATGATAGTAATATGTGAGTCATGTTGGTGAGTAATTATGCTTTAGTAAGAATATTGGTGTTAAGGTTTGTGATTCCCTATGCAAGCAATAAAGTCAATAGTTATGCAATGAAATTACATCCTACTTGTGGTGCATTATTCGGTGCTAGATATGCTTAATGCTTGCTTATGTGATTTTCACTTCTTGGTTGGTTGCTTCTCAATCTTTTTGCTAGCCTCCACTTGTACTAAGTAGAAATACTACTTGTGCATCCAACATCTTTAAACCCAGTTTTGCCACATGGGTCCACCATACCTACCTATATGCGGTATTTCCATGTCGTTCTAAGCAAATTTGTATGTGCCATCTCTAATTTTCAAAATAAATTTCCTTTTTGTGTGCTCGTACCGCTCATGAAGCGGCAGGGGGTGGCCAATATTTTCCATGCTAGATGTGTCATTCTCAAGATGAGTGTTTATTCACTTGTCATTGCACGAGAGTACGGCGGTAATAGGGATGCCCAGTCCCGAAATGAAAAAGAAATTTACTTTATGTTGTCAAATAATAAATTCCTTGGAAAGTGTTGGTATGGACGGTACCCGTGGATACGGCTAGCCGTGGAATGTGAAAGGATGGTGAAAAAAGGAATAAACTTTATTTTCTGTTTGGGAACCGCCTATGATATATCTAGCATGGAAAGTGTTGGGAATTACTCGGTCGTTTTCGTTGACGGGAAAAGTATACCTCTCAAAAAATTTATCTCTCAATTTAAGCTTTGAGCTCTGGCACCTCTACAAATCCCTACTTCTCTCTACGAAGGGCCTATCTATTTACTTTATGCAATTTTTATTTTTATTTGAGTCTCCATCTTCTCTTATAAAGCACGAACTAAGGGGCACTATGATCATATTTGAGGATTGGATGTAGCTAATATGCGAGTGTATTTCATGAATGGATCAATGATTGAGCATGATGGGCTAGGGATAACTTTCTTTAATGTTGATATTTTGAAAGACATGGTTGCTTGTTGATATGCTTGAGTATTGAAATCTTCATGTCAAAACTAGACTATTGCTTTGAACCATATAAAAGTCCAAATGCCCATGCTACAAAAGAAAAGAATATGTGATGAACATGTTAAGCAACATTCCACATCAAAATTTCTGTTTTTATCATTTACCTACTCGAGGACGAGTAGGAATTAAGCTTGGGGATGTTGATATGTCTCCAACGTATCTATATTTTTTGCTTGTTCCATGCTGTTATATTATCATTCTTGGATGTTTTACAATCATTTTATAGCAACTTTATATCATTTTTTGGGACTAACCTATTGACATAGTGCCGAGTGCCAGTTGATGTTTTTTGCTTGTTTTTTACTTCGCAGAATATCAGTACCAAACGGAGTCCAAATGTAGCGAAACTTTTTGGAGATTTTTTTGGACCAGAAGACACTACATGGGCCAAAGAAGTACCAGAGGGGAGGCCCGAGGCGCGCCCAGGGGGGTTGTACCCCCCTCGGTGGCTTCCCGCACCGCCTCTTCGCCCTATAAATCCCCAGATATTCCAGAAACCCTAGGGGAGTCGATGAAACACAATTCCAGACGCCTCAAGTTCCAGAACCACGAGATCCAATCTAGACACCATCACGGAGGGGTTCATCAACCTCATTGGTGCCTCTCCGATGATGCGTGAGTAGTTCATCATAGACCTACGGGTCCGTAGGCAGTAGCTAGATGGCTTCCTCTCTCTCTTTTGATTCTCAATACAATGGTCCTTGGAGATCTATTTGATGTAACTCTTTTTTGCGATGTGTTTGTTGGGATCTGATGAACTTTGAGTTTATGATCAGCTCTATATCCATGAATATTATTTGAGTCTTCTTTTGATCTATTATATGCATGATTATTTATAGCCTCGTATTTCTTCTTTGAATTTTTGGTTTACTTAGGCTAACTAGATCGGTTTTTCTTGCCATGGGAAGAGGTGCTTTGTGATGGGTTCGATCGTGCGGTGTTCTTTCCCAGTGACAGAAGGGGCAGCAAGACACGCATGTACCATTGCTATTAAGGATAACAAGATGGGGGCTATTCCTACAAGAATAGATCTCGTCTACATCATGTCATCGTTCTTATTGCATCACTCTGTTTCTCCATGAACTTAATACACTAGATGCATGCTGGATAGTGGTCGATGTGTGGAGTAATAGTAGTAGATGTAGGCAGGAGTCGGTCTACTAATCTTGGACATGATGCCTATATATTGATCATTGCCTTGGATATCATCATAATTATTCGATCTTCTATCAATTACCCAACAGTAATTTGTTTACCCATCGTGTGCTATTTTTTTGAGAGAAGCCACTAGTGAAATCTACGGCCCCCGGGTCTATTCTTTATCATAATTGCTTTGAGATCTATTTTTATTCGCTTTTGTTTTCAGATCTATTATTCCAAAAACCCAAAAATACCTTGCTGCACTTTTTTGTTACTTATTTTATTTCGCATTTTATCGAGATCTATTTATCCAATCTATCACAAATTTTATCCCGTCAACTTGACAATTTCTGGCGCCGTTACCCGAAGAGGGATTGACAACCCCTCATAAGCGTCGGGTTGCAAGTATTTGTTCTTTGTGTGTAGGTACCGTTTACATAGCGTTGCTTGGTTCTCCTACTGGATTCATACTTTGGTTTCATAACTGAGGGAAATACCTACTGTAGTTGTACTGCATCATCCCTTCCTCTTTGGGAAATACCGACGTAGTTCAAGCGACATCAGACGTCATCCGAAAGAACAAACGTGGGTAGTCGAAATGGGCCTTAAATGGGCTTGTCAGCTAATTAGTTAATGCATCCTAATCTATGCGGGCCTAGATGGCCCAATCAACTCGGCCCGTTAGAAATAGTGGATTTCCTCTTTAAATGTGGGCCGACCGTAAAAAGGGCTCTTACCTGGTCGTTAACAGGCCGAAAGCTCGATAGGGCCTTAGTAATGGAGACGGCCCGCGGGCCTTTAGCAGGCCAAAATAAGCGTCATTTTGGTCTCAGCCCATTTCCATGTCGGGTCATAAAAAGGCCTAAAGCGTTTTGGGTCAAAAGTGGCCCAATGTACAACATAGGCTTTTAACATGCCGAAAGTTGGGTCATGCTGGAATTGTGCCGTGGAGAATGGGCCGCTAATGGACCGAAGTCGGGTGGGACTGTCAAAGTCCCAACTGTTGTGCGGGCTGTTAACAGGCCGAAAGGCAAAACAGGCTAGAAATTGGCCCAAGTACCGAATGGGCCGACAAAAGGTCGAAAGACGTACCTGTGGGGATATTGGCCCATCTCTTTAATGGGCTGCTAACAGGCCGAAAGAAACTCGGGGCGCAATTGAGCCCAAAGACATAGCGGGCTGTTAACAACTGGATCTGACGATGGTCCGGGATGGCGTCAAATCTATAATGGGCCTTTGACGGGCTGAATTTGCGTAACTTGTATGGGCCGTGGTTGTGAATGGGCCAGACGCAAGCAGGCCGGTAATGGGTTGGCCCACTTATTTTGACAGGCCCGACCTTTTAACCTAAATGGGCCACTTCTGGGCCTTGCCACATGTCGACGTATCATAGGCGCCTCCTGTGCATTGGACAGCCGACATCTGTCGCGCCGAGGAGCTGACACGTGGTTCCTTCGTCCAATGAGAATTTTACATGTGGAAAATTGCCATTGGTCCGGGCTGTTAACGGGTTGTCGGATCCAAAACCGGACCCGATAGCTTAACGGCGACCCGTTACGGCGGATGCCATGTGTCGGTTACCCTTGACGAAACCACTTCCATGACGCGCCGATTATCGTCATGGAAGTGGACACTTCCGTGATGATAATTTGAGTATTGTCATGAAACACTTCTACAACAGCACAGGTATGACTATCTTGAGTCTGTCATAAAATCGTCATGGATGTACATGCATGGCAGAAAACGTGTCCTACTGTGACAAACACGTATCATCACGGAAGTAGTTTTTTTAGTGATGTTATGCAATTTGAGTGTCTTTTCTACCATTTACCGCCTTCCTATGTTCTGCAACTAACTCTATCTTAAACCAGTGCTCTTTTTTATAGGTATGTTTATGCCCCTTATATTATTTGAAATCTTTCTTTACCATATTGCTTATGAATAGATACAAGGCTACTTTTTTATGTACTGTACTATCCAGTGCAGATAAAAACTACTTTGATCCTCCCTTTGATTTCTCCATCATGGATGCATATATGTATTTATTGTTCATATCGCAGAATATGGATTGAATTAGTTTTACACCTTTTAACTTGAATCCGGAATTAGCATAGAATAAGGATAAATGTTTTGTTGGCAAAATACGATCCTTCCAGATATCTTGTTGTACAAATAATTTCTCTTTATGTATCATTGTTACTTTTGTTTCTGCTTGGTGTATTTAACCTTACTTTCCATGGTCATTGCCTCATTGGTTCTGCTTCTACTGCAGGTTGTAGTACATCTTTGGATCAGTGATAATGAAAAATGCTTGTTGTGTGTATCAACTGTTTGACAAAGGTATCTCATGTACCGAGTGTTATAAGAGACAATAGACCCTCACTACCCTAGGCAGACAGCTGTAGTGCGTTTGCATTTATTTCACTTTTAGTTTCTATCGAGAGAATTTTCATTATTATCAACATAGACATACATATTAACCAGTTTCAGAAAATCATCTGGCTAACTGAAAAAAAAGAGATCCAAACCATCTATTTGGTAGGGCTGATTTTAATACTCAATGTGTTCAATACAGAACTGAGAAACAACAAATTGGGTTACCTGCAAATTCTTATAAGCCTGAAGTGTGCTAATCCCCTTGAAAGTTAAATATCAAAGCAAGTATCAAGATTCTTATTAGATCAACCTGAAATGTTGCTTTGCATCATACTTCTTAATATCAAAGTTAAATACTATATCTTCTGGATGCGTCCCTTTCTACTGCTGACCATCGGCAGTTCTGAGTTAAGTGATAACTATCTTGCATGACCAAATTTCTTATTTTTTTGTATATTTTGTAATTCATGTTCCTTTAACTTCTAATATCTAAGGCACCCCATGAAAAACTGGGTCTATGGGAAGCCAAGGTCGCAAGTCGCCAACTCAATTGTATGAGGATCTGGTTTTCATTGTCTGTCTTTGATATCAAACAATACACGTCCTACAAATACGAGATTCAGGAAGCCTTGTTGTGGTACAGAGAATTGGCGCATTTTTATAGTTTCTGGAATATGCTTCTAATTCATATTTGCTGGTTCTTTCGGCTTATGATCCATCTGCAGATAAGTCATTACCGTTCCTGTTCAAGAGATATATGGATGGCAATGATGACCATATAACAAAATATGATGGGACAAGGCTTGGTCTTGCAGTCTGCAAGCAGTTGGTATGAATTTGTTCAATTTAAATCCTTGGTTCATCTAGAAAACAACACTAGGATTAAGGTGTTTTTGCCTCCATATGTGTAAAAAATGTGTAACGCTTTTTTGATTTTTCATGATGAATTAGGTGGACTTGATGGGTGGTACTCTCACTGCTTAGCGAGAATGAAGGCTGAACATTTACGTTGCTGTTGACAATTCCTGCAAGAGATGTACAGTGATGATCCTGATAATAGGCAAAACTCCTATAACAAAACTTTTAGTGAGTGCTACATTGGTCCGACTCCTGAAATACCACGCTTAAAAAAAGGCAAAAATGTTTTGCGGATGAGGCATGGCAAGTATAGACCAAAGAATGTGGTTTACAGTTTCCCTGTTTTGTTAGATCAGCTAAGATGTTGATTTGTTGCTTCATGTCAGCGATGTATGTAATCAAGAATCAGGAAAGCATACCAGTATTTTTTGAAAAGGAGGATGACCCCCGGCCTCTGCATCAATCGATGCATGCAGCCATATTATTAAATAAAAGCGTAACAAGGTCTTATGGTCCAAAGAAGCTCATAAGCTGAGCAAAAGTCGAAATAAATAAATCTGTAAAGCGCCACATCCGGCGATAAAAAATAGGCTACGATGCCTACACACCTAGCCTATTATTAGCTCGTCATCCAATTCGGTTGAAGATAGCCCGTGCCACCGTCTCCCAGTGGTTGCACCCAATAACCAAAAGCTCCCTGAAGTCCGCATGAGTGAGTAACTACCACATACGGATCCAAGTTGTAGCTCTGTATATAACCTGCAAAAAATTAGTGAATTTTGTCCCATTAAAAATCATATCATTCCTAGTGTTCCATATAGCCCAGAATAGTGCACATATCCCTATCCGAATATGTTTAGCTATGTGTATGTCCACTCCATTAAGCCACATCCCAAATAACATGTTTATGCTCATTGGGGCATGAATGTTAAAAGCTATATGAATTGATCGCATAATAATTTTGCAAGTGGGCACTAGAGAAAGAGGTGTTTAGTCGATTCATTTTGATCACAAAAATAGCACCTGAAGTTACCAACCCAATTCCTTTTCATCAAGTTATCTTTGGTCAAAATGACTCCTTTGTGGACGAACCACATAAAGATTTTAATGCGAAGCGGAATTTTAATCTTCCATATGTGCAAAGACCTCGACAATGGTCCGAAATCAATTAAGTCCAAATACATGGATTTCACTGAGAAGATTCCATTCGTGGTTAACTTCAAACTAATTGTATACGCCTGGTCTGTAAGTTGTGAAGGAAATATGCCCTAGAGGCAATAATAAAGTTGTTATTTATATTTCCTTATATCATGATAAATGTTTATTATTCATGCTAGAATTGTATTAACCGGAAACTTAGTACATGTGTGAATACATAGACAAACATAGTGTCCCTAGTATGCCTCTACTTGACTAGCTTGTTTATCAAAGATGGTTATGTTTCCTAACCATAGACATGTGTTGTCATTTGATGAACAGGATCACATCATTAGAGAATGATGTGATGGACAAGACCCATCCGTTAGCTTAGCATATTGATCGTTTAGTTTTATTGCTATTGCTTTCTTCATGACTTATACATGTTCCTCTGACTATGAGATTATGCAACTCCCGAATACCGGAGGAACACTTTGTGTGCTATCAAACATCACAACGTAACTGGGTGATTATAAAGATGCTCTACAGGTGTCTCCAAAGGTGTTTGTTGGATTGAAATAGATCAAGATTAGGATTTGTCACTCCGTGTATCGGAGAGGTATCTCTGGGCCCTCTCGGTAATGCACATCACTATAAGCCTTGCAAGCAATGTGACTAATGAGTTAGTTACGGGATGATGCATTACGGAACGAGTAAAGAGACTTGCCAGTAACGAGATTGAAATAGGTATGATGATACCGACGATCGAATCTCGAGCAAGTAACATACCGATGACAAAGGGAATGACGTATGTTGTTATGCGGTTTGACCGATAAAGATCTTCGTAGAATATGTAGGAGCCAATATGAGCATCCAGGTTCCGCTATTGGTTATTGATCGGAGATGTGTCTAGATCATGTCTACATAGTTCTCGAACCCGTGGGGTCCGCACGCTTAACGTTCGATGACGATTTGTATTATGAGTTATGTGTTTTGGTGACCGAAGTTTGTTCGGAGTCCCAGATGAGATCACGGACATGACGAGGAGTCTCTAAATGGTCGAGAGGTAAAGATTGATATATTGGAAGGTTATATTCGGACACCGGAATGGTTCCGGAATAATTCGGGTATTTTTTGGAGTACCGAGGGGTTACCGGAACCCCCCGGGGAAGTTAATGGGCCTTATTGGGCCATAGTGGAGAGAGGGAGGAAGGCCACAAGGTGGCGCGCGCCTCCCCCCTGCCCAATCCGAATTGGACAAGGGGTGGAGGGCGCGGCCCCTCCTTTCCTTCTCCCTCTCCCCTCTTTCCCCTTTCCCCTCTCCGTTGGAAGGAAGGGGGCGAATCCTACTAGGAGTGCAGTCCTAGTAGGACTCCCCCCCCTTGGCGCGCCTCCTCTTGGCCGGCCACCTCCTCCCCTCCTCCTTTATATACGGGGGCGGGGGGCACCCCAAAGGCACATCAGACATTCTCTTAGCCATGTGCGGTGCCCCCCTCCACAGTTTACTCCTCCGGTCATAGCGTCGTAGTGCTTAGGCGAAGCCCTGCGCGGATCACATCACCAACACCGTCGCCACGCCGTCGTGCTGACGAAACTCTCCCTCGACCTTCTGCTGGATTAAGAGTTCGAGGGACATCATCGAGATGAACATGTGCTGAACTCGGAGGTGCCGTACGTTCGGTGCTTGATCGGTTGGATCGCGAAGATGTTCGACTACATCAACCGCGTTAACCTAATGCTTCCGTTTTCGGTCTATGAGGGTACGTGGACACACTCTCCCCCTCTCATTGCTATGCATCTCCTAGATAGATCTTGCGTGAGCGTAGGATTTTTTTTAAAATTGCACGTTCCCCAACAGTGGCATCCGAGCCAGGTCTATGCGTAGATGATATGCACGAGTAGAACACAAAGAGTTGTGGGCGATAATAGTCATACTGCTTACCACCAACGTCTTACTTTGATTCGGCGGTATTGTTGGATGAAGCGGCCCGGACCGACATTACATGACCGCGTTCATGAGACTGGTTCTACCGACGTGCTTTGCACACAGGTGGCTGGCGGGTGTCTGTTTCTCCAACTTTAGTTGAATCGAGTTTGACTATGGCCGGTCCTTGTTGAAGGTTAAAACAGCACACTTGACGAAATATCGTTGTGGTTTTGATGAGTAGGTAAGAACGGTTCTTGCTAGAAGCCCGTAGCAGCCACGTAAAACTTGCAACAACAAAGTAGAGGACGTCTAACTTATTTTTGCAGGGCATGTTGTGATGTGATATGGTCAAGACAAGATGTGAGATAAGTTATTGTATGAGATGATCATGTTTTGTAAAAGTTATCGGCAACTGGCAGGAGCCTTATGGTTGTCGCTTTATTGTATGAAATGCAATCGCCATGTAATTGCTTTACTTTATCACTATGTGGTAGCGATAGTCGTAGAGGCTATAGTTGGCGAGACGACAACGATGCTACGATGGAGATCATGACGGTGCTTTGGAGATGGAGATCAAAGGCACAAGATGATGATGGCCATATCATGTCACATATTTTGATTGCATGTGATGTTTATCTTTTATGCATCTTATTTTGCTTAGTACGGCAGTAGCATTATAAGATGATCTCTCACTAAATTTCAAGGTATAAGTGTTCTCCCTGAGTATGCACCGTTGCTACAGTTCGTCGTGCCGAGACACCACGTGATGATCGGGTGTGATAAGCTCTACGTTCACATACAACGGGTGCAAGCCAGTTTTGCACATGCAGAAGCAAAATACTCGGGTTAAACTTAACGAGCCTAGCATATGCAGATATGGCCTCGGAACACTGAGACCGAAAGGTCGAACGTGAATCATATAGTAGATATGATCAACATAGAGATGTTCACCATTGAAAACTACTCCATCTCACGTGATGATTGGACATGGTTTAGTTGATATGGATCACGTGATCATTTAGATGACTAGAGGGATGTCTATCTAAGTGGGAGTTCTTAAGTAATATGATTAATTGAACTTTAATTTATCATGAACTTAGTACCTGATAGTTTTTGCATATCTATGTTGTTATAGATCAATGGCCTGTGCTACCGTTCCCTTGAATTTTAATGCGTTCCTAGAGAAAGCTAAGTTGAAAGATGATGGTAGCAACTACACGGACTGGGTCCGTAACTTGAGGATTATCCTCATTGCTGCACAGAAGAATTACGTCCTGGAAGCACTGCTAGGTGCAAGACCCGCTGCAGGAGCAACTCCGAACGTTATGAATGTCTGGCAGAGCAAAGCTGATGACTACTCGATAGTTCAGTGTGCCATGCTTTACGGCTTAGAATCGGGACTTCAAAGACGTTTTGAACGTCATGGAGCATATGAGATGTTCCAAGAGTTGAAGTTAATATTTCAAGCAAATGCCCGAGTTAAGAGATATGAAGTCTCCAACAAGTTCTAAAGCTGCAAGATGGAGGAGAATAGTTCTGTCAGTGAACATATACTCAGAATGTCTGGGTACCATAACCACTTGACTCAGCTGGGAGTTAATCTTCCTGTTGATAGTGTCATTGACAGAGTTCTTCAATCACTGCCACCAAGCTATAAAGGCTTCGTGATGAACTATAATATGCAAGGGATGGAAAAGACAATTCCCGAGCTCTTCGTGATGCTAAAGGCTGCGGAGGTAGAAATCAAGAAGGAGCATCAAGTGTTGATGGTTAACAAGACCACTAGTTTCAAGAAAAAGGGCAAAGGGAAGAAGGGGAACTTCAAGAAGAATAGCAAGCAAGTTGCTACTCCCGGGAAGAAGCCCAAGTCTGGACCTAAGCCTGAAACTGAGTGCTTCTACTGCAAAGGGACTGGTCACTGGAAGCGGAACTGCCCCAAGTATTTGGTGGATAAGAAGGATGGCAAAGTGAAAGGTATATTTGATATACATGTTATTGATGTGTACCTTACTAATGCTCGTAGTAGCGCCTGGGTATTTGATACTGGTTATGTTGCTCATATTTGCAACTCGAAACAGGGGCTACGGATTAAACGAAGATTGGCTAAGGACGAGGTGACGATGCGCGTGGGAAATGGTTCCAAGGTCGATGTGATAGCTGTCGACACGCTACCTCTACATCTACCTTCGGGATTAGTTTTAGACCTGAATAGTTGTTATTTGGTGCCAGCGTTGAGCATGGACATTATATCTGGATCTTGTTTGATGCGAGACGGTTATTCATTTAAATAAGAGAATAATGGTTGTTCTATTTATATGAGTAATATCTTTTATGGTCATGCACCCTTGAGGAGTGGTCTATTTTTGTTGAATCTCGATTGTAGTGATACACATGTTCATAATATTGAAGCCACAAGATGCAAAGTTAATAATGATAGTGCAACTTATTTGTGGCACTGCCGTTTAGGTCATATTGGTGTAAAGCGCATGAAGAAACTCCATGCTGATGGGCTTTTGGAATCACTTGATTATGAATCACTTGATACTTGCGAACCATGCCTCATGGGCAAGATGACTAAGACTCCGTTCTCCGGAACAATGGAGCGAGCAACTGACTTATTGGAAATAATACATACTGATGTATGCAGTCCGATGAGTGTTGAGGCTCATGGTGGGCATCGTTATTTTCTGACCTTCACATATGATTTGAGCAGATATGGGTATATCTACTTAATGAAACATAAGTCTGAAAGATTTGAAAAGTTCAAAGAATTTCAGAGTGAAGTGGAAAATCATCGTAACAAGAAAATAAAGTTTCTACGATCTGATCATGGAGGTGAATATTTGAGTTATGAGTTTGGTCTTCATTTGAAACAATGTGGAATAGTTTCGCAACTCACGCCACCTGGAACACCACAGCGTAATGGTGTGTCCGAACGTTGTAACCGTACTTTATTAGATATGGTGCAATCTATGATGTCTCTTACCGATTTACCACTATCGTTTTGGGGTTATGCTTTAGAGACGGCTGCATTCACGTTAAATAGGGCACCATCTAAATCCGTTGAGACGACACCATATGAACCGTGGTTTGACAAGAAACCTAAGCTGTCGTTTCTTAAAGTTTGGAGCTGCTATGCTTATGTGAAAAAGCTTCAACCTGATAAGCTCGAACCCAAATTGGAGAAATGCGTCTTCATAGGATACCCAAAGGAGACTGTTGGGTACACCTTCTATCACAGATCCGAAGGCAAGATATTCGTTGCTAAGAATGGATCCTTTCTAGAGAAGGAGTTTCTCTCGAAAGAAGTGAGTGGGAGGAAATTAGAACTTGATGAGGTAATTGTACCTTCTCCCGAATTGGAAAGTAGTTCATCACAGAAATCAGTTCCAGTGATGCCTACACCAATTAGTGAGGAAGTTAATGATGATGATCATGAAACTTCGGATCAAGTTACTACCGAACCTCGTAGGTCAACCAAAGTACGTTCCGCACCAGAGTGGTACGGTAATCCTGTTCTAGAAGTTATGTTAGTAGACCATGACGAACCTACGAACTATGAGGAAGCGATGATGAGCTCAGCTTCCGCGAAATGGCTTGAGGCCATGAAATCTGAGATGGGATCCATGTATGAGAACAAAGTGTGGACTTTGGTTGACTTGTCTGATGATCGGCAAGCCATAGAGAATAAATGGATCTTCAAGAAGAAGACTGACGCTGATGGTAATGCTACTATCTACAAAGCTTGACTTGTTGCAAAAGGTTTTCGACAAGTTCAAGGAGTTGACTATGATGAGACCTTATCACCAGTAGCGATGCTTAAGTCTGTCCGAATCATGTTAGCAATTGCCGCATTTTATGATTATGAAATTTGGCAAATGGATGTCAAAACTGCGTTCCTTAATGGATTTCTTAAAGAAGAGTTGTATATGATGCAACCAGAAGGTTTTGTCGATCCTAAGGGTGCTAACAAAGTGTGCAAGCTCCAGCGATCCATTTATGGACTGGTGCAAGCCTCTCGGAGTTGGAATATACGCTGTGATAGTGTGATCAAAGCATATGGTTTTATACAGACTTTTGGAGAAGCCTGTATTTACAAGAAAGTGAGTGGGAGCTCTGTAGCATTTCTGATATTATATGTGGATGACATATTGTTGATTGGAAATGATACGGAATTTCTGGATAGCATAAAAGGATACTTGAATAAGAATTTTTCAATGAAAGACCTCGGTGAAGCTGCTTATATATTGGGCATCAAGATCTATAGGGATAGATCAAGACGCTTAATAGGACTTTCACAAAGCACATACCTTGATAAAGTTTTGAAGAAATTCAAAATGGATCAGTCAAAGAAAGGTTCTTGCCTGTGTTGCAAGGTGTGAAGTTGAGTAAGACTCAATGCCCGACCACTGCAGAAGATAGAGAAAAAATGAAAGTCATTCCCTATGCCTCAGCCATAGGTTCTAACATGTATGCTATGCTGTGTACCAGACCTGATGTGTGCCTTGCTATAAGTATAGCAGGAAGGTACCAAAGTAATCCAGGAGTGGATCACTGGACATCGGTCAAGAACATCCTGAAATACCTGAAAAGGACTAAGGATATGTTTCTCGTTTATGGAGGTGACAAAGAGCTCATCGAAAATGGTTACGTCGATGCTAACTTTGACACTGATCCGGATGACTCTAAGTCACAAACCGGATACGTATTTATATTGAATGGTGGAGCTGTCAGTTGGTGCAGTTCCAAGCAGAGCGTCATGGCGGGATCTACGTGTGAAGCGGAGTACATAGCTGCTTCGGAAGCAGCAAATGAAGGAGTCTGGATGAAGGAGTTCATATCCGATCTTGGTGTAATACCTAGTGCATCGGGTCCAATGAAAATCTTTTGTGACAATACTGAAGCAATTGCCTTGGCGAAGGAATCCAGATTTCACAAAAGAACCAAACACATCAAGAGACGCTTCAATTCCATCCGCGATCAAGTCAAGGAGGGAGACATAGAGATTTGCAAAATACATACGGATCTGAATGTTGCAGACCCGTTGACTAAGCCTCTTCCACGAGCAAAACATGATCAGCACCAAGACTACATGGGTGTTAGAATCATTACTATGTAATCTAGATTATTGACTCTAGTGCAAGTGGGTGACTGAAGGAAATATGCCCTAGAGGCAATAATAAAGTTGTTATTTATATTTCCTTATATCATGATAAATGTTTATTATTCATGCTAGAATTCTATTAACCGGAAACTTAGTACATGTGTGAATACATAGACAAATAGAGTGTCCCTAGTATGCCTCTACTTGACTAGCTTGTTTATCAAAGATGGTTATGTTTCCTAACCATAGACATGTGTTGTCATTTGATGAACAGGATCACATCATTAGAGAATGATGTGATGGACAAGACCCATCCGTTAGCTTAGCATATTGATCGTTTAGTTTTATTGCTATTGCTTTCTTCATGACTTATACATGTTCCTCTGACTATGAGATTATGCAACTCCCGAATACCGGAGGAACACTTTGTGTGCTATCAAACGTCACAACGTAACTGGATGATTATAAAGATTCTCTACAGGTGTCTCCGAAGGTGTTTGTTGGGTTGGCATAGATCAAGATTAGGATTTGTCACTCCGTGTATCGGAGAGGTATCTCTGGGCCCTCTCGGTAATGCACATCACTATAAGCCTTGCAAGCAATGTGACTAATGAGTTAGTTACGGGATGATGCATTACGGAACGAGTAAAGAGACTTGCCGGTAACGAGATTGAACTAGGTATGATGATACCGACGATCGAATCTCGTGCAAGTAACATACCGATGACAAAGGGAATGACGTATGTTGTTATGTGGTTTAACCGATAAAGATCTTTGTAGAATATGTAGGAGCCAATATGAGCATCCAGGTTCCGCTATTGGTTATTGATCGGAGATGTGTCTCGATCATGCCTACATAGTTCTTGAACCCGTAGAGTCCGCACGCTTAACGTTCGATGACGATTTGTATTATGAGTTATGTGTTTTGGTGACCGAAGTTTGTTCGGAGTCCCGGATGAGATCACAGACATGACGAGGAGTCTCGAAATGGTCGAGAGGTAAAGATTGATATATTGGAAGGTTATATTCGGACACCGGAATGGTTCCGGAATAATTCGGGTATTTTTTGGAGTATCGAGGGGTTACCGGAACCCCCCGGGGAAGTTAATGGGCCTTATTGGGCCATAGTGGAGAGAGGGAGGAAGGCCACAAGGTGGCGCGCGCCTCCCCCCTGCCCAATCCGAATTGGACAAGGGGTGGGGGGCGCGGCCCCTCCTTTCCTTCTCCCTCTCCCCCCTTTCCCCTTTCCCCTCTCCGTTGGAAGGAAGGGGGGGCGAATCCTACTAGGAGTGGAGTCCTAGTAGGACTCCCCCCCCTTGGCGCGCCTCCTCCTGGCCGGCCGCCTCCTCCCCTCCTCCTTTATATACGGGGGCGGGGGCACCCCAAAGGCACATCAGACATTCTCTTAGCCGTGTGCGGTGCCCCCCTCCACAGTTTACTCCTCCGGTCATAGCTCATAGTGCTTAGGCGAAGCCCTGCGCGGATCACATCACCAACACCATCGCCACGCTGTCGTGCTGACGAAACTCTCCCTCGACCTTTTGCTGGATCAAGAGTTCGAGGGACATCATCGAGCTGAACGTGTGCTGAACTCGGAGGTGCCGTACGTTCGGTGCTTGATCGGTTGGATCGCGAAGACGTTCGACTACATCAACCGCGTTAACCTAACGCTTCCGCTTTCGGTCTACGAGGGTACGTGGACACACTCTCCCCCTCTCATTGCTATGCATCTCCTAGATAGATCTTGCGTGAGCGTAGGATTTTTTTTTGAAATTGCACGTTCCCCAACAAGTTGAACATCCATCAACCTACGGACCAGGTGCAACCAAGCATTCCAACATTCCCCTAGGAGGGATCTCCTAAATTGGATACTAAGTGGTACCGAGTTTAATACTGTGGCGACATAATCCTCCTTACATTGCACAATATTATATAAGGAAGGGTATTGCAAAGCCAAAGGCGTCTCCCCTAGCCATATATCCTCCCAGAATCTAGTAGTGTTCCCATTACCAACTAGGAACTTCACCCGTTGGAAGAAAGTTACTTTTGTCCTCATTAACCCCTTCCAAAAGGGTGAGTCCGTTGGCCTAGCGTTAACCTGGGCCAAAGTTTTAGAGTTTAGGTATTTATTCCGCAAGATTTGTACCCACATACCCTCGGTCTCAACAGATAGTGTGTATAGCCATTTGCTAAGCAGACATCTATTCTTTACCTCTAAATTTTCGATCCCTAACCCACCCTGGTCTTTTGGTCTACAAATGATATCCCATCTAGCCAATCTGTATTTCTTCTTGGCCTCATCACTTTGCGAAAAGAACCGGGATCTATAGAAGTCTAGTCTTTTCCGTACCCCTACCGGTACTTCAAAGAAAGATAAGAGGAACATCGGCAAACTCGTCAAAATCGAGTTTATCAAAACCAGCCGACCTCCGTAAGACATTAGCTTGCCCTTCCAGCAGCTTAGTTTTTTTTTCAAATCTATCTTCTATACATTTCCATTCCTTGTTCGTTAAACGTCTATGATGAATTGGGATCCCTAGATAGCTAAATGGTAAGGATCCCATTTCACGACCGAACAAAATTCTGTAATCGTCTTGATCCTCTTTGGCTCTCCCAAAGCAGAACAATTCGCTTTTATTGAAGTTGATTTTTAGCCCAGACAGTTGCTCAAAAAGACATAGTACAAGCTTCATATTCCTAGTTTTTGCAAGATCATGTTCCATGAATATAATAGTATCATCCGTGTATTGTAGAACGGAGACACCCCCCTCTACAAGGTGGGGGACGAGTCCTACTTGGCCACTCACTTTAGCCCGACCAATAAGTACTGCCAACATATCCGCTACAATGTTAAACAGCACAGGAGACATGGAGTCCCCCTGTCGTAACCCCTTACGTGTCTGGAAATAATGACTTGTGTCATCATTGACTTTTATCCCGACACTGCCTTTCTGTATGAATGAATCCACCTGAGATCTCCAGGATTCATTGAACCCCTTCATACGTAAGGCTTGCTGGAGGAAGGACCATTTGACCTTATCATACGCTTTTTCAAAATCCACTTTGAAGATAACACCATCTAGTTTCTTCGTATGGGTTTCATGCAACGTTTCATGTAGGACCACAACCCCTTATAGGATGTGTCATCCTGGCATGAAGGCAGTTTGAGTTGGTTGCACAACCGAATAGGCTATCCGTGTCAACCTGTTCGTGCCAACCTTTGTAAAAATCTTAAAGCTTACATTAAGAAGATAGATCGGTCTGAACTGCTCAATGCGAATAGCCTCTACCTTCTTTGGCAACAACGTTATTGTTCCAAAATTGAGGTGAAACAGATTTAAGTGACCATCGAACAAATCATAGAACATAGGCATAAGATCTCCCTTTATGATATGCCAGCATTTTTGATAAAATTCAGCCGGGAATCCATCCAGCCCGGGTGCTTTATTATGCTTCATTTGCGTTATTGCATCAAACACCTCTTTCTCAGTGAAAGGAGCAGACAACACCTCATTCTCTTCTATGTTGAGTTGAGGTATGTCCCCGATCGCACTTTCATCTAGAGATACAAAACTTTCTTCGGGCGCTCCGAAAAGTTTCTTATAATAGTCGGAGATGTACAATTTTAGGTTCTCATGTCCTACAATTGTACCCTCATCTTGTTCAAGCTGAATTATCTTCTTCTTTCTATGCTTCCCATTAACCATCATGTGGAAGAACTGTGTATTATCATCCCCTTGGACGATCTTAGAAACCTTTGCTTTAAGCGCCTATTTCATCTCCTCCTCTCTCATAAGGGTTTGTAACTTCTTCTATTGCAATTCCGAAACTTAGAAAAATGGGAAGGATATCCAAACCTACAGATTTGTAATTAACATTTAGAACTACATGTTGCCACAGGGTCATTCTGCCATGTAATGTTCTTATATAAATATGTTTTTTTTTCAAACTCAGATTTCTCAGCGTGATAACCATATTTTCAACTAAAAAAAAGCTTCCTTAACTGGTCTACACATGTTATACAATTTTTTTTAAACTCAGATTTCTCAGCGTGATAAAAATATTTTTAGTATAGCATGATTTAATACACGGGCTTTCTACCACCAATATCAAATATACCCTTGCAAAATGAAACTATTTTTATCGGCAACATGGTTTTAGCGGGTATGACCCAACATTTGACGCAACGGGTCAACTAGTATTTAAACCAATAAGGAGGCTTGGCAACTCAGTCACCCAGCTCTCCCCTAGATTGGGCCTTCGATGGTCGTCCGATCTTGGTTCTGCGTGATCTTCTCCGTCCGATATTCACCGCTGGTCAATCTGATTTTCACCTTATGATAGTTCTATCTAGCCTATGACTGGTAGGCTCGTTTCTCGCGAGTATTGGCTGGGTAAGCCACGCCCACATGCACGAGGATTTGGCCAATCCCCTCCGCGCGCGCGCACCCAATCCCATCCTTGTCTCGCCTCAGCCGCCCCCGCACAAACCCTAGCCCCTTTTCTCCTCGATCCCCACAACCGCCGCAACCCTCCCTCTCCGTCTCCCCTCCCTCCCACCTCCCCTGTCAGCGGCTGCCGCCACTCCACCTCCCTCTTCTCTGTCGCCGGTGGCCAGCTCATCCCACTGCCTCGTGCTCGCTGCTGACCACGAATCCGCCATGGACGGAGGGTGTCAAGAGGGGAAGGACGTTTTCGTCTTCGCAGGCAGCACTGGCGGACGAGCGCACACGCATGTCCTCTTCCTGGTGGAAGGCAACTCGAGCATGGGAGTGTGGCCATGGCTGGGCACCATGGGTTGGCCGAGGTGCTTCATGGTGAGGAACAGGTGCGCCATCTTCCAATCCGTCCTGCCCAGCCTGATGCCTACCATGAATTCCAGCACAGTTTGAAGCAGCCAAGGTAGGGAGGACCAAGAAAACATAGGTACTCTTCTATCTCTTTGTACGTCTTGTCTGATGCATGTTTGTGTGTGTGAGAGAGAGAGAGAGAGAGAGAGAGAGAGAGAGAGAGAGAGAGAGAGAGCAGATCACGGATGGAATGAAAAGGAACTTTTATTCCAACTTTGATTTTTACTAGGCATCCAGATTCTTATTTTGTTCTTCTGAGATTTCTTGCTGGGTGTATGAACATTCATGCACACACTGTAAATTATTGTGCTTGTTCCAAATTAGAAATACTGAGAAGAAATAAAATTATTATTTAGCAAATATACATAGCTCATTCACATTTTAGTTCCCTAATATGTGGGTTTTCTACACATGATGTGTGCAGATCTGTGAAAGAAGAGATGAAGAACAATTTTAGCTGAAGAGTTGAAGAAGACCAAGGTGAATTTCATCCCTCTTGCGAATCCAATCAAGTTTGCGCTTGCATTTTGGTGATATGGTTTGTGTTGGACCATGTTCTCTAGCTATCAATGGACTTTCCAGAGTAGTTTTACTGATTTGTCGTTATGGATTTCACACACCATCTACCTGATGAATGGCTAAATGATTTATTTTTGTTGCCATATAGACCATTGACTGGTGTGCAGGAGCCCTTCTAATTGGTGCTCTATTTGTGTTTTTTTTGTAGAATAATAAATCAAGTGGATGGCCGATGCGCCTTGTTGTTTAGCGGTATGATGGTCGATGGAAGTATGTTCTATATTGCAAGGTGATGGACTGCTGATTTTTGTTGTCCACTTCTGTTGATTTCTACCGACTTCCACTTAATTTCATATCTGTTGTATAAGTAATGCACTAATATACAGTACATGAAAAAATGATCCTGTCTTATATGTCAAAAGTATGGTTTTGCTACAGATTTGTTATGTATGCATGTTAGATCTTTCTAGGATCTACTTTCTTAATATTTCAGTTCATGACATTTTTTTTAGCATAATACGGTAGGGAAGGCCCCTACCGTGTCTCATTTTCTATTAATATATGAATGTACAGGGTGGAGTTACATGGCTGTTACAGAGAGAAAAATTTATACAGAGTCTAGCCATTCTTGCATTCCATCTTTCAGCCCAGGTTTGGCCTTCAGCATCACCATCTGGAAGTAGTTTCTAAATGCAAACAGACATTGATTCATATCTAATTGTTTGTTGTCAAATATGATACCATTTCTATGGTTCCATATGCTCCAGCATCCTGTCATGATTACTTAAGATGGTTGTAATTCTGTCTGTTTTGGCTTCCATAAGCAGATCAATAATGTCATAATCAGTGTTCCATGTGATTCCCAAGGTCATCCAAAAGTTCTGGCTGAAATCACATCTGAAGAAAAGATGTTTTAAGTTCTCTGTACAGTTTTCATCACATAGAACACAATTGTAGTTTGGTAGATAGAAATTTTTCCTCTCTAGAAGATCCCTGGTGCTTAGTCTGTCCTGAATAAGTAGCCAGAAGAAGAATTTCTGTCTAGGTAGGCAGGCTGATTTACATATCCATTGGTATGGTTCCGGTGCCTTGGGAGGGTTACCAATGAGGTGTTTGTATATGAGTCTATTTGGTATGTTAGATCCCTGTCCCATAAATTGCCATGTGTCATTTGCATTGTTTAAGCTGAGTTTTCTGATAGTGTGTTTCAGTTCATTACATTGTTGGGCAACAATTGTTGATAATGGCAGATGGAACATGTCATATATTTCATCATCATTCATGTCATGGGCCTCTTTGATGGTGTGGTCATTCCCCTGTAGATATGAGAAGAGTTGTGGGTATTTGCTCTGCATGGGTTCACCATTCCATTTGTCAGTCCATAACTTAACTGTATCTCCAGAGTTGATTTTGCATGTACTCATAGCTTTGAATTCCTCAATAAGTTTACACCAGTCTTTCCACCAGAAAGAGCCTTTGTTCCCCTGGTCATTAGGGAGTGTACCATCATTGTAGTAAGCCTGCCATATTAGTTGAACCCATGGTATGTCCTGCTTATTGAAAAACTTATAGATTTTTTTCATCAGTAGGGGTTTGTTCTATGTTCTCAGGTCTATGACACCTAGACCTCCAGCTTCTTTGGGCAGGCATACTTTGTCCCATTTAACTAAACATTTGCCCTGCTTGTTTATGTCTTTGCCATACCAGAGAAAATTCTGCCAGTTTTTTCTAGGTGGTCAGTGATGGTGTACTGGATCTTGATGGAGCACATAGCAAAGATAGGCATCACAGAAACCACAGATTTGAGGTGTATCAGTCTCCCAGGGTATGTAAGCATTGATGCAATACCAGCTAGCTTTTTATCCGCTCTGTTGATGGTAGGCATAAGATCCTTAATTCTTGGTTTGGTGGTTCCCATAGGGAGTCCTAGGTATGGAAAGGGTAGGGATTCCTTTTTACAACCTAGGTGATTGGCTAATATGTCTGCATGTTCATCTGAGATGTTGATAGGTATAAGAGATGATTTACTGTAGTTCACTTTCAGACCTGTGGATGTAGATAATTTTTCCAATATCTGCTTGAGGTTGTCAATCTGCATAATGTCTGCTGGCATAATAATCAGGGTATCATCTGCATATTGGATAATAAGATATCCTTGTCCAAAGTTGTTATTAATTGGTAACTCAAGATCTCCATTCTGCCATGCTTCATTGATAACTATTTGAAGTAGTTCAACTGCAAGCACAAATAACAATGGGGAGAAAGGATCTCCTTGCCTAACTCCAGTTTTACAAATGATTTTTTCCCCTGGTACTCCATTGAGGATGATTGATGTGGAGGCAGTACTGAGGATACTATTGACCCAATTGGTCCATTTACCACCAAATCCAAAATATTTCATCATGTATAGGATGGTAGAGTGTTCCACCTTGTCAAAAGCCTTTTCAAAATCAATCTTGAATATGATGATTTTATTTTTTTGATTTGTGACAAATATGGATATATTCATATTCCCAAGATAGACAGTCCTGGATGTTTCTGTTTTTAATAAATCCATATTGGTTTTTACTCACAATCTGAATGATTTCTGCCTGCAACCTGTTGGCAAGAAGTTTAGTAATAATTTTAATAGGCATGCTGTCGGGGCACGACACCTATGGGATCCCGAGGGACCCCTTTACGATTCGGCGGGGGGAGAGGTATACGCAAAGAGCAGAACCGGTGATCGACGCGGGGGGTTTTTACCCAGGTTCGGGCCGCTGATCAGCGTAAAACCCTACTCCTGCTTTGTGTTCTTATTGATGTTCTTGAGCCCAGCCTTCAGGAGCGCTCGCAATGAACAGTACGTTCAAAGAGCAGCTACGCATGCAGAATGAGTCAGAAGTTCTCCTCCTCTGTAGCAGTTGCCTTGGGCCTCCTTTTATATGCTCAAAGGGGTCTCCACAGTGGCAAAATGTACATACATTGAGGTGTAAAGTAGCTACATGGTATCATACCTAACCCCTGACGGATTAGGACAAGCGCATTTAATGCACCGTGAGGTGTCCGATTAGGTGTTCTCACTTTCTTGGGGATGGAAAAAGGGGCCATCCCATCAGCACCGCTTAAGCTCTCCTCCACTGGCGCGTTGCCACGCATCCAGAGAAGGACCCAGAATGCCAGGCTTGTGACTGTGCCGAAGCGGTGGTACAGTGACGAAATCTCGCCAGGCGCCGATCCTTGCCGGGCCCCAAACCTTGCCGGGCGCCAGGGCTTGCCGGGCGCCAAGCTTTGCTGGGAACCAAGCCTTGCCGGGCGCCGAGGCTTGCCGGGCTCCGCGGCCATCCCGGCAAGGATCTTGCCGGGGAAGCTGGTCTTCGATTTCCAGCTTTGCTTATCTGCTGATCCTTAAATCTCTGACTTGACGATTTCCTTGATGACTTGAATCGACCTCGAGCTGATCCCGGCAAGCCTTGCCGCGAGGACGGCTACAACTGCCCGTGCACAAGTAAGGGGTACTAGTGGCCCAATACTTAGTACACCGACACATGCTTACCAGAGATATTGGTCTAAAGTCAGCCGGTTTTTCAGGATCATTGATCTTGGGTATTAAGGTAATAAAAGCAGTGTTAATGGCTGCTATGTTGATTTTCCCTCTTGAAAGTCCCTGCAAAGTTTATAGAACTGATGCTTGATATTTGTTCCAGCATTTTTTCATGAATAAGCCACTAAAACCATCTGGCCCAGGTGATCTGTCATTAGGCATGCATTTGATGGCCCCATCAATTTCTGCATCTGTAAATGGTTCTTCTAGGTGGTCTAGACTGTAGTGGTTGGGCCTCTGCTGTAGGTTGAATAGCATCTGGGTTTCTAGATTCTGCCCATATCTCTCCTTGAAAGACATCCATAGTATAGCTGCTTTATTCTCATGCTCAGTAATGATTCTGCCATCTGCATATTTGATGTAAGCAATGTGATTGTTTCTGAAATTCCGAGTAGAGATAGCATGAAAGAACTTGGTGTTTTCATCACCCAGTCTCGCAGTTTTTAAATTAGCTCTCTTCCTCCAGTATATTCTTTTGGCTTCAAGAAGTTTGTGTGTGTGTTTTCTCAGTGCTTTCCTGAAGTTGTGTTCCTGTAATGCTAAGACCCTCTGTTCCTCAATGCCATCCAGGGTAGCCAACACAAATGAGCATTGATCAATGATTTTACTAATTTTGGATATGTTTTTGCTCCATATCTTTAGGCCTTTTCTGATGGACTTAAACCTGATGTTGATATCTTTGGCGGAGTCAGAGAAATATTGATAGTTGTTCCAATACATAGTTACAGTGTCGTAGAAGCCATCAAAATCAGGCCAGTAGTCTTCAAATCTGAAGATATTAGACTTTGGTATGTGAGTGCCAATCTGAATGTGAATAGGTACATGATCTGATGTGATTTTAGCTAGGGGGTAGCCATAGTGTTGGGGAAGGTTGAGGTCCATTCTGCATTGGTAAATATCCAGTCCAACTTTTCCAATAGAGGATTCAGTTGCATATTACTCCAGGTATATGCTCTACCTTTTAGAGGTATTTCCTCAAGGTCATGATTCATGATAATTTCATTGAATAGCATCATGTTATTGTGGTCCCCACCAGGTCTATTTTTGTTCTCAGGGCTTCTGATGAAGTTAAAGTCTCCCATAATGATCCAATATTCCATATTTGTGCTATCTAGATTGAAGAACCAGTTTGAGAATTCCTCTTTACCTTCTGATGAGTTTGGGCCATATACATTTGTGAGGTGCCAAGTGATATTACTGATATTGCAAATGAATTTAACAGTAATCTGAAAATAATTCTGTGAAACAACAGTTCCTGATAATTGTGATCCATTCCAAATAGTGATGATTCCCCCTGAATTTCCCGCAGATGGCTGGTAAGCAAATTGGTTAAGTCTTCTGTGACAGAATTTCTCTTTCTTGGTTTCCTGTAGGCAGATCACATTGCAGGCACTTTCTTCAATTTTAAGCCTAATATCATCACATCTCTCTTGCGAGTTAATCCCTCTTATGTTCCAATTTAGGATGTTCCAGTTTCTATGCATATGAGATAGGTGTGGGAGATGTTTGCCCTTTGTGAAACTATCACAGGAGAGTTGAATATTTTTGTGGTGCGACATATATCCACATTAATGAGACATCTTGATTGCAAGTAAAAGACTAGACCATGATGGCGCGCGTTGCCGCGCCCAGATGTTACCCATATAATAAGGGTTGGAAGAGTACAAATTCATAATAACTCTAAATAATTTTGTTTTCTGTAAATATATAATGGAAAAATATGAAAATTAAATACAAACTAAGATCATCTTTTGTCTTTGAAGCACATCTCGCATGATTTGAAGCATGATTCTAGAAATGATTTCATCAAAAGAGGCATCTATATTGAGCTCAACAAACACAGCTGAGGGCACCCTCCACCCAATCCTTTTAAGTTTTTGTTGTATATACAGAACCTTGGGAAAATTTAGACACCAAGGCGTTTATGGTCATCACTATCCAGCTCGGGAATGAACTAAAACTTACATCAAACAAGACCACCTATATATGTAACTGTTCGTTCAATAAATGTTCTCTAATGGAACCCACGTCAGACTCATTCAAAAATATTATACATACACGCAGTAGGGAGAAATTCCTACTGTTTGCATGAAAACAAATTGGCTGAAACCTCTGCGTATTTTTTATTCTATTATACATGGCATCAGGTATCTGATTTACCTCCAGAACATGCTGCAAAATAGTGATTGAAGATGCATACTTGCTACCACTTACATTATCTTAAGAACATGCTTGGCTTTTTTTTAATCTTTGCTTTGCGGAGCCAATTTACCTTATCTCCTTCAATTCCCTAAAAACAATATGGCACACTAATCATGTCCCAGTAAGTGGTCAGAGATGAAACATCATGCATATTAAGAACGGGCATTACCCTATGAAGAGCACAAAGTGCTTACAGAAAGTGTTGAGCTTCACAATCATTTGAAAACGCTAAGTGCTATATGTGTGGGCACACACACCGCACACACTGCCTTTTAACATCACCTTGATGACAGCGCGGAAGTTTAGAGGGAAGGGAGCCCCTATTGCCACAACAATACATGATCAGACCAAAATCTCGGACCAAATCAGTGTTCCTTTTTCAAGTAATCTTCATTCAACAAAAAATATTTACCAAGCTTTTGAGAGAATATTGGTTCATGGCCAAGCTGGGTATGGATCCAATCCATGAGCTACTTGACTTTATTGTGGCATGTATGCCCCATATATGCCTGTATGTATGTACCTGATTCAATACTTGTTCAAATTCAATTTGCAATGCTGAAATTCACCGTGCATGCCATATAATGAAAGGGATACCTTCAGTTAGAGGATTTGGAAGAATGTCAATTCGTTGTCCAAAAAGATAAACAGAAGAAGTTGCTCCATATGCCATCGTTATACGAAGCTATGCCTCCCTCGAATTCCAGAACTGCCCCCTTGACAGAATAATCCATCAAGATACAAAAATTCCCAAACAGAATAAAGATTAAGAATCCAATCGTAGTGATGGATTAAGACAATACCGTCTAACTGTAGACACCCTGTGCAGCAGGATGAGCACACATAGTAACATGGCATGGATAATAACCTGACAGTTAGCCATTGGAGCGGCAAGGAACAACCCAGCCCATTGGAAACAACCTCGAATCTGTCAACTCTGAGCACCTTCAATTCAGTTGGGAGTAAAGAAAACATCATCACTAATAGAAATTCTGAAATTTGATGGAGGAAGAATTGGGGGAAGAGGGAACAGAGAAGATGAGGTATCAACCTTCCGAAGTAAGGAGGAGGTGGGGAGGAACAAGAGGATTGTCGAGACTATATGGATGCCAGTGGGGTATTGTAAGAGCACGGTTCGAATGGTAACTGACCTGGGCACATCGATTGCCATTAAGTTAGTAGAAACGGACGCCGGCAAGTGGGTAAATCAATTGCATTAAGGTTCGCATCAATGAGGATTTCTATCGCCGATGACTGGCCAGGAGACGTTTCGCTGTCCCGTCACTGACATGGCCTCTCCCGCCCGGCCAGGCATAGGTCGCTCGCCTCGTAAAGATCAGTTCGCCCGCCCGCGAGATCGACGACTGCGAACAACCTTTTTTCCCCTTGCGAATAGCTGTTGCCGAACACACGGGACGGGAGGCTGTGTTCTGATTTTTTCTATTTTTTTCTGAGGAACCTGTGTTCTGATTTTTTTTTCTGAGACGCACCTGTGTTCTGATATATTTTCTGTTTCGTCGACCACCTGGTCGGCCCGCGCGGAACCGAGCGACGTGCGGCATCTAAGGCCCAGCAGGCCCAAATAATGGCAGACCGTCCATTTTGTTACGGGAGCAGCGGCCCAGCCCGTATGGCGATCTGTGGTTAACAGCGAACACTCATGAGTTTTTGCAAATCGATCCAACGGCCTAAAATTCCTAAACTCGTAGATCTGATGGCCAGAAGCCTTGATGCTTGAGAGGGCTCGGAGGATGCACAGTTTTAATGTTTCTAAATAAATATAGCAGAATATGCATAGCAAGCAAAATGAATAGGCCAGGTAGGTCTCCATAAGATCCATATTACAAAGTTCAAATAGTTCATAACAAAGGATAAAATAGTGCTGAAAGTAAATGGGGGGGGGGGGGGGGGGGGGGGGGGGGAGGGGGGGGGGGGGGGGGATAACTGAGCAGTCAGGATAGAGCCTGCCCACAGCTCCATAGCATGGAAATTTATTCACCATCATTGGAACTGTCATAGTTCAAGGCTTGTGCAGAGACCTCATTGGGTGGCATCTGATAGGGGCCTGTTCCAATGGCCTGCAATGTAGGTACAGGTAAATGTGGAGGTGGAGGTGCTTGCTTGTCAACAACCATTGCATCAAACTGTGGTCCCAGGTTTGCATTGATTTTCTTCATTCTAGAAGATTTGGCCCCAGCAGGTTGTGTGTTGGCAGTATCATTTTTGTTAGCAGCAGAAGTGGCACTAGCAATGTCTCTGAAACCATTCTTTGCAACTGCAATTCTATCACTCCTTCTGACCTGTGATTCATCTACAATGAGAGTTTTCTTTTTCTTCTGTTTTGGTGCTTGTGGTACCTCAGGCATACTTTGAACTTCATCTTCCTGCATCTCAATAATTTCCACATTGCTCTTGGTTGGTGTAATATCCTCCTCTATAGTTTTGATGGTCATGAAACATTTCCTGGATAAACCATCAGAGTTGTTTACATCAACCACAGTGCAACTAGCAGAGACCACCTTAGTTTCAGCAAGCTTTGGCAATATATCATTAGCATTAGTGATGATAGATGCAACAAAATCCTGCAAAGCAACAATTGGGTCAAGCAGGTGATGGTCCATTTGCACATCATGGTTCTCATATCCAGCAGGTGTGTCGGGTGCATCAAGGTCCTCATCATTCTGCACTGCAGGTTCATTATCCTCTTGTGCATTTGGTGGGTTTGCAGCAGGCACAAACCGTGGTGGAATCTGTTCGTCAGGTATGTTGCCAACTGCTACATCATGCCATAATCCTTCAAAGATAATTGGGAGGGGGTGTGGGTTTCCATCGTCAGGGGGGAGAGGATCTTCATCTCCACCAACATCACCAATAAGTGTGCTGGAGAAGATATATGTTGGACAGCTCCAAGAGTCACCTGAGCCACCCTCATCTAGGTTTCTAAGAATGACTATGCTCAGGGGGAGAGTATCAATGTCATATGCTCTGATTTTCACCAGGATTCTGGTTTTGTCCCTGTGGTCTTTGTTCCAAACTAGAAAGCGCCCATATGGAGATACAGTTCTACTGATGATATCAACTTCCCAGCACTCAAGAGGATAGTTCATCAGCATGAGCCACACATCATGAGAAAAAGAGGCACGACGATGATTGATACCTCTATCATGTCTAGTCAATCTAAGTCGCACATCTCCCATCATGCATGGACTACCATCTATAGCAGCATCTCTATCAACAGCAGACAAGTGCAGACATTAAAATAGTTTACAACAGAACAATTAGATGCTTTTAGTTCTGAGTGCATGGATGCTTTGGTCAATGTTTAGAAATGCATTGCACATATAGTTATGTTAACATGTTTGCTAGAGGGATCAGAATGGTCTCCGAGTCGTTCAAAACTGAAGGCGGCACCAATGTATCACATTTGTAAAATCATGCATATGCAGGAGCTCATCAGTCTGGCGACCTAAATTTCTCCCCAACTTATCTCTTTTTGTTCAGTCCAGAATTTCAGGTTTCCTGTGGTTTCTGTTGCCAAGGTTTGATCTTTATTTTCGTGTTGTGCTGATGATTGCACCTGATGCCGAGCCTCTTGAGATCTGAGGGCCATAGTATTCAGAATTACCTACAACTTGAGTAGATACACATTATTCACTTCATATTTTATTCCAATGGTTTTACTTCCACATCACAGGTTTGTCTATATTAAATCACAAGAACTTCATGAGCTTGCGTGGTTACTGTGGAGAAGGGCATTCTTTCAAGGAGCTGTAGATTTTTTGAATGTGCTCCCTGTTGGACCCTTTTCGGTATGTACAGAAATTGTTGAGAATGGGTGTGAAAAAATTGACCATCCAGTGGATTTATACGCACGGTATGTTTAGTTTCAAGATAACTGATGGAACTGCTTTATTCCTTGCTGTGTACTTTTTTTAGAACATTATTCCTTTTTTGTGTACTGATTGAATGATCTGCTCACACCATGTAGGTACTCAAGACATAGTGAAAGTAGAGACCGAAAGGTTTCGATTTAGATGATTTGGAGGTGCCTTGTCTATCTTCTTACCTGCAGGTCAAAATTAAGCGGATGATTTATTGCTAAAGGACATGCTCTTATTCTCTGAGATGGATGATGATGCGCGGTACAACCAAATATTCAGAGCTGGGCTTTACACACTTCAGTGTGCAAGAGAGAGAGCAGATCACGGATGGAATGGAAGGGAACTTTTATTCCAACTTTGATTTTTACTAGGCATCCAGATTCTTATTTTGTTCTTCTAAGATTTCTTGCTGGGTGTATGAACATTCATGCACACACTGTAAATTGTTGTGCTTGTTCCAAATTAGAAATACCGAGAAGAAATAAAATTATTAGTTAGCAAATATACATAGCTCATTCACATTTTAGTTCCCTAATATGTGGGTTTTCTACACATGGTGTGTGCAGATCTGTGAAAGAAGAGATGAAGAACAATTTTAGCTGAAGAGTTGAAGAAGACCAAGGTGAATTTTATCCCTCTTGCGAATCCAATCAAGTTTGCGCTTGCATTTTGGTGATATGGTTTGTGTTGGACCATGTTCTCTAGCTATCAATGGACTTTCCAGAGTAGTTTTGCTGATTTGTCATTATGGATTTCATGCTATGCAGACTATTTTGCTTAGAGATGGACATGCACGACTTCTTACTTGTTTGCAACGTCGTATAGGATAAGAGAAAAGTATGTTTTTGGTCCCTCAAGTTCCCAAAAAGTACAGACTTGGTCCTTCAAGATTTTTTGGTATACATTTGGTCCCTCAAGTATCAAAACCGGACAAGTTTGGTCCTAAACCAGATTTTGACCCCGTTGACCGGGTTTTACCGCCACAAAACCGCCTGATGAACAGTAAATTCGAGTTTTTTTTCAGAAAATCTTCAAAAAAATCTGAAATTTTTTGGGGTCCAATATGCTTACATGCACAAGGTGCGACCAAATTTTCGTAGTCTTTCGACACTCGAGGAGCTCGTGACAAAAAAAAACAAAAATATCTGTTCGATGAATAGTAAATTCGAAAAAAAAATTCAAAAATTTCTGAATTTTTTTGGGGTCTAATATGGTTACATGCGCAAGGTTCGACCAAAATTTGGTGGTGTTTTGAGACTCAAGGAGCTCGTGGCAAAAAAAAAAATTCGCTCATAAAAAATAGCCAAAATTTGTTTTTTTTGCTAGAGCCCGTCCTACGTCATTTCATGACAAAATGTTGGTCGCACCTTGCGCATGTAACCATATTGGACCCCAAAAAATTTCAGAATTTTTTGATTTTTTTTTCGAATTTACTATTCATCGGACAAATATTTTTGTTACGAGCTCCTCGAGTGTCGAAAGACCACGAAAATTTGGTCACACCTTGTGCATGTAAGCATATTGGACCCCAAAAAATTTCAGATTTTTTTTCGAATTTACTGTTCATCAGGCGGTTTTGTGGCGGTCAAACCCGGTCAACGGGGTCAAAATCTGGTTTAGGACCAAACTTGTCCGGTTTTGAGACTTGAGGGACCAAATGTATACCAAAAAATCTTGAGGGACCAAGTCTATACTTTTTGAGAACTTGAGGGACCAAAAACATACTTTTCTCATAGGATAACATGAGATTGCTATTTTGCTGCTTGGGAACACATTTTGAAATAATATCAGCTCTGTTCTCACTAGCCATTATGCCATCCTCTTTTTTGGGGGGGTTGCAAATTCCTTGCCTTTTTATTGTGGTCTTTGCATTCAATGTAAAATGCTCTATATTTTACTTGATGATGTACAGTTGTTGGTACTTTTTGTTGAGAACAGGCTCTTGTGAGTACAAGTAAATATATATATGAAATGTGATCGTTGTATGGACTATGCACCTGTTCCATGTGACAACTAAAATTTGTTAGGTTTCCCTGTCGGTTAAGCTTTTCATTCGACTACTGTATGGGTGATTCAATCTTATTTGCTTGTTATATGGTTTGGGTATTCATGGTTCATAGGAGTTCTTTTAAGGGAATCAAGGGAAAGTGATTCTCCATTGGCTTTCATGTTCATAAGGTGGCACTTCTGTTTGTTTCCTCATGTAAATATTCTTAATCTGTTATTTGATTGCATTACAAACTTGGCTGGAAGCCAGTCAGATTTGGAGACCCAGTAGTTGCAGCGCCAATGATAATATGTAGCTTCCGAATGTGCGTGGGCCATTAGTAACAGGTCAAGCTCAGTGAACGAGATCACATACAGGAAGTCGTTTGTGTTATTTGATACCATATTTAGTCAACACTCTACCAACCAGTATGTTTGTTCCTATATAGCACCGGCTTCTCCCTGAGCAGCAAAATGAAGGCCACTAATGTCGACTATGTTGTGTGGCAGGCTGAAGGACGCTTGCCTCTGCGCCCCTCCCCAAACGACATGGTCCGCTTCAGCTTGTAGGTTAACTAAAATGCTTTGGCATGTATTGGCTAAATTATAACGTATGAGATTGGCATATGCAGGATAACACTATAAGTTTCGAGTCAGGTCCAAGGCTGATGGGTTTAACTGGGCTTTGGTGGCGGTGTATGGGGCCATGCAGCCCGAGCTTAAACCGGAGTTTTTGGCGGACCTTGTTTGAATCTGCGGATCCGAGCAGCTCCCAATTTTAGTTGGGGGTGATTTCAATATCATTAGGAGGAGAGAGGAAAAGAATAATGATAATTTTGACGGCAGATGGTTGTTTATGTTCAATACCATTATTGAAAGCTTGGATCTGAGAGAGATAGAGCTTTCCGGTAGAAAGTTTACTTGGGCTAATGCTTTGCCAAACCCGACGTATGAGAAGCTTGATCGAGTCCTCGCGAGCGTCGAGTGGGAACAGAAGTTCCCTCTCGTAACAGTTCAGGCTCTCTCGCGCGGAATCTCGGATCACACACCTTTATTCGTGGACTCAGGTGAGCCAAACCACGTGGGAAACAAAAACACCTTTTCTTTCGAGCTGGCATGGTTTGAACGAGAAGGATTCTTGGATCTGATTGCCAGGGAATGGGCTAAGGATGCAGGAGGTAGGACTTCTGTTGAGCGCTGGCAGAATAAGATTAGGCATTTGAGAAGTTTCCTACGGGGATGGGCTAAGCACCTTAGTGGGATTTATAAGGTTGAAAAGGAAAGGCTCCTTTCTCTTATTCAGTCCCTAGATTTAAAAGCCGAATCCACGATTTTGCAAGCCGCAGAGCTTCAGGTTAAAACTAGATGCGGAGATGAGGTTGAAAGAACTTCTCCGAGAAGAAGAATTGAAGTGGGCATTGCGGGCTAAGGTCCGCAAAGTTGTCCAGGGGGACGCGAACACTCAATTCTTTCACTTGATTGCTAATGGCAAGCACAGAAAGAAGAGAATCTTTCAGCTTGAACAAGATGAAGGAACTATTTTAGGACAGGACAACCTAAAACTTTACATAACCGAGTATTATAAGCAGTTATTTGGACCTTCGGAGGAGAGTTGTGTGTCCCTCGATGAGTCCAGGATTGAGGATGTGCCCCAACTAACTGCTAATGATAATGATATTTTGGTTGCCCCGTTCTCGGAGAAGGAGGTGTATGATGCTATAGCGCAGATGAAAAACAATAAGGCTCCCGGGCCAGATGGTTTCCCGGCGGAGTTTTACAAAAAGTGTTGGCATATTATTAAGGGGGATTTGCTACCAATGTTCAATGATCTATTCTCTGGACAGCTTCAGTTATTTCAATTAAATTTTGGAACAATAACACTGCTTCCTAAGAAAACGGATGCGGTGAGAATTGAGCAGTTCAGGCCGATCTGCCTTCTCAATGTTAGTTTCAAAATTTTCACCAAGGTTGGGACTAATCGGCTCACACAGATTGCGCATTCTGTGGTGCAACATTCCCAAACTGCTTTCATGTCGGACAGAAACATCCTAGAAGGGGTGGTGGTCCTTCATGAAACGCTCCATGAAATCCACTCGAAAAAATTAGATGGAGTTGTTTTTAAGGTGGATTTCGAGAAAGCGTACGATAAGGTCAAATGGCCATTTCTCCAACAGGCATTGCGTATGAAAGGTTTTGATGAAGCCTGGCGCTGCCAGGTTGAATCGTTTACGCAAAAAGGGAGTGTTGGAATTAAAGTGAATGACGAAATAGGTCATTATTTCCAGACACATAAAGGCCTGAGACAAGGGGATCCGATGTCCCCTATCCTGTTCAACATTGTAGTTGATATGTTGGCAATTATGATAGGAAGGGCTAAGGAAGCTGGTCAAGTGGGTGGCCTGGTTCCTCATCTCGTTGATGGAGGTGTGTCCATCCTTCAGTACGCCGATGATACAATCATCTTTATGGAGCATGACTTGGCCAAAGCGAGAAATATGAAGCTGGTGTTATGCCTATTTGAACAATTGACCGGGTGTGACGACCCCGGCTTAATCGTGCACTAATCATACACGCAAATGCGCACGATCAAGCCTAAGGACTCACTTGAAGATATCACAACACAACTCTAAAACATAAATAAAGTCATACAAGCTTTATATTACAAGCCAGGGCCTCGAGGGCTCGAATACATAGCTCGATGGCATACAAGCGTCAGCGGAAGCATCAGATATCTGAGTACAGATATATATACTACAGAGAGAGAGAGATAGATAAGCCTTCACAGAGGCGGGGGAAAATAAAATACTACGATCGAAAGGCGTAGGCCTCCTGCCCTGGACCCTCCGATCCTACTCCTGGTCGTCAGTCGGCTCCTCGTAGTAGTAGTACTCACTAGGCGGGGAGTAGTACTGGTCGTCGGCTGGGGCGTCTGGCTCAGGGGCTCCGTCGTCTGGTGGCATCAAATGGAATATGGGAGAAAAAGAAAATAAAGCAAACGTGAGTACTCATCCGAAGTACTAGCAAGCAAGGATCTACACTACATATGCATCATTGTCAAAGGAATGGCTGTATATGTGGACTGGGCTGCAGAAATGCCAGAATAGAGGGGGAAGCCTAGTCCTATCGAAGACTAGCATCTTCAACAATCTTCGACAGTCTTGCAGCAATAGAAGAGAACAGATGATCATAATGTAAAGTAGTAGTAGTAGTAGTATCATCAACCTCGACCTGAGATCCTTTCTCGACTCCCTGCGAGAAAGCAATCCCAGAGCCGTACTATCCAGTTCTCATCACATGTTCTAGTTGTACCGATCGGGATACAACTCCGAGTGTCCGTTACCGTAGGACAGGCTATCGATAGAAGTTTCTTCCCTGCAGGGGTGCACCAACTTACCCACCACGCTCACTTAACTCCGGCCGGACACACTTTTCTGGGTCATGCCCGGCCTCGGCCAAGCAACACGCCGCAACCCGACCAAATACCTAACAGAGAGGTCAGCACGCCGGACTAAACCTATGCGCCCAGGGGTCTTGGGCCTTCGCCCCGGGAACTCTTGCATGTTGCGTACGCGGCTGAAAGCAGGCCTAGCAACCCCTTATACAAGCGCGATTGCGTTCCCAGTCCAATTCAGCGCGCGCCGCTCAGTCGCTGACGTCCATTAAGCTCCGGCTGAAGTATACGACGCAGAACGCCCATACTATGCCCACGTGATGGTTAGTGCTATCGGGCCAGAGGCCCCTCGGATCAAATATCCAAACCGTAGTGGATTAGGAGCGCGCGGAAACGAGCAGAGACTCACGATCGATGTGACCCCGTCGCCCCGTCTCGAGGGCTTGCGGCAAGGGCTAAGAATGCCCGGCCACGCCTCGTGTTATCTCGCGGGCACCATCCAGGTCAACCCGACTCCATATCACTTCGCACTAAGCTCGCGCGGGTACCCCTCAGGGCCGACCCGTCTTTAGTATCATGGTTTAGTGCAAGTCCACTCATCAACAGTAACTGTGTGTCTGACACCAGGGGAGCCCTGAGGAATCACCCTCGATGGAACCCCACCTGATGTTATCATCAAGGTGAACGAAGGAAGAATCACCCTCGAGGTCCACACTTGAAGAGTTGCGCGACGACGTCGTTATCGGGGGTGGTGTAGGAGGAATCACCCCCGCTTACCACGACCGAGTAACTAACCTACAAGGTTATCCTCAGAAGTGCTGACGAGGTATCACCCTCGGCACTCGACGGTAACCCAGCAGTGTCGGCAACTAAAGGGAAGTGATGTGCGGTGCCAGGGTCTAGTCTTCAATCCCGATGATCGGGTCTTCTGATATCCAGCAGGGCAGTCGGGATCAAGTGGGGGTCTCTGTCGTGTCTCTACCCAGCCTATACTAATCAGTCTAGGATAACCAGAAAGGTAACAAGGCAGGTTACAATAATCAGGCTATGCAGCAGATATAGGAAAACAGTAGCAGTAGTAGTTCTAATGCAAGCATAAGAGAGAAGGGAATAGGCGATATAGGCATGCTCAAAATGGGGGTGCTTGCCTGTTTGCTCGGGGGCAAGGGCAAGGTCTTCAGTGGTATCGTCGGGGACGTAGTCGTACTCCTGAGCTGCGTCTGCCTCGGGAGCTACGCCAACGTCGGGGTCTACCGAGAGAGAAGAGGGGGAAGAAACAGGTAAACATAATGCAAACAAATGCAATACGGTGCGTGTGATGCTATGATGCAGTGCAGGGTTGCCTAATTATGCATCTAAGTCATTTTAGTTATTTTTAGAATTATTCTGGAATTTAATATTCGACGTGTGTGCACTATTCATCTACCGGATTCGGGTCCGGAGTTACGAGTTCTTCTACGTAGGGGGTTCCGATGGAGAAACAGACGGCACGATCAGACTCGGCTCGTCGTTCTGAGCAACTTTCATGTTTTAACTTTTTCGATCCGAGCTACGGTTTAAAAGTTATTAATTTTTAAAGTTTATTTGAATTTTTGGAATTTATTTATTTATCAGAAAATGAATTATGACGTCAGCATTGCGTCACAGTGACGTCAGCAGGTCAACTGCGGTTGACCAGGGTCAAACCTGACATGTGGGTCCAGTGGGACCCACATGTCAGCCTCAGTTAGACTAACAGTGTTTTATTTAAACTAACAGAGTGATTAGTGGGGTGGGCCCCTGATGTCAGTGCCTAATCTAACCAGCAGATTAATTTAAAAGCTTAATTAACTTAATTAACGCAGGGGGCCCACACGTCGGAGAGAGAGAGGAACAGTAACGGGCGTTGACCCCGGTCAACGAAGTCAACCGAAGGCCTGGGGCCCACTGGCAGCGACCGTGGGCGGGCCCCACCACGGCCACGTCGGCAGGGTCACCGGAACGCGCCGGCGAGCTCCGCGCGGCGGCCGTGTCGCCGGCGAGGCTCGGGTTTCCTCTAGGGGGCACCAAATCGCGCGCCGTCTGCTGCATTCGAACGGCCGTTCGATGCCGCGGCCGTTGGAAGTGTTGGATGGGGTCGGGGAGGTCCTACGCGACGGCGGCGAGCACGAACGCGGCGGCCGGAATCGGGCTTCTCCGGAAACACGGCTACGCGGCTCGCTCGGGCGAACTAGCTTCGCGAGCGAGCTTTACGGGGTCCCTGGATCTCGCCGTAGCTATGCATTGGAGCAGAACGGCACGGAATCGAGGAGTTCAACGGCAATGGCGGCAACGAGCTACGGGTCCGAGCAGCGCCGTCGATCTAGCACGCGCGCGAGCAAACAAAGGGGTCAGGGAGGAGGGAAGATGCTCACTGAGGGGCGCACGAAGGCCGGTGGTCAGTTTAGTAGCCGCAGCGGTCGGCGGAGGGTCGCCGGAGCTCCGCGGTGGCCGGAGAAGACGAAGAGGGAGCGCGGCAGCTACAGCGGGTCCGGCCTCGAGCTGAGGTTGCCAGTCGAAGGAGACGAGGCCATCTGAGCGTGCAGACACATCCAGTGGTCGCAAGGTCGCTGGTGGCCGAGGAATCGACGGAGGGGCTTCGGCGGTTCCGCTCGGTGGTGTTGAAATCGAGGGAGAGGAGGGAGATGAGCAGGCGGAGCGAGGGGAAAGTGAAAGGGGATGGCCAGGGGGGATGGATGGCCCCGTCCTTATCTCCTCTCGCTGCCTGCCCTCGTCGCGGTGTCGCGCGGTGACCGGCGTGGTGCGGTCGTCCACAGGGAAGACGACACCGAGGCGAGGAGGTAAGTTGGGCTGGGCCGGCTCGGTCCAGTTGCCAGGTAAGGCCTCGCCCTTCTCCTTTTTCTTCTGTTTTCTTTTTATTTAGATAACAGAGAGAGAGAGAGAGAGAATTAATTGGGCATCCAAACAGTGTTGGAAAAATATGGGACTAGACCCAATAAATCCAACACAATTTTAGGCAGTGCCACAATTATTTTGGAGGCCAAGGGAATAGATTAGGTATTATTAGGAATTGAAAAGACAAATTTAAATGCTGATGGACTGCTGTTGTAAATGTCCAGGGGTATTCTGGGAATTTATCTGAGGTTGGTTTCAATTTCATAATTACCTTAGGATTATTTCCAGTATTATGGACATTTTAGTTTTGCCATTTGAAGAAATATTTATTTGACTCCCATTTGAAATTTGAATTTGAGGTTGAAATATTTTCTAATACAATTTTATTAGAATGATCATGATGACATGGCAGGGTAAGTAGCTTAACCAGAGTGGGGTAACCTGGGGATGTTACAAGTCTCCTCCACTACAAGAAATCTCGTCCCGAGATTTAAGTAGGGAAGTAAAGAGTAATTTCGGGAGATCTGACCCTCGTAGGGTCGATTATCTGACAAACCATTCAGGGAATGTGGCAAAAGGATCTCTCGAGTTGAAACTCAAGGAAACATCGAGAGCAAAGTATGAAGGTATAATGGGAGGTTTCAAGTGAATGGACATCCGTTCGATACCCGAACAAAGTGTGAACAGGGGTTCTGGGTATCGAGGGTAGATCACCTCTCGAGGGGTGGCTCGGAATAACACACAAAGTCAAGGGCAAGGGATGCTTCAGAATCAAGGATGTTACAGGAGAGTCAGGTTCCGATCCTGTGGAACTGTGGAGGGGGTGTCGATCAAAGTAGGGAGATTGTGATATCTTACCGGTCTCGACAACCAGGTATGTCAGGGGACAGTCTGTCAGTTATGTCGGTAACATCGTCGGTACCAAGGGCGAGGGACGATGAGAACCATTTTCCTGCTCGTTGAACGAGGCGGACCAATAGGCAAAGTTCTCGTCCATCGGTGGTTACCAGAATGTCATCAACGATAGTAACAGGATCTCACGGTCAGAGTTGTTGACCGAGATGTTTTATAAGCAGGGAATTATTTCTGCTTATATCATAGAGAGCACAAGAAAGGTTAAACAAAACAATGGAAAGGAAAATTGTGTTTTCACACAAGTATTGGGAGTATATTCTGTCCTAGGAAAAGCGGAACAGGACATACATGATGGGACAGCAAGTTCCAAATCATTTAGATAGAGGGGCGATGGAAGAATCATGGTATTACCCATACAACGGTGTTTGGATAATTGATCGAGACACATTTGGCAATGTGCCTCCAATGTTCTTGTTGATATTCGGAAGTCCACAGTCATGCTTCGTTGCGGCAATGATATCGTGTCAAGTAATAGATTGGGTTCGAAGATATCCAGAGGTACCGAAAAACATTTACAAGGGTATCTCGGGACGTAAGGAATAACCATACATGAGCAGGTTTGTGTTGGTCGAAAGTCAAGATGCCATCGGTGATATCACAAATCATCGAGGGGCAGGGATGGTATTTCTCAACATGAATTCGCTCGATATCCTGAAAGAGCTCGGAATGTTGATGATGATCACGACACATTTGTCGAGAGGTTTCAAGAAGATGTAATTGGTCAGCGATGACATCAAGAGAAAGGAATGCCGAGGCGAAAGATTATTGGATCCACGGATACGACACAAGCTCGAAATCAAGCTTGTTGTTTGAGGTGATATGACAAGATGAGGAAGGTCGACGTGAGCTTAACTCATCGTCGAAAATTGTGCTCCGGGATGAAGGGCCAGGTAGCACAGTTAAAAGTTAGCACGATAGGGATATAGCTGATTCGGCTAGGAATGTTGTGATGGGGTGTTAGACTTCCCAGTAACAAGTACTAGGGGTAACACCGAAAGGTAAGTCGGAGCAGAGGTTGGACGGGGAAAATGATCTGCAGAGGACAAGTATTTTAACTTATCCGGGAAATGAACCCAAAGAGGAAATATGGTCGGAACCATGTTTGCAAAGGATCAATTCTTAGATACAAGATGAACTTGTACCAGGGAAATAATTATTTTTACGAGCAGCTTCCATGATAAGTTCTACATCGGGTCCATGGGCATGAACACATAGGTTCACGGTTGACCCCCACTTCTTCAATGCATAACCTTTCATTCACTTCTCGTTTTCGAAGAAATTATAGTGCTGAGAATTTATCTGGTGAAACACCAGAAGAGTAGGACTCATAAAAGTTTCTGCTTTCTCGCAGATGGCAGAAGCATAGATACAACCCATCGGGACATTTTTACGAAGCCATACAACCAGATGCCAAAGCAAGGGATGCGAACTGAAAGCAGAGTATCGGAATCAAAGCGGGTGATACAATGTATCGAAGGTATTGGGTAACGGGGGGTAACTATCAAGGTTATGGAATATGGAGGACACTATCAGATAATGTTCCACCAAAAGATCTGGCGGACCGCAAAAGACAAGATTGTGAGTATCGGCAATCAATCAGATGAAGAAGGGATGCAAAGGCATCGGATTATAGAAACACCAAAATAATTCGGCGCTTAAGCACAAAGGGGTTACGATTCTCAAGACGAAGGATCAGAAGCAGAAGCTTTAATCAAAGGATGAGTAAGTTGGATAGAACTAGATGGGCAACCATTTGCAACTTGACTGGCCGAGTTCCAGCTCATCTCCTAAATGATGTCTGAGCCAGAAGGATGAATTAGTAGGGAAGAACTGATGATTGCAAGTATTTGCACACATGTTGAATCAATGGGACCGAAATGATAATGACAAGGGATATCAACAACAATTACTTGACATATGGAGCTAACCATAATATAAGCTAGCAAGAATTTCAGTAGTAGTAGGATGCATGGGATTCTCGGAAGATAAGATGATATTTCAAAGTGTTTTAGGAATCACAGGAACAACTGGGGATGATCGGATCCTCGGTACTGTGAGTAATTAACCGCAGTGCGAAAGAAGCTGCACAGCAGTAGGTTCAAAGGATTCCCGGTTTAACGAGGAGTATTACGGGGTACCTCGTACAGGCATGATTGACTGGCCATGATGATACAACGGCAAGGATGTGTAGATATCCACGGGGATTATCGGTGTTAGTAAACTGCAAAAGCAGTGGGTAAAGGGGTCTCGGAAAACTTCGGGAAGTATCTTCGGAGCCTTCTGATGATGTCACGTCATCTTCTGGAATGAGGGGGGCTCTCCGGGAGAAAACGGTTGCGAGATCCTAATGTCAGAGTTAGTAAAATCATTTAACCCGAATAGAAGAGAGATCAGAGTCCCAGAGCATAGACCGAGGAGTAAAAGATCCTAATACCACCCAATTGGCGACGTGGGCCCATAAGCCACACAGCCAAGTTAGTAAAACAATTTTGGACCACTAGACTCAACTTCGGCCAAGGAGTTGGAAAGGGGGATACCTAGGGGCAGTCGGCTCTGATACCAACCTGTGACGACCCCGGCTTAATCGTGCACTAATCATACACGCAAATGCGCACGATCAAGCCTAAGGACTCACTTGAATATATCACAACACAACTCTAAAACATAAATAAAGTCATACAAGCTTTATATTAGAAGCCAGGGCCTCGAGGGCTCGAATACATAGCTCGATGGCATACAAGTGTCAGCGGAAGCATCAGATATCTGAGTACAGATATATATTACAGAGAGAGAGAGATAGATAAGCCTTCACAGAGGCGGGGTAAAATAAAATACTACAATCGAAAGGCGTAGGCCTCCTGCCCTGGACTCTCCGATCCTACTCCTGGTCGTCAGTCGGCTCCTCGTAGTAGTAGTACTCGCCAGGCAGGTAGTAGTACTGGTCGTCGGCTGGGGCGTCTGGCTCAGGGGCTCCGTCGTCTGGTGGCATCAAATGGAATATGGGAGAAAAAGAAAATAAAGCAAACGTGAGTACTCATCCGAAGTACTCAGCAAGCAAGGATCTACACTACATATGCATCATTGTCAAAGGAATGGCTGTATATGTGGACTGGGCTGCAGAAATGCCAGAATAGAGGGGGAAGCCTAGTCCTATCGAAGACTAGCATCTTCAACAATCTTCGACAGTCTTGCAGCAATAGAAGAGAACAGATGATCATAATGTAAAGTAGTAGTAGTAGTAGTATCATCAACCTCGACCTGAGATCCTTTCTCGACTCCCTGCGAGAAAGCAATCCCAGAGCCGTACTATCCAGTTCTCATCACATGTTCTAGTTGTACCGATCGGGATACAACTCCGAGTGTCCATTACCGTAGGACAGGCTATCGATAGAAGTTTCTTCCCTGCAGGGGTGCACCAACTTACCCACCACGCTCACTTAACTCCGGCCGGACACACTTTTCTGGGTCATGCCCGGCCTCGGCCAAGCAACACGCCGCAACCCGACCAAATACCTAACAGAGAGGTCAGCACGCCGGACTAAACCTATGCGCCCAGGGGTCTTGGGCATTCGCCCCGGGAACTCCTGCACGTTGCGTACGCGGCTGAAAGCAGGCCTAGCAACCCCTTATACAAGCGCGATTGCGTTCCCAGTCCAATTCAGCGCGCGCCGCTCAGTCGCTGACGTCCATTAAGCTCCGGCTGAAGTATACGACGCAGAACGCCCATACTATGCCCACGTGATGGTTAGTGCTATCGGGCCAGAGGCCCCTCGGATCAAATATCCAAACCATAGTGGATTAGGAGCGCGCGGAAACGAGCAGAGACTCACGATCGATGTGACCCCGTCGCCCCGTCTCGAGGACTTGCGGCAAGGGCTAAGAATGCCCGGCCACGCCTCGTGTTATCTCGCGGGCACCATCCAGGTCAACCCGACTCCACATCACTTCGCACTAAGCTCGCGCGGGTACCCCTTAGGGCCGACCCATCTTTAGTATCATGGTTTAGTGCAAGTCCACTCATCAACAGTAACTGTGTGTCTGACACCAGGGGAGTCCTGAGGAATCACCCTCGATGGAACCCCACCTAATGTTATCATCAAGGTGAACGAATGAAGAATCACCCTCGAGGTCCACACTTGAAGAGTTGCGCGACGACGTCGTTATCGGGGGTGGTGTAGGAGGAATCACCCTCGCTTACCACGACCGAGTAACTAACCTACAAGGTTATCCTCAGAAGTGCTGACGAGGTATCACCCTCGGCACTCGACGGTAACCCAGCAGTGTCGGCAACTAAAGGGAAGTGATGTGCGGTGCCAGGGTCTAGTCTTCAATCCCGATGATCGGGTCTTCTGATATCCAGCAGGGCAGTCGGGATCAAGTGGGGGTCTCTGTCGTGTCTCTACCCAGCCTATACTAATCAGTCTAGGATAACCAGAAAGGTAACAAGGCAGGTTACAATAATCAGGCTATGCAGCAGATATAGGAAAACAGTAGCAGTAGTAGTTCTAATGCAAGCATAAGAGAGAAGGGAATAGGCGATATAGGCATGCTCAAAATGGGGGTGCTTGCCTGTTTGCTCGGGGGCAAGGGCAAGGTCTTCAGTGGTATCGTCGGAGACGTAGTCGTACTCGTGAGCTGCGTCTGCCTCGGGAGCTACGTCAATGTCGGGGTCTACCGAGAGAGAAGAGGGGGAAGAAACAGGTAAACATAATGCAAACAAATGCAATACGGTGCGTGTGATGCTATGATGCAGTGCAGGGTTGCCTAATTATGCATCTAAGTCATTTTAGTTATTTTTAGAATTATTCTGGAATTTAATATTCGACGTGTGTGCACTATTCATCTACCGGATTCGGGTCCGGAGTTACGAGTTCTTCTACGTAGGGGGTTCCGATGGAGAAACAGACGGCACGATCAGACTCGGCTCGTCGTTCTGAGCAACTTTCATGTTTTAACTTTTTCGATTCGAGCTACGGTTTAAAAGTTATTAATTTTTAAAGTTTATTTGAATTTCTGGAATTTATTTATTTATCAGAAAATGAATTATGACGTCAGCATTGCGTCACAGTGACGTCAGCAGGTCAACTGCGGTTGACCAGGGTCAAGCCTGACATGTGGGTCCAGTGGGACCCACATGTCAGCCTCAGTTAGACTAACAGTGTTTTATTTAAACTAACAGAGTGATTAGTGGGGTGGGCCCCTGATGTCAGTGCCTAATCTAACCAGCAGATTAATTTAAAAGCTTAATTAACTTAATTAACACAGGGGGCCCACACGTCAGAGAGAGAGGAACAGTGACGGGCGTTGACCCCGGTCAACGAAGTCAACCGAAGGCCTGGGGCCCACTGGCAGCGACCGTGGGCGGGCCCCACCACGGCCACGTCGGTAGGGTCGCCGGAACGCGCCGGCGAGCTCCGCGCGGCGGCCGTGTCGCCGGCGAGGCTCGGGTTTCCTCTAGGGGGCACCAAATCGCGCGCCGTCTGCTGCATTCGAACGGCCGTTCGATGCCGCGGCCGTTGGAAGTGTTGGATGGGGTCGGGGAGGTCCTACGCGACGGCGGCGAGCACGAACGCGGCGGCCGGAATCGGGCTTCTCCGGAAACACGGCTACGCGGCTCGCTCGGGCGAACTAGCTTCGCGAGCGAGCTTTACGGGGTCCCTGGATCTCGCCGTAGCTATGCATTGGAGCAGAACGGCACGGAATCGAGGAGTTCAACGGCAATGGTGGCAACGAGCTACGGGTCCGAGCGGCGCCGTCGATCTAGCACGCGCGCGAGCAAACAAAGGGGTCAGGGAGGAGGGAAGATGCTCACTGAGGGGCGCACGAAGGCCGGTGGTCAGTTTAGTAGCCGCAGCGGTCGGCGGAGGGTCGCCGGAGCTCCGCGGTGGCCGGAGAAGACGAAGAGGGAGCGCGGCAGCTACAGCGGGTCCGGCCTCGAGCTGAGGTTGCCAGTCGAAGGAGACGAGGCCATCTGAGCGTGCAGACACATCCAGTGGTCGCAAGGTCGCCGGTGGCCGAGGAATCGACGGAGGGGCTTCGGCGGTTCCGCTCGGTGGTGTTGAAATCGAGGGAGAGGAGGGAGATGAGCAGGCGGAGCGAGGGGAAAGTGAAAGGGGATGGCCAGGGGGGATGGATGGCCCCGTCCTTATCTCCTCTCGCTGCCTGCCCTCGTCGCGGTGTCGCGCGGTGACCGGCGTGGTGCGGTCGTCCACAGGGAAGACGACACCGAGGCGAGGAGGTAAGTTGGGCTGGGCCGGCTCGGTCCAGTTGCCAGGTAAGGCCTCGCCCTTCTCCTTTTTCTTCTGTTTTCTTTTTATTTAGATAACAGAGAGAGAGAAAGAATTAATTGGGCATCCAAACAGTGTTGGAAAAATATGGGACTAGACCCAATAAATCCAACACAATTTTAGGCAGTGCCACAATTATTTTGGAGGCCAAGGGAATAGATTAGGTATTATTAGGAATTGAAAAGACAAATTTAAATGCTGATGGACTGCTGTTGTAAATGTCCAGGGGTATTCTGGGAATTTATCTGAGGTTGGTTTCAATTTTATAATTACCTTAGGATTATTTCCAGTATTATGGACATTTTAGTTATGCCATTTGAAGAAATATTTATTTGACTCCCATTTGAAATTTGAATTTGAGGTTGAAATATTTTCTAATACAATTTTATTAGAATGATCATGATGACATGGCAGGGTAAGTAGCTTAACCAGAGTGGGGTAACCTGGGGATGTTACACCGGGTTAAAGATTAACTTTCACAAAAGCGAGTTGTTCTGCTTTGGTAGAGCCAATGACGAACAAGAGGCATATAGGCAATTGTTTGGGTGCGATTTGGGGGCTTTACCTTTCACATACTTAGGAATACCAATCCACCATCGTAGGCTGACAAACAGAGAATGGAAGTGCATCGAGGACCGATTTGAAAAGAAACTGAGTTGCTGGAAGGGCAAGCTCATGTCATACGGAGGCCGATTAATTCTGATAAATTCGGTTCTCACGAGTATGCCTATGTTTCTTTTGTCGTTCTTCGAAGTCCCAGTTGGAGTCAGGAAAAGACTGGACTTTTATCGATCACGATTCTTTTGCCAGGGTGATGAACTAAAACGAAAATACCGTCTAGCCAAATGGGATATCATATGTAGACCGAAAGACCAAGGGGGTCTTGGTATCGAGAATCTTGAAGTTAAGAACAGATGTCTTCTCAGTAAGTGGTTGTGGAAGTTATCAAGTGAGACTGATGCCACTTGGGCGCAAATTCTCCGTAGCAAGTATCTTCAAACCAAAACTTTGTCTCAGGTGACAGTAAGGCCGACTGACTCACCTTTTTGGAAAGGGCTTATGAAAGTCAAATTATCCCTGTTTAATAGGACAAAGTTTATTATTGGTAACGGTGCTAGTACGCGATTCTGGGAGGATACTTGGCTCGGAGAGACACCCCTAGCCATTCAATACCCGTCTTTGTATCGTATTGTTCAACGACGTGAGGTGTTCGTTGCAACGGTATTTCAATCTATCCCCCTTAATATTCAGTTCAGAAGGGCGCTAGTGGGTAATCGTTGGGAAGAATGGCTCCGTCTAGTAAGTAGACTGATGGAGGTTCAGCTTTCTCAACAACCCGACGAATTACGCTGGAAGCTTACTAGGTCTGGAGTATTTTCAGTTAAATCAATGTATGTTGATGTTATCAATTCAAGCTTGATTCCTAGTTCCAAACATGTTTGGGCTGTCAAAGTTCCTTTGAAAATCAAAGTGTTTATGTGGTTTGTCCATAAACAAGTTATTTTAACCAAGGACAACTTGACAAAGCGTAATTGGACAGGACCTACTAGGTGTAGTTTCTGTGATCGGGATGAGACGATCAAACACCTTTTTCTTGATTGCCCGCTAGCCAAAGTTTTATGGCAGACGATCCATATTGCTTTTAATATCACTCCACCGAATTCTGTCAACATGTTATTTGGAACGTGGCTTAACGGGATAGAGCCCGCTTTAGCGAGACATATTCGAGTTGGAGTCTGCGCCTTGTTGTGGGCTTTCTGGAATTGCAGAAATGATTTGGTTTTTAACAGGACAACACGCATTCATTTTTTGCAGGCTATTTTCCGAGCCACGGCGTTGATCCGTTCGTGGTCGCTACTCACTCCGACGGAGGCCAGGGAGCGTTTGGTTACTGGATCTATCCGCTGGGAGATGGTAGCTCGGGATATCTACAACCGGTTTGGATGGCGGTCATGTAATAGGATAGGCAATTAGTTTACCTATCTCTCTTTTTGCCAGCCGGTTGTGGCGTCCTTTATTTGGCTAGTCTGTCTTCTAGCCTTTTTGGCTCTGTGTGAGCTCTTTTTTATTTTTAGTTGGAGACTTTAAGACCTTGTTGGAACCTATTTATTTGTTTAATAAGAGGGCCGTATGCATCGTTCTGATGCAGAGGCCGGGGAGCCCCCCTTTTCAAAAAAAAAATGAGTTGGCACACCTAGCATGTATTGGCTAAATTAGAACGCATGAGATTAGCATATGCTTTCTCAAAAAAAAAATGACATATGCAGGATAACACTACAAGTTGGCACACCTAGCAATTGATTAATGCTTTTTGTTTTGTCTCTTTGCATAGTGCCCAGGTAGTGTTTGCTCAGATTATTGGGAGAATTGATTTTAACCCCCCAAGCTCAGCAGCCTTTGATCATATACCCCTTTTTTTGCTTGCCTTGTTCTGAACCCCCCCCCCCAATCTGTCTAATCTTCGTTGGTGCCCCCCTTTGGCATGGTTAGCACATATAACCATCAAATAGAGACATGAATAGACAAAATTACCCCTGGGCTCATAAGACACACATATGTACGCTGTACAAATGTCCCAGCGACCAAATACTGTGTTTAAAAAAAGAATAACCAAATTGCTTCAGTTTTGACATGTTCCGAACCAAAAAAAATGGCATAACCCTGCTGCAACACGTGAACATTCACACAAACTGACAGCAATAATATAGTTTCACAATGGCTTCATAATAGCAAATGAGTGCATGACAACAAAGTGAGTCTCTAGCTCACATACACAGGGTAAATTCAACATGGCCTAAATGAGTGCATGACAGCAAATAAAAGTGAGTCTCCACCTCACGTACACAACAAAATAAAGTGAGTTTGCACCTCACATACATAGCAATTGAAGGAGTTTAATGGCAGCCACAAACGGAAGTTCACAGCTCACTCAGTTTCTTCCTTTTAATTGGAGTCATTTTCTTCTTCCCTTTTGCTAGAGGCTTCGGTGGTGGAGTAGCAGCTTGAGCTGCAGCTTGGCTCCTAGTGACAGGAGACTTCGGTGGTGGAGTAGCAGCTGCAGCTTGACTCCTAGTGACAGGTCCAGGACTGCTAGTGGTGGCTGTAATGTTGCTCTTAGTTGGTGTAGATGGGAGTGCGTTGCTGACCGAAACATCAAACCATGGAGTTGCATCTTTCCCCCGACTTTTCCTACAAGAAGAAGCAATTAGAGCAAGTTTCATCCAAAAGAACCATGTTGTTAAAAATAGACGGAAACAAGTAATATTTTGTACCTTTTCTTAGTTCCATTTGTAGGACAACCAGCTTCTCTATGTCCTACCTCTCCACATTTTTTGCATTTGTTCAAGGATCCCTCACTTGATCCACCTTCAAACCAAGACTTGAATCTTTGTTTCCTAGTTCTTCCAGGACCCTTTTTCTTGCCAGTTGGAAGTGGTCCATGCAACACAAACCCGGTATCCATTTGTGGCCACTGGTTCTTGTCCGTTAGGGGCTGAATTACACCTTCATATGCTGCCATGAATCTGCTAACCGAGTAGTACTCATGGACATACTCCTCCATGCTAACAAAATTGCGAGCTTGCAACAGATTTATGAAGGCTAGTGCATGGTCACAGGGCTTGCCCGTGTGCTGCCATTGTAGACATGTACACTCATGTGTGAGTGTGTGCACCACATGCCTTTCATCATCTTTGTTGACATTTCTAACTTCACCACTCCAATCAGCTGATGCTTTGGCCTTGAGATGTCCTAGACCTCTAGTCTTTGCATTTAATTGGTGTATGACAAATGGCAGTATCATCCCTTGAAATCTTTCACCAATCATTCTCCTCTTTCTAAACAGCTCCATAATCATCTCTCTTATCTTGTCAGCTAGCTGAACAATTGGCAGGTCTTTGATATCTCGCACCCAAGCATTAAAGCACTCAGCAAGATTGTTATTTATGTAATCACACTTGATATCGGGGTTGAACATACACCTCATCCATAGCAGATTATGGTAATCCCTAAGGTAAGGAAATACCTTGTCGGATGCAGCGTACACCTTCCCCATGTGATGTTGGTATGTTTCAACCCTATATGCCCTAGCAGCAGGCCACAAACGTCCAAACTCATCACCATGGAAATATTTCTGAAAATTGTGCCACATGTGCCTAAAGCACTCACGCTGCTCAGCTTGAGGAAAGACCTTTTTGACAGCATTTTCAAGACCCTTGCAAGCATCGGTACAAACAGCCAATAACGGAGGGTCACCTATTGCCTTCTTCACTTGATTCATAAACCAAGCCCAATTTTCTCCATTTTCAGATTCAATAAAGCCATACGCCACCGGAAACATCCAATTATGACCATCCAAAGCAGTGACTACAGCTAACTGGCCATTCCACTTACCATTCAAGTGAGTTGAATCTATGCTAATATATGGCCTACATCCGTTCAGAAAACCATCTATGCAAGGCTTGAAAGCGATAAAAAGCTTGCTGAAATGTACTTCACCTTCATGTGTGGTTGTATCAATCTCAACAATACTCCCCGGAGACCTTAATTCTATCTCAGCCTTGTAGTTGTACAGCATCCTGAAACTTTCTTCCCAACTCCCATATAAGCCCGTTGCTGCCTTTTGTTTGCCTTTCCAAACTGTGTGGTATTTAAGTGTGACATGATGCTCATCTTGCAGCTCTTTAAGTATCTTCACAGCACCAATGGTTGGATCTTTCTTCAACATAGCTGCTGCCTTATCAGCCACCCATGATTGACTTGTCATGCCTGTCACTTTCCCACTAGTTGAACTACAAATATGCTCCATTTGATGCTTCACAACCTACAGCAAAAAATGATACAAAACTGAAGGTTATAACCATGACAAGAAGGCAATTCGAAATGAACAAAAAAATTGCAGCAAGAAACAAAGTAAGACAATTACCACCACACAATTTTCGTCTCTCTTCCAACTAGCACTTAAGGACCATTTGCAAGGTTCACCTTTTATGGATTGACCTTTGCAAAAAGCCCGAAACCTCCCTGGCTCATTTTTTTTGGTGCCAAACTCAAACTCTCCATTGATTGCCCATTGTTTTATAGCCTTTCTAAATTCAACCATGTTAGGATAAGGGGTCCCTACAGCCATCATGGGGTGTCTTTCATCCCACCCAATAAGTGGCTCCTCTGGAGCCTTATCATCAACATCAATAGCTGCCCCTTCAATGTCTTTGAAATCAGCATCAGCAGTAGGCACAACAATAGGACCAAGCCCAGCTGCTCTCTCCTCCGGCTCTGTTTTTAAGCCCAAGAGACTGAACATGGCTTTCTCGTCCACCGGTTTTTCATCCCCATCATTTTCAGTTTCAGTTTCAATCACAAGACTTGACCAATCCACAATGGTACTAACTTTTTCTACTTCATTGCATGAGATCGCCCCCATGGTTAGATTCGTCACACTGGATTGATTAGAATCATGCAGACACACTGCATCGATCCTATTCAATGTAGACAGGAAAAATTCAGAAATTTGACACACCAAATCGAATGCATAAATCAACCCAGCTGGAATAAAACAAGGAGCTATGATGTTACCTTTTAGGATCCATCACGCCCCTTCCTCAATCCAGAACCTTGTACTCAAATCCCCATGTAAATCCAACTCACAACCTAGGGTTTCAACTATTTAGGAACCGGAACAGAGGGAATTGCACAAAATCTGTGAAAGAAAGATGGGGAGAGAGCTTGTCTTACCTGGGGCAGCGGATGGGCGGCGAACGCGGCGGCGGATGGAGCAGCAGGGCGCCGGCGGTGGGTCGCGGCAGGTCGAGCGCGAGGGGAGACGAGTGAGCGCGAGGGGAGACGAGGAGAGTGGCGGCTAGGTCGGGCACGGGCCAGGCCAGGCGTGCCGTTATCCACAAGTGGGGAGGGCAGATTTGGTATTTCGAAAATATTTAAGCCCAAATCCAATCGTTAGCAGCTAATTGAAGGGACAAGATGTCGGGAGGGGGCCAACAGCAACGATTAGGCAGCGACGGGGGGTTCAGAACAAGGCAAGCAAAAAAAGGGCTATATGATCAAAGGCTGCTGAGCTTGGGGGGTTAAAATCAATTCTCCCCAGATTATTTGTTAAATTGTGATGATGGCTCTTTTTTTTATCAGCATGTACAGAAGGTTCAGCAAAGTGAGACTCCAAGTCTGCAACCACAATAGAAGTAAGGCCATGGAGCAAGAGTTCTGTTGGGCATCCTTTGCATTTATCTTGTCAAGTTCCATGCTTCATAGCATGTGTGTAAGCATAGCAGTACACACATACACTGCAGTTTGTAATGCCATTTAATAGGGGATGCATTAGGGTACTTTATTTCCATTATAAACTGATAATAGTTATGAGTTTAGTAAGGTAACAATAATCTGGGTTATAGCAGAATATTAGATATGGTATGCTTGTATGAGTAGAATGCAGAGTTTATAAATGAACTAAAATCTGAGAACAGGAAGTGGTAGGTTTAATTTCAGTTAGAAAAATAGGTGTACTACAGTATCATATATTCAGGTAATCCCTTGCATTTTTTTTGCCATGTTCAGGCTTTATACATCGTTTGTATATGCATAAAGTACGCCATATAAACTGGAGTTCATAGTGCCAGGAGTAAGAGGGGTGCAACTAAGTAGTAGCATGTTACAGGATAAGAACGACTGTTTAGTTTAACTCCAAAGAGGTCAGATGAAATGAATTCTTGATATATCTGAACTCTAGATTATAAGATGCATCTTCCTACTCTTCCTGAGATCACGGTTATCATAACTGGACGTTCGTTTGTTTGTCGGAAGTTTTATCTCTTCTCTACAGTCAAAGCTCATGTGCAATTTGGAGAAAAAATGCACACATGCTATCGCCACATTTGACGATTCCTTTTAGGTGAACAAACCTGGCTTCATTTTGTCCCTTTTTGTTCTCTGTTTATTACTGTTTATTGCTCAGAGCGATTGTTCCCAAAGTAGTCTTGAACAATTAATCATTTGCAGGTATCTAACCAATAGCGGCTTACGTTTCCTGGTCATTTTTCTTTTGGAAATGGAAGTTGTTGCTTCCTAGGTGAGCTGAGGTGATAATTGAACTCTCTTCTACTATTGAGCAGATTCAGTATTCACTTTTATTTTCATTAGCCCAAGGATAGTTTTTATTGTGTTGTTGTGGCTGTGGGCAGCTACCAAAAAAATAAAAGAGGATGAGCGAGACTACTGTAGTGAGAGACGGCGGCCACGAGAGCTATGGATGCAGGAGAGGGTTCATGTTGTTTATATTTTTTCCTCTAGGCCATGTGTCTTCCCATCCCCCGCTCCAGGAGAGGGTTCATGTTATTTATTTTATTAGTCAAATATAAGATGAGATCACCTACCATCATCATTCTTGATTACAGTCTCATACGAAAGTAGTCCGATTAGTTGTAGTAATTCATAAATATTTTTGGTATGGTTCTTATTTGGTTTCAAGACACAGAAATTTGGAAGGCATATATGAGAAAAATCCATGGCATTACTTCAAAATTGTGATCTTTATTTGGTTGGTAAGGCCTTCCTTTTGTGGCTACATTTTTTTTTTCAGTTGTGATGTTTGAAATAATTTTTTATACTAATAATGATCTAGAATACAACCGACCAATGATATATACAAAGAGACACAATAGGAGTTGACTGTATACCTAGCTTTTAAAAGGACTGATATATACAAAATATTATTTGACTAGAACAGGAGAGATGCAATCTTATGGTTAATTCAATATTTGCAAGAAACTTTCAGCTTAGCCCTCCTATTGCTCATCTTGAGATTTATTTCCTTCGTTTCAGTGCCTGCTTTTGATGATAGGAAACTAACAAGGCATAAGGTACTTCTCATGGTTGATTTATTATATTTTTGTAGAAACTGGATAAAGAAAATACTGTGCACTTTCTTATAATCTTGGGTTTTATCATTTATGCCACTAATTGTGTCCCACTACTCAATTTTGCCATCAGAAGTTACAACTGCTCAAAAATGCCATTGTTCCGTGAGATACTTGCAAAAAAATGCCATTAGATATCTCAAAAATGCCATCGTTCCATTAGATGTTTGCTCAAAAATGCCATTAGACATCGTTATTGTCAGGTCAAACTTGTTGACCATGTTATATGACAAAAATACCCCTATACCCACATGTCAGCTCTCTCTATTTCACAATGATAAGTGTGGACCCCACTTGTTAGGAGCAAGCTAGTGAATAATTTTAGAAAAAAGTAAGAACATTTTTGGGATCAAACAGGACCCACACTTTATTGTAGTGAGATAGAAGGAGAGCTCACATGTTGGTCTATAGGTATTTTTGTCATTATAACATGGAAGACAAGATTTGAGTAGACAGTAATGGTTTTCAATGGCATTTTTGAGCATGCGCCTAACGAAGCAATAGCATTTTTAAGCAATTGAAATTCCTAGTGGCAAAACTGAATAGTGAGAAATAACCAGTGGCATAAATGATAAAAACCCTAAAATCTTTTGGCTGGCCCTGCAGTTTTGGCTTTCTTTTAGGACAGAGGACAGACAATGCTATCGGTTCTTACCATGTGCGTGTTATTTTATTTTGCTTTTTTTATGCATCACATGATTTCTTTTATAACAAGTGATCCTAATTCTTACTGGTCGTTGGCGGCTTTTCTGTTTCTTCATGACAAGAAAACCATATAGGGCTTGTGCACTTTAGCCTTGTCCTGATTACTAGAACTGCTTCAATGTTGCTCTATTATAAGTGCCTTGCTTGCACCAGTACTCATGGTTGTCTTTTCTTTGTTTGCACTGTAGGCAATGTGGTAGACATTGTACTTGCAGGAGGACTTTATCGATGTTGGTCTAGCTGTATTGTCTAACGACACTTCATGCGGTCCTCATGTTATATCTTCTTATTGTTCAATACTATGATCCACAGTGTGATACTGAAAACCTTGATTAATGTTGTGCTACAGTTTGTTGCAGTTCTATTTTCCCTTGAGATTGTGGTTATAAAGATAAAACCAATTGATTTAAGATACGGTTTTTATACGGAAGGATCTATATTCTTAGTGTGTGTGTTTGGCCAGACAGAAGATTACTAAAAAGATACACGTACTTTTACCGGCATGACTTTGAATGAGACTTTGCGCTATCAAATTAGAATGTGTATATACATTTCATTGTAGACAACAAAATACCGTTTTTCCTACTAAAGGGGATTATATTTGTTACATACATTTTGTTTCAAATAGAACTCCATGTCATCAAATTTAAATATGTATATATATCTCATTGTAGACAACAAGCCCCTCATTTTTCCAATTAAGAGATTAAATTTGTTGTCATGTGTGCTTGCCCGTAACTAAATCAAGTAAACCATGGATTTCTTTTCATCGCTAACATGGAATCAGCAGGTCTCTGCACCATTTGGCGCAACGGGTTCACTAGTATAGTATAAGGCTGATAATAGTGGAGAGTAACTTAGAATAGTAACATGCATATGTTACTAGTCTATATTACTATCTTCATAGTGAGCAGTGTTATATATGGTGGTAACATAGATGTCTTCATTTATTAAGTTGTAGACTCATTTTGCATTGGAAAACGCTATGTGATGGTAACATATTATGTTACTCTATTTGTATCTGTTCTCATTAACTACTTGCCACCACACCATTTTTGCTTATATGTCATCTATGTTACTATCACTATGAGACTACCCACAGTGAGAGTAACATAGGTAGTAACATCGCACATATCAAGATAAAATAGATGATGTGGTAAGCAATAAATAAAGAAAAAGAGGCATGTGGTAACATAGCTAGTTACTAGAACTATGAATAATATCACATATATCAAGGCTGATAAGTCTATAGCCTAATAAATAAAGTGTTGCATATTACCATATGTATGTTACTTCTCACTATAGATACAGTAACTTAGACTAGTAACATAGTTACTTCCCATTGTGGCTAGTCTCACCAAGTGAAGAGATGACCTGAGAGATACTAACTTCACGGGCGTACCTCCCTTAAAAAAAAAAGGGAACTTCACGCGCGTACCAGCCATACATCCCCTTCGCCTCCCTTGTCGCTTCTTCGCCGATCCATAACCACCACCGAGGAAGAGAACCAAAGCATTGCTGGCGTGGAAGGACAAGGTGGCCGACAGGCTCGCCCGCCTACTCGCCGATTCTTCTCCCGTTCCGGCCTCCACTGCCGTCGAGCCGCAGGTGAGTGATCCGAGATTCGTCCCCTCGCTCGCCCTTACCCGCACCTACGCACATCACATTGTGTCGGATCTTTCCTATATTCTTCTATTTGGGTCGGTTGGGATCTCGTGGTAAATTAGAATGGCTCGCGTTCCATAGAAAGGCGGAACCTTAGGCTCCCTCTCGTGAGAAAGGCTCCTCCAGGAGGCAGAGTAGTGGAATCCCCCGGGAAACGTCAGTTTCTGTCGGGGATATTTGCCACGGCCGATGTGAGGAATCTTGGTTTGCCGTTGTATCTGAAAAACATTCGTTGCCGCTGTTGGTGTTCTGGTAATTGGGGTACAGTGTGGATCGAGTTCGCAGGGATAGATGGATGTTGACCGATGATGGCGCTTCAGTGATTGCTGGCCATGCTCCTTATTAGGAATTCGAGGGAGTACCTACTTTGTTCCACACGGACCACATAGCAAAAATTTCCTTAGGTTACAACCCAACAAAGAATCCTAATTTTTCACATTCACATTGTTCGCAATGGGTCCCGCGGATTTGGGTGTTCACGAGGCTCAGGATTTTTTTTTCATGCTGTGTCACGACAAGTATTGTTATTGCATAGACGCACATTATCTGGAATCAGAGTCACAATATTTAGGAGAAATCGTAAATGCCATTTTTCATTTGCTATTAAAATGAAATTAGCGGCTTCTACCAAATATTGACTTGTTTTGAGGAATTTAAGCATTGGTATCCCAGATATTTGCACTTGTAGACCTGCTAACCTTTAAATTGTCCAAATAGTGATGAGCAAGTGTTGTTCGAATATTTTAACTGAAACCACGTCACTTATTTTGGGACGGAGGAAGTATGCAACTTGTATTTTCTAGGGGACCAAGGGCCAATATACATACATGTACATACGGAAAATATGCAGGAAACCCCTCATACAACAAGGAAAGGCTATACATGGAACATAATATAACTATAACACTCCACTCCCTCGAACTCAAGGGGATCCACAAGACCGAGTTTGAAGAGAGAAAATCCATGTTGAGATCTAGTCCGGGCCTTCATAAAGAAATCTGCCAACTGTAACTCGAATTCTCGAAAGGTACATACTGAAAAAAATAACCTGATCCTGCACACCAACGCGCACAAAAAAAGCACCAACACCAATATGCTTGGTGAGCTCATGTTTCACAAGGTTGCGCGCAATACTGTTAGCACCTATGCCGTCGGCCGGTAGGTGCAGTAACAAACTGGAGTGGGGAAAGAAATGACGGGGTGATATTGTGCCACAAAGATATCAAAGAACACGAAGAAGGTGACTATAGTGAACCGAAGTGGACATCTGAGATATCAGGACGAGTGATATCGAAATAGACAAGACTTCGAACTACATGACAGTAATGCGTCAGATCCGACAAGGGGTCACCATCAGAAGCACAAAGGTGAACATTGAGCTCCATGCGAGTCTCAACAGTGCGCTCATTAGTAAGAGCAGCATGGGCAAGAATATCTTGGATATACTTCTTTTTGGAAATAAAAGAAGTCATCAAAGGTAGAAGAAACCTCAATCCCAAGAGGAACATAATACCCAGGTGGTGGCTGCATGTAAATCTCCTCATGCAACTCACCATTAAGAAAGACATTCTTAACAGATATATAGACCGATGGTGAACGTACGTAGGCCAAGAGGTGTGCGAGGTGGTCATATGGGCCACGGGAGCAAAAGTCTTATCGCAATCACGATCATGCTCGTGTTGAAAGCCACGAGCCACAAGACGAGCTTTGTAGCACTCAATAGAACCATCAGAGTGAGTGTTAACCTTGTAGACTCACTTACAAGTGATGGGACGAACACGAGGAGGAAGAGAAACAAGATCCCATCTACTGACGCTCTCAAGAGCAGCAATCTCCTCTCCCTTTGCAAGCTGCGATTCGGGATGAACAACAACATCACGATAAGAAGTAGTCTTGAGAACAGCAATGCCAGAAAAACCATAGCCATAGCGGTCAATGGCGGGGCAAGGCTGACCATAAGTCGGCTGATAAGAAGTATATGGCACATCAGTATACTCATCCACTACATGTGGACGATGAGTATAATAGTGAGGAAAAGAGGGAAGAATACGAGGAGGAACCACCGGAATAGACTCAGGTGTTGAAGATGAAGAATCCACCGAGATGAAGGTGTAGAATCATGTGACAAGGGAGAAAAGGAAACCATAGAAGATGGGGTGTCGGATCTGCAATAGTGGGATGAGTAGGAGTGGGACGACGGGGCAAAGTGAAATATGTGTTGGGAAAAGTGAGGAAAGAGATATTCTCCACTGAAAAGGTCAAGGAAGATGGACGTGGGTAGAAGGTACGAGACTCATCAGAAGTCACATACTGAGAAATACGCATCCGACAACCGACATGATCCGACCAACGATAGCCCTTGTACTCATCACTGTATACTAAGAAGAGACACTCGATAGACTAAGCAGTCAATTTGGTGCGTTCACAGGGGGCAAGAAGAACATAGTAAATACAACCAAACAAATGAAGCGTCGAATAATCAGGAGACGATCAAAAAGACAGTCGAAAGGAATGCCACCCTACAGAGAAATTGATTGATGAGATAGGTAGAAGTGAAAAAAACCTTAGCCTAGAAGTGAGGTGGAAGAGAGGTGACGATCATCAACACATGATCAGTCTTAGTAAGGTGATGATGCTTGTGCTCAGCCACACCATTCTGAGTGTGAGCACCAGGACACGTGAACTGAGAAGGAGCACCCTACTCAGCAAGGACACCATGCAACATCTTCGAGATATACTCCAGCAGAGTCGACATGAAACACATGAATAGGCGTAGAGAACGGAGTGTGGACAATGGCAGCAAAACACTTATATATAGAGAAAACCTCACTGCGAGAAGACATAAAAAAGCCAAGTGCAGCAAGAGAAATCGTCTATAAAATTAATATAGTATCGATGGCCCCTTTTGAAGCGAAGGGAGCCGAACCCCAATCGGAATGAACTAAATCAAAAGGACGCTGAGACACCGACTCACTAGTATGATACGGTAATTGAATCTGTTTGCCAAGCCTACAACCCTAACACTCTAAAGAGACATCTCCTGATACAGACCCCAGAAGACCTTGATGGACTAAAGACGATAGACGAGAACCACAAAGATGACTGGGTCGATGATGCCACTGCTAGGAGCCGGTAGATGAAGCAACCGAAGCAGAGGGACTGGCGATAGTGGTGGCATCGGAAGGAACGTGAAGCCAGTCTAACTCCCAAAGACCATGAGAGTCACGGCGGCGAGGGCCAACCCCAACAAGTGTGTGTGCGGTGATCCTGAACAAAACAAGAATCAGTGTCAAGAATGACGCGATAATCAGAGTCAATAAGCTGACCAGAAGAATACATGTTCATGGTAAGGAAGGAACATGAGCAATGTCAGGGACAGAAAAATAAGTGGTAAGAGTGCCTCGACTAGCAATAGAAATAGGAGTACAATTAGCTGTGAGAACATGAACAGGAAAATCGAGAGATCTAACAGAGGACAAGGTGGAAGAATCAGAAGACATACGAAAGGAAGCTCTAGTCTAGAACCCACAGGGATGTACCTGACTGTGTAGGTGGTGGTCGCTCAGTGCCAGATGCGAACATGCAGCACCAATTCAAGAACCTGAAGCAGCAAGCGGTCGCTTAAGCCTCATAGTATCCTGCTCAGTCAAGGAGATGGTTGAGGATGTTGAAGTTGAAGCACGAGTCCTAGAAGATGTGCGCCCCTTGTTGCGCATGTGCCGCTTCTTCATGAAGTAATCAGACTCGGGATGACCATCCTTGTTGGAGTGGCCACAATGAGTATGAGAGCGACCTTCATCACCATGAAGAGTTAGGAGGAGCGGCGGAGCACTAGAGCGGGAAAAGAGCCGGTGCAACAGCAGCGTAGCAAGAGCTCGAGCAACGAGCAGAGAGGGAACCTCAAGTAAACAATTACCACAAAGGCGGGTCCTCAGCACGAATCTCAGAAAGCGCCTCCACAAGAGAAACACACCCACGAGTTAACAACCGTGAGTGTCACAACTCATATTTCTTATGGAGCCGAGACAAGAACATATAGGCGCGCATAGCCCGACAGCACTGGCAGGAACCACAACCAGCAACACGAAGAGAATCGAGTTGGCGCCAGATAGCAAAACTCTATGCGTAGAAGTCATCAACAGTGGAGTCACCCTGCTGAATAACATGCTCCCGGCAGACTACATACAAGTATAGGGCATCACCAGAGGGTTGATAGCGATGTCGAAGGCAAGTCCACATCTCGAAGACAGTAGTGAGTGATGGGGTCCCAGACCCAGGGTGCCTAACGTAAAGGAGCCCGGCCTTGACCTTGACTAGGGCCCACCAGGCCCAGAGAGCATCAAGGAACCCTAAGAAGGAGAGGGCGGCTGACGTGTACCCCAAGGCAGACGGCGGTGGCCAGATCGATCAGATATCTTCTCCGTGCAAACCCTAGACCTCTCTTGTCTATATAAAGGGAGGTCTAGGGCCCTCATTAGGGATCCAATCTAGAAATAAACTCTCGGTAGACATATCATACACATCATTGTAATCCTCTGCACGAGGTATCCCCTCACCATGAATACCAAGACAAAGCATGACATAGGGTATTACTCTTCGGAGGCCCGAACCTGGGTAAACTGTGTATGCAGACTCCGTTCCGGTATTTCCTGTCTCGTCATGAACCATACCGAGGGATCTGACGGGAATTCGCTCCGTTAGTGAGGCCCATAAATATAGAGATAAAATGAAGTAGAACACTAGAACTAAGAACATTCGCAACAGGAGCATCATAATAAAACAACTGAGTAGTCGCAACAGGAGCATCATAATAAAACAACCGAGTGTAGGCAGACAGCTCATCAAGATACATCTCAAGGGCCACCTGGTAGTCTGAGCCCTGCTACTGAGAAGCAGCAACCGCAATATCATCAGCAACCTTGGGGCATTCTTATCAGCTCGGGAAGCATCAGAGGCAAGAACTAGTGCCATCGGTGGAGTAGGAGCCATGTTGTGGCATCTTAGAGCATCTCCACTCGCCCCCCCAACAGGCCCCCAAAGCCCTTTTTTAGCGCCGGCTCGAAAAAATCGGCCCGGTCGCGCCCCCAGAAGCCCAATATTCGCCGGTTAGGGCCAAAATTGGCGTTGGTGGACCCAGGCCGAACCCAACGAGCTGGGGGGCGCCGGGGAAAACGTTTTTGGCGCGAAAGCCTGGTGGACCCGCCGAGTCAGCGACTGGGCGACGCCGAGAATCTTCGTCATCCTCGTCGCCTCGGTTTCCTGCGGGAATCAATGCGAAGGCTGCCGCCGGTCAGCCTTCCATTGATTCACGGGCGGCGCAGTGAAGGCACGCCGCCGCCGCGCGTCCTTCCCCTCGCCGCCACGCGTCCACACTGCTGCCCCCCGCTCGCCGCCCACTCGCCGCTATAAAAACCGCCCTCCCTCGCCGCTGGCCGCACACTTGCCACAACCGCTCTCTCGCCGCCGACGCCCCTCTCTCTCTCGCCGCCGCCGACCCCTCCTCTCCTTCGCCTCCAGCTCCCTCTCTCTCCTTCGCCAACGATGGCCGAACGTTTCCCTGACGATGGAGCGGCGGCCAATGGCTTCGGCCGCCGTCACCTGCACGAGGCGGAGGCCCGTCTCCTCTAAGAGGCGGACTACCTGGCGCCGCCCGACATGCGGGTGCTGGGCTTGTGGAGGCTCAGCGCCGGCGGAGTCCCGGTGCCACCGCCGCCCTCCGGTGCTTAACGGCGCGCCGAGATCGCGTGCATCAGGTCGTCGTTGCCGGAGCATGCGCGGCAGCAGCCGAGGTATGCCCTCGACAGCCACACGCTGTGGACGGCGTACTTCGACCGCCGCCACTCCGACCAACTCGTCGCCACGAACGGCGTTGAACCCAGCGGACGCTACAACTCCGAGGGGCGGCGTCAATGGTGGGGCGTCCCTGGGCGCACCCTCGAAGCCGTCCTCGAGCACATCGAGGCCGGCAACTCGCCGCGGATGGAGTACCCGGCGGCCCCCTCCTTCTCTCGCCGTCGCGGCAGTTCCTGGACGCCGAGGCGAATGGAGACGGCGTCGTCGTCCTCGTCGGGCTCCCGTTCCTCTGGGTCGCTGGCGCTCCTCCCCGTCAAGCCGGAGCCACGGGAGACGCCGCTCGAGCGGCACACCCGAGGCGGCGCCCTTGTCATCAACGAGGGCGGCCATGTCCCTTATCCTCCCTCCTCTCGCCTCGTCAAGCCGAAGACCAAGCCGACGCTCCTTCCCGTGAAGAAGGAGCACGAGGCCATGGCCGCCGACGAGGAGACCGGCCTCAAATGGGCGTGGGACGACTACGTCCGACAGGAGATGGAGCGCCAGCGCTGTGCCCTCGAGGAGATTGCCGCTCGGCGCCGCGGCCGCGACGAGGGCGGCGTCGTCATCCTCGACGACGAGGCGCCCGGGCCGTCCAACCCCCCACGCATCGGCGACGCAGGTCATGGGTGCAGCAAAGACGGCAATGGCGGCGTGCAGGGCGACGATGACGGCGACTACACCGACTTCTACAAGCTCCTCGGCATGTAGAAGGCTCGGGCGGCGGCGGGCGGCGTAGTTTTTTTTTATGTTTTATTATGTCTTCTTTATTATGTACAAATATGAATGAAAACCGCCGAATATTAGCCGAATTCATGTCTTTTTTGTCTAATTTTAGCCGAAGTTCAATTCAAAAAACGCGTATGGGGGCCGACCTGGGGCTGTGGTTGGGAACCCGACCGCCCCCACAGCCAAAATAGCGCCAGCTAGCCCCGAGGAGGCGCTATTTCTGTCCCTGGGGACGCCGAACGGCTAGAGATGCTCTTAGAGTTTAGTTGTCTATTAAGCTTAGTCTAGAAGTATCCAGGGTGTGTGTGTCCTGGTAGAAGAGTCTGTTTGTGGTAAGAGTCCAGTTATCTCCTGATGGTTTAGTCGAAGTTGGCTACAGAGGTTGTAGGGTGGGATACTCGCTGGACGCGAGGGTCGTCACCATGTAGGCGCTGTGGTACAGTAAAAGGGTAGTGGGAAAAGATTGGAGAATTGGATGGGTGATGTAGGGTGGAACTCTAGGTGGTGATCTTCTTCACACTTGGAGGTGGGGAAGGAGAAATCAAGAGGAAATCACAAAGAGAGGAACACTCAAGACAAGATCCACTTGTCTTCCTCTTAGTACCTAATCACACATAGTGTTAACGTTATAGGTAGTAGCCATGTCTCACATGCGGAAAGTGGGAGTTTGGGAAGGAGCAAGTTAACCTTGTGTTTGATGGCTCGTGTGCGGGCTCTTGTCATGGGACCACTTGGTGTCTTGGGTGACGATGGCATGCCCATGGGGATGACCGTAGGATGCTCCTAACCTAGTCTAGAGGTATCAAGGGTGTATGTGTCCTAGTAGAAGAGTTTGTGGATAGAGTTCAGTTGTCTTATAGATGGACTCAACTAGTCTAGAAGTATCCACGGTGTGTTGAATGACTGTTCAGAGTACACCCACCTAAAGGGTCTGTATAAGGATGTATCCCCCTTGTAAGGAAGCAAGCAATGAAATATCTAGTTCCTACCTGTGCCTAGCACATGCATATGATCAATGAGTAATCATCATAGCTACAGCCTCCAATGAGAAGTCATTTGCATGCCTATGGACAACAACACGGTACTTCCTGGAATGCTAAAGTTCTTTTTAGAGAAGAACGCATGGTCCGCCGATTGACAAGTGCAGAGATGGCAGAAAGAAGGGAAAAAGGATTGTGTTTCAACTGCCATGAAAAATTCTCAAGAGGCCATCGTTGCCAATTCCTTCTTTTACCTTGAAGTAAATGATGGAGATAACGAGGAAGATCCGTCATGAATTATAGCTCGAGGAAGAGTTGTATCTGCAAGGGGGTGTAATGTTGTGGCATTTGAGTCCAGTTGTCTAGTAAGCTTAGTTTAGATCTATCTAGTGTGTGTGTCGGTAGAAGAGTCATGGCCACTTGTAGGTCAGAAGAGTTCTGAAGATCCACATCGACTCGTAGCAAATCAGTCAACCCGAACGTGAAAATTTGAACCTGCTGCGGCATTGAGAGGGGGTCAACATGACAAAGTAGTGCTTGAAACCTCTCTATGTATACTGCAACAGGTCCCTTCTGTTTGAAGCGCGCAAGTTCTCCTAGTAGATTGGTCTGAATAGGAGGACCAAACTGTTGGTGATAACGCTCCTTGAAGCGAGTCCAAGATGGGGTTCCTTCATTGTGCTCGAGCTGGATATACCATTTCTGCGCAACTCCTACCCTGTACCCTTCTTCAGTGCGTTGCCCCCAGAAAAATTGCTCGCACAGGTTCAACCTTTTTTTTTGCGGGTGAGGTTCAACCTAACCAGCAGGTCATCCTGGCCATTTAACGTTGAAAAATCCACTGGTATCAGGGCACTCCGCTGTTTCAGCAACATGAGTCATCAATGGTGGAACATGTGGGACACCAAACTTTGGTGGCGTAGGTAGCATTTGTTGCGGTGGAAACAAAAATCTTGTTTGTGAATTGGGAGGCATTGTCTACAAGCCTTGCATCCCGTGCGATGATGTCTAGGAGCATGGCAGATGTTGCTGTGCTAAGACTGGGCGTTTCTGTCGTGGTAGTCACCAGGTTGGCGGCCAAATTTGTTGCTTTGCTGCCGTTCAAGAAGGGTAAGGATGGAGGGCGTTGCAAGATGCCATCGCCTCCTACCGACACTCCTGACCTCTCCTCCAGTGCCTTGACTCACAGTTTCAGCGATGCAAACTCCTTGGTGAATTTGTCGCTCTGCACGGCTAGCAGGACTTCTTTATTGGAATCTATCTTTTTTTAGGCGCATCGTCAGTCATGGTCTCTGATACCAGGACACACACACACACACACACACAGAGGATACTTCTAGACTAAGCTTAACAGACAACTAGACTCTAAGATGCCACAACATGGCTCTTACTCTGCCAATGCCACCAGTTCTTGCCTCCGATGCTTCCCGACGTTGGCTACGAAGGTTGTAGGGTGGGATGCTCACTGGACGCGATGGTCGACAGCGTGTAGGCGCCGTGGTACAGTAGAAGGGTAGTGGGGAAAGATTGGCGAATTAGAGGGGTAGAAAAGAAGCATAGGTAGGAACTAGATATTTCATTGCTTGCTTCCTTACAAGGGGGATACATCCTCATATAGACAGGTTAGGTCGGTTACTGTTCATTGAACAGTAATTCAACACACCCTGGAAACTTCTAGACTAGGCTGGGTCCATCTAAAAGACAACTGGACTCTACCCACAAATAGACTCTTCTAGTAGGAAACATACACCCTGGATACTTCTAGACTAGGTTGGGTTCATCTAGGAGATAACTAGACTCTTCCCACAAACCAACCTTCTACCTTCTAGCAGGACACACACACACACATACACACCATGAACACTTCTAAACTAAGCTTAATAGACAACTGGACTCTAAGATGCTACAACCCACAAGAGGAACAGGTTGTGGCAGACAGATCTCGCTAGAGAGAACGCTCCGGAGACGAAGGCCATACATATTAATGCGCATAAAGTCAACAAACTCGGTGTAGTTACTGCCATAAAAACCCACCGAGCAATGAGGGATGGCGACATAGCCCGATGACAAAGACATTGTACCTTTTTCTTTTCTTTTTTAAGCAAACCGTAATAGTACTGCAGCGCATCAGGTTAGGTCGGGTGAGCGGCGGCGGCGAGCAGATCGGCGGGAACGCGTGCGAAAAAAAACCCTAGGGCTCAGATACTATGTTAGGAAATATGTTACTTCTGTTTCCTTACTCTTTTGTACTCTCAGGAGTACATGCTCCCACTCATTATCCAAGAGCTAACTGACGGATAAAAAAAGAAAGAGAAACCGATGCATGCAATGGCTGGTGTGTGCATGCAGTTGCTTGATCCTATAATTAAGGGATTATAATTGTGTACTCGCATTGCAAACCTAGATAGGCTTTTTTTTTACGTCATACCACATGCCTTGTCCATACACAAGCTCCACGTAGCATATACTCCAAGGGAACTAGCTAGAGTACGTAAGTGTGGTAGATGTTTTTTTTTTGTTTGCATTTATTCATTTCTAGGAGGTCATATATATTACTCTTGTAATGTAGTATTACTTTGTAACGGATTATACCCTTTTTTCAAGGAAAACACTTATCTTAAACCGACTGATTTCTCGAGAAATCAGCCCCGTCCCTGGCGTGACACGCGTCCCCATGGGACCCACGCACCGCCCACCCACCTTATCCTTTTCTCTCGGTCTAGTCTTCTCCTTCCTTCGTTTTCCCATCCCATCCCACTTCCAGCGACGGGAGCCAGCCCACGAGATCGAGCCGCGGCTGCTGCCCAGCGGCGCACCGGCGTGTGAGATTAGCTTGGCTGCTGCCCAGCCGGATCATCGGCGCTGCAAGGCCGTCCATGACCTGCTGCAAGGGGATCGGCAACCGGTGCTCCATGGGCGATCTAGCCATGGATTCTCTGATCTTTCTTACCAGTGAATCTCACAGGGAGAGCCCATGGAGGAGCTCCACTCCAGTCGCAGTAGACCCCTTCCTCCGCTCCTAGCACGGGGCCGGCCCTTTGCAGCACCCTGGCGCCTTCTTCCCTGCAGCACTGCCACCGGCATGGCAGCGGCGTCTACAATGGAGCACCTGTTGCAACGTAGCATGGCGGCCGACCATGTCATCGGCGTCTGCAGCCACCCGCTGCAACACAACCTCCGTCGAGGTGTGGCAGCGGGCTAGCGGCGGCTGCAATGCAACTTTGCCGCCGGCGAGACAGAAGCTTCATCGCGGCGCCCGCAGCCCAGCGACGCTCCATCGCAGCAGCGACGACTCCGACGATGTTCCATTGCAGCTCCGCCGCAGCGCCGGCGGCCCAGCAACGCCCCATTGCAGCAGCGACGACTCCGACGGTGTTCCATTGCAGCTCCGCCGCGGTGCCAGCGGCCCAGCCACGACTCCGATGATGTTCCATTGCAGCTCCGCCGCGGCACCGGCGGGCAAGCGATTCTCCATTGCAGCATTGGCGACCACCGGCGATGTTCCGTTGCAGCTCTGTCGCGGCACCGGCGGGCAGCGATTCTCCATTGCAGCAACGACGACCACCGGCGATGTTCCATTGAAGCTCCACCGCGAGACCGACAGTGCTTCGTGCGGCCTTGATTACGTGCATCGGACCGTAGATAAGGCGGCTTATAACTGGAAGTTATCAGCCGGTTGATTTTTCAATGGAGTATATACCACTTATTAATTTTTCAATGGAGTATATACTGCTTCCTTGCGGTAGACTATGTACCATATTTTTTGTGAATGGGATATATACCACTTATTAATTTTTCAATGGAGTATATACTGCTTCCTTGCGGTGGACTATGTACCATATTTTTTTGCGATGACGAGTATATACCACAATTTTCAATGTAGCATATACCACTTTTTTGTGTTGAGTTGTACCAACGTTTTGGATGGAGCATATACCATGTTTTCGTGATGCGGCATATACCACTGTACAAACCAGTATAATTATTCAAAAAGAAGAATAAACCAAAAAAAGAGTTTTCTTTTTTGCATGGGCAGTATAATTTGGATTAAGTATTGGTATTTGTCCACTCAAATAGTCAAACAAGACTCAAACTGTTTATACACATCACATCAGAAGCATCAGTGTCGTGTTTCTCTTGGTTTTTGCATGTTCAGTGATGGATTGGTCATACTGAATCGATCGATCTGATCACAATGTTGCACATCTTGGGTCAGCAGAGTCTCTTGCATCGTGTTACGTGTAGCCACACCGTCGTCACGAGAAAACTGAGTTACTTTGCCTTGTACTTGTGGGGACAACGCATGGCCAACCGATCCCGCTGAGCTGAAGCAAATAGTCTTGTGTAGTCGAGCGTCATCTAGATCAAGCATGCATGCAGAAGACGCGCCGCCGACCGGCGTAACCCATCTTGCGGGGATTCCGATCCAGGTGAGCTGCATATCAAACATGCATGCTATTAACATGATGCCAATTATAAAAGGAATGAACGATGCATATAATCCAATCGTACATGCATGCATACCTTGTCGTGATTGATGCCAATTGGAAGCAGATGCATGACGGATCAGGACGGATCACGGATTTCATTGGCACGTCCAGCCGCAGCGCATCTCAGGCTCTCAGCGTCTCCGCCTCCGTCGCCTTCGGTTTTGGGATGCGAGGACGCCATAGTAGGAGCTTATATATTTTCCTAATAGATCGGTTTGTTATTCTAGCAAGATAAAGCCACTCACCCAAATCCCGATTAACACGGACATGCAAACAAATTCTGAGACGCAAGATTGCATGCGATATTATCTGAGTATTTTAATTAATAAAGAATAAAGGGAATAAGTGGTGCGGCAGGGCATTGAAGAAACTAGCGACACCTGGCATAGGAGTACACACTCCTAGGAGTAGTGACCCATTTTTCCTATAAAAACACGCACACGCAGGCGGAAAATATGTAGCAAATCCCTCATAGAACGGAGAAAAATATACAGACTATACATAGAACATAATATAACTCTGACAAGTGCCTTGTTCAATTTTTACATTTTTGCTTATGGGGCTTTACCATGGTTGCAACTTGCAAACCAAGATGGAAGATTTGGATATTCAAACTTTATCAAATAGACATGTTTGTAATTGACAGAGATTTTGTAGTTAGAGTGGAGACCTGAACTATACATTTACACTAAAATCCTTTCAACTGAAAGGACATTCGTCCCTAATGATGGTTTTGGTGTTAATGACAATAGAGATCAGATGACTAACTATGTTTCGAGCATGCTTTCAGTTTACACATCTATGGAAATGAAACATACTATTGGTCAGCGACCCCTAAGCTAAAAGGACAAAGAAGATGACATGTCAGTTTTTTCACCAATGACTTCTCGTTTTCGAGTCGTAGGTATGCCGTACTATTAAGAGGGGTTGCGCAATGGATCTTGTGTGGAATTATTGAACACATAAAGCCAAATACCACCCACATACCATGTGAGAAAGAGTGCCCTGAATTCTTCTTGTTTTGTGCCTCTGATCAGTGTCAGACATTTGGTCGGATTGTCCGGACAAATATCGGACTGGTCGGATGTTTCATCAAATATTCTGGGGCAATCTCTGACCTTGTCCTGAGTCCACTGGACAAGCCTATTGTCTCATACATTCTGTCGGTGTCTGCATGACTAGACAGTGCACAATGGACAGAATTTTGGGTTGACCTATATATATCCCCCTTCTTCCTTGAGAAGGGCATGACTCCACTACACTGATAACATTGATCCAAAAGCGCCAACAATCGATTCCTCCCTCTCTAGCCATGCAATCCTCTTCATATTTGGAGAGAGCAAGAGGATCACCCGGTCTACCAATCCATCCAAGAAAACCCGAGTTCGTTGATTCCCCGCGAGATCCTAGCAAGTCTTGTTACTCTTGGATTTGTGGGGAACCCTTGATGGTTTGTGTTTCCCGGGCGCTTCCAAATCGTGTGGTTGTGTCCCGGTCTCGTTTGTGAGGGTTTGGAGCTCGCCCCAGGAGTTACCCCTAGTGGAAGGGAACCTAAGCATTTGTTGATTCGTTGCCCCCCCCCCCCTCTCCAACGAAGATTTTCAGATTACATCATCGTCTCCACCACTTTCGGCTGTCTCTTAATCCTGGCTTTAATTGTTGTTATTACTTGTTTGTGTGTTGCCTTGTGTAGTTTGCTAGCTTGTTGTAACGCATCATATAGGTTTGTATCACCTAGTTGCATTTCTAGAGAACTTATATTTACATACTAGCCTCTAAAGCAACTAAGAAAAGAGTATTGGTAGTCGCCTATTCACCCCCCCCCCCCTCCAACGAAGATTAGCACACACCCAAGTGTGTGAATTTCAGATTACATCATTGTCTCCACCACTTTCGGTTGTCTCTTAATCCTGGCTTTAATTGTTGTTATTACTTGTTTGTGTGTTGCCTTGTGTAGTTTGCTAGCTTGTTGTAACGCATCATATAGGTTTGTACTCCCTCCGTCCTAAAATTCTTGTCTTAGATTTGTCTAGATACGGATGTATCTAATACTAAAACGTGACTTGATACATCCGTATTTAGACAAATCTAAGACAAGAATTTTGGGACGGAGGAAGTATCACCTAGTTGCATTTCTAGAGAACTTGTATTTACATACTAGCCTCTAAAAGCAACTAAGAAAAGAGTATAGTTGGTAGTCGCCTATTCACCCCCCCCCCCCTCTCTCCAACGAAGATTAGCACACACCCAAGTGTGTGAATTTCAGATTACATCATCGTCTCCACCACTTTCGGCTGTCTCTTAATCCTGGCTTTAATTGTTGTTATTACTTGTTTGTGTGTTGCCTTGTGTAGTTTGCTAGCTTGTTGTAACACATCATATAGGTTTGTATCACCTAGTTGCATTTCTAGAGAACTTATATTTACATACTAGCCTCTAAAAGCAACTAAGAAAAGAGTATAGTTGCTAGTCGCCTATTCACCCCCCCCCCTTCTAGTTATATCTTTTGTGTATTGTTCAGCTTTTCGAATGAACTGTATTTTCCAGGCAATACCCTTTCCAGCGGAGCATTTTAGTCCCCCCAACAAGGGATCATTATCAACTTATGTGATGTCCCTTATACCTACTTCAAACACAGGACATGAAAATAACTCACCTTATTCTGGAAGCATGAGACCGTTACCTCCTGAATCACTTCCTAAGCGATGGAGAGGGAATGATTTCTCATGGGAAGATCGGCCGCTAGGCTTGAGCGAGGAGTCTGGAGATGAAAGGAATGTGAGTTCTGATGTTAACCAGATCCTTGAGTTACCTAGATCCACAGATAACCAAAATGGAGATGAGAAAACATCAACGTCGGACTGCCTAGGTTCTCTTTATTATTTAACTGAAAAGTCTACATTTGTATCTCCAAAACTATTTGGGTTCTTTCAGTCTTCACTCCCTGGGACCTTAAAGGGATGCCACTGGGTATTGCTCTACAGGTAAAATGCTTAGCATTCAATGCTTACAAACTTTTCCTTTCGTCTCTAAACTTGCATTATACAATTTTACCTTGTAATTTCCTGGTATCTTTTTGCTTTTTTGGCAAATGAAGTGCAGCACTTGGAAGCATGGAATATCTCTACAAACACTTCTTCGTAGAAGTGAGAATATTCCGGGTCCATGCCTATTGGTATGTCCAACTATTTAACTTTTTTTAGATATTGTTACTTGTACCATAGGTGACATGCCTAACTCTGTGCATTTTAAAACCAAACTGAAAAACCAAACCGAGAAATACCGAACCGAGCCTGAAATTATGGTCAATATGATTTTTGGCTTTTGGTATGGTAGTGGTAGTCTCTCCACTTGTGGCCTGGAGGGTCCTGGGTTCGAATCAGCCTCCTCGCAGAATTATTATGATAGGATAAGGCTGTCTAGAAATTCTCTTCCCCATATCCCATCTTGTGTGAGAGCTTTTAGTACTGGGCACGCCCTTTATGAGATCTACAAACCATACGAGACTTGATTTTTTCAGTATAAAACCGAAAATTTTCGGTAAAATAAAAAATACCGATGACTTCTTCTCATTTAGCGTTTTAGGCCCAGCCCAGCCCACCAGGCACCAGGCCGTCACGGCGTCACCACGAACTGTCTTGTTCAGACGTCATTAGTTAGCGACCTGAGCGAAGTGGCAGCCGCTAGCCAGCACCCACATGACGCATGCCCAACCCTAGCGAGCACCTCGGCGGTGGCGTGCTCACCGCCGGCTCTCCCTTGCTGCAACACCACGCCTCTGGCGCTGCTCGTTGTTTGACATGCAACCTGCTCAGCCCCTTTTCTGGCCCCCTCCCGCCGCGGCTCCCTGATGATGCGCTCACCAGTGACCACCACAACACACCTCCAGCGTTGCTCCGCCGTCCGCACGCGACCTGCTCGCTCAGCTCCTCTTCTGATCCCCTCCATCGGTCACCCAGTCCTTCGCTACTCGCCATCATTCTCTGTCTCCGCACGGCCTAAAAACTGAATGGAACTTTCGTACCACCGTCCAACAGTGCTTTGAAGTCTGGAATTGTAATTAGGCTGCTGGCCTAGTAGTTGTAAGGATCGCTAACCGCTAGTCTACTAGTTCTTGTAAATTAAGAATCAAAGTTATTATGCACTTTTCTTAATTTGTACTAGAGTAGTCTTATAATGTTGATGTGTAGTAGTGCTGGTAAAGTAGTAATCTTGTAAACTACTAGTAATTTGTTTTGGTTGTGATACTGCTAGTTTTGTGTAGTGCAGAATGCAGGGCCAGACCGTGCCATTACAGTTCGCGTCAACTTTGGGTAGTTTGGTATCTACCGAAACCGTACCAAAATAATATGGTATATACAGAAACTGAACCGTATTTTGATTTCATATATATTTACTGAAGTATTGATATCGTATATATACTGAAAAAACCGTTTTTACTGAACCGAATAAACCGAGTGCACAGAGTTAGTCATGCCACAGTGCTTGTTTCTCAAAGTTGGGCTTTCTCTACATATTTATCATTCCTCCTGTTTGATTAGATTGTAGGGGATATGCGAGGGGCTGTGTTTGGTGGCTTATTGAACGGCCCTTTGAGGCCTACGGAGAAAAGGAAATACCAGGTCACCCAATGTGGAATTATTTCACATGTTGCACCTTCATGAACAAAGATACATTTGTATTGATTACAAGCCCCTGCAGTTTTTCCCCATTTTTTTTTGTAGTAACTGTAATTACATTCCTCATGGACCAGGGAACAAATCAGACGTTCTATTCACAACTATTTATGGGGAACGCAGACTTTTCAGACCAACTGGTAAGTATTGGTTGTGCAAAAACATGTGAGAACATGTTCCACATTTTCTTGTAACAGGAACTGATATATATCTCTGGTGATCTAAGACTATTGAATTATACCATTATGTGTACCGGCCAGGGAAGTTATACTATATAATTCCCCCAGACATTCTGCATGACGCCACTTTAAGTGAACTGTTGTTTAGCGAGATAGAAATGTTAGAATGCATGCTAATATGGCCTTTTAGTAAATGAAGCAAGCTATTTGACATCATGTTGATGGGCACAGCTTGATTTAGTTTTCTTAACTGTATTTAATTAACTAACACGAAGGGGAGCCTTGGCGCAGCGGTAAAGCTGTTGCCTGCCTCTTGCAGAAATGTAAGGAAAGGCTGCGTACTATAGACCCAAAGTGGTCGGAACCTTCCCCGGACCCTGCGCAAGCGGGAGCTACGTGCACCGGGCTGCCCTTTATTTAATTAATTAACACAATATCTTTTAAGTTGCATTACCCTTTTATTTGTTAATCCAGAGAGCTTACTTGGATTCACATCCAGGTGCAAACAGGTACTACTATTTGTGCTTGAAAGACACTCTGGCATTTGGAGGTGGTGGGAACTTTGCATTGCGCCTTGATGAAGATTTGTAAGTTGTCTATGTTGGAATACACTTGTCCTCATTTGACAGAGAACAATAATTTGTGATGGTATCTTGATTTTGCCTAATAGGATACATGGAACCAGTGGATCTTGTGAGACATTTGGGAACTCATGCTTGGCTCATGGTCCGGACTTTGAACTAAAGAATGTCGAGGTACTGTGTTTTCTTCTTTTGCAGTCACATTTATTGATGTCTGTCTTTTTTTTTTTCCGAATGTATTGATGTCTATGCCCTCTTTACGTTAGCTCATAACTCAAATATAGGCATCTGATAAACACACAACACACTGAAGGATCCTGCTTTAATGGACAGAGTGCTATCCTGATAAAAGTGTGATCCCTCTGAGACTCTTCCCGCAACTCAATCCATTTTTTAACCACTCACCATTTGAGGTGCTACCTTGACATTGCTCACTTATTTTATTAAAAGTATTTCTGTCACAACTCTACATAAATTATGTAGTTATATGCATGTTATTCCAGGGTGACACTGACAATGTGACGGGAAGGGTAATCTTAAGTTTGGCAACCAAGTTTATTTTCAAACCCTTATTCATTTCCGGTTGTAAATTACCAGCCCCCTAATGGAAACCAGTGTAAGCTTGTAAACATGTAAAATGTTACCATTCCTCTATGGATAGCAGAGCCAAACCGACCACTAGTTATGACTCTGATCTCTGAAGCGGAGCACTCGCTTCGCTCCCCCGGCGACGCCAGGGAAAACCTAGCGCCGCCACCTTCGTTCTCCCCTCCTCTGCTCCGTTCGCCGCCGCTCCCGCCGGCCTCCGCCGTGGTGGCAGCGGGCCCCGCTGCCGAAGGTGGTCGGGGGTCTCTATCGCAGGGCACTGGTGGTCTGCTCCGCGTTTTGGGGCGGTGGTGGTAGGCCTTCCGGCGCGAGGGTGCCGGGGCAGCGGCCCCGGGCTTGGCTGGCCGTCGTGGCTCAAGTGGTAGATATCTACTGTGCATGACGAGCGTAAAGCCCTTACACCGTGCACACATCTCCCATTACCGTCAGCAAGAGCATGGCGTGACGTCGTCATCCCCCACACATGGGCGGTGTACGCGTCGCGACTTGAAGAGGAAACATCAACGCCCTTCGTTTGGTCACATTGGTGATTCTCGGGCGGCCCGATGGCCGATTGCCAACCCCGCGGCGGGTTTCGATCCCGGGTAGGGTCCTCGGTAAACCTCGTCTCCGGGTTGGTCCTTGTCACGAGAGGTACCCCAGACGCGGGACTTTGCCCGATCAAACGCTCTTCGACCCGAGCAGGACGCCACCCTCCCCCGTACCACTGACAGTGGCCAACCTGGACAGCAGACGACAGCTAACCCTAAGGGACAAAGCAAAAGAAGAAGGCCAAAGCAGGTGTGGGTGCTGAAGGAGGACAATGGGTACTATCCTAAGGATGATGATAATGTGGGAGAGAAGAGACGGAGGGTTGGGTGTGTTTTTGATAGGATTTTGGCGCCAGTTGAGAGATCAGCGAACCTGCATGGCAGGGCCGCCTGGAACAATATCCTTGCCTGGAACTGTTGAGGCCTGAGGTTGAACTCGACAGTTGGCGAATTACGAGACCTGATACGATCCTGTAACCCAGAGGTGGTGTTCCTTAGCGAGACGAAGAAAATGGGGCGAGCAATGGATAGAATCAAGTGAACCTTGGGATTCAGAAATGGGGTGGTGGTGGATTGCAATTGGAGAAGTGGTGGTTTGGCATTGATGTGGAGAGAGGAGGTGGATGTCTAGGTCTGGCTGTGGTGCCCATAATATCTTGATGCGAAGATCACATTAGACAACGCCACATGGAGTTTCACTTGGCAAACCACGAACGGAACTGAGGAAAAACATTGGATGTTGTCATTTTTTAATATCAAAACATTGGATGTGTTGAGATACCTCATAGTTCAGGACGATCTACGTGGCTGTGTGTGGGTGATTATAATGAAATTCTGTGGCAAGCTGAGCAGAATGACAGGACCGAGCGATTTGAACGCCAAATGGACGATTTCTGGCAATGCCTTATGACTGCCAGCTGGCCAACTTGGGCTTTGAGGGGGTATGAGTTCACATTGGCTAATAAGGGAGATGGTGCGGACAACGTGCAAGTGCGGCTAGATCGGGCGACCTGTTCCCCACAATTTACTAACCTGTTTCCGGAGACATCTGTTAAGCAGGTGGCCACAGAGGAGTCTGATCGTATGCCGTTAACTGCTGAACCTGTTCAAAGGCGGGAGTCTGATCGTAAGGCGTTAACTACTGAACCTGTTCAAAGGTGAACCAGCGAGAAATTCTTCGGGCAGCAAGCTTGGGCCTCATCGGGTACATGGAACAGGCTGCAAAGTACTTGTCAGCATATGCAGCAGTGGGCGATTGCCTCAAAAAAAAAAAAAGCAGTGGGCGATTGGGGTGTTCGAGTCAGTGAGGAAAGAAATAAAGACTCTAAAGTCTTGGCTAGAAGCTACCTTGATAGGTGCATGGCAAGCAGGATCCTCACAGGAGGCCTGAGAAATTGGGCAAAGGCTGCACGAGGTTTACGAGATGGATGAAATCATGTTTAGGCAGCGATCGAGGATTGACTGGCTGAAGGCGGATGACCGAAACACTTGCTATTTTTCAGCAAAGAGCGGTTCACAGGAGGCGCAAAAATACAGTTCAAGCTCCACGGAGAACTGACAGGGAGCTTCATACAGTTCAAGCCCTGCTAGTATGGAGGCCCTCAAGTCCATATGAGGACAGTTCGGAACAGCCAGTGAATTTACAGAAATCTTTGATTTATTTTGGACGAGCATGCAGTGGCAAAGCTGCGATATTTTGTGATGTCAAGCGACATCACAAAAGTATGCTTAGCAAGCTAATCCTAGCTATATTTAACCGTATATGTTTACATACATGTACAGTTTGAGCTGTTGACATAACTGGCTTTTATTGCTAGGTCCGCCACTGCGAGCGTGTGGACCAGACTTGCATCAGCAGTTAAAAACGAGCATTGGCATTGCGAACGAGGCCCTCACTGGGAGGTACTCCCTCCGTTCCAAATTAGTTGACTTGGATTTATCTAGATACGGATGTATCTAACACTAAAACATGTCTAGATATATCCGTATCTAGATAAATCTGAGTCAACTAATTTGAAACGGAGGGAGTACCTGGGTCTGCCTACGGTTGTTGGTCGATCCAAAGACGGGTGTTTCGAGCACATTAAATGGTTGTAAGGGCCAAGGGATCTCCACTCCAAATGAGGCAAAGAAGTTCTTGTCAAGGCTGTTCTCCAAGCTGTGCCGGCATACATGATGAATTGTTTCCACTTTCCAAAGAAATTTTGCAGGAACCTGAGATCTGCACAGATACTTCGGGCCAGGTTCTACAAAGATGCGGCTTCTTGAAGGCTGACGTTCGCTGGGTGGGAGACCACCCAATGATTTCCATCGGGTCGAGGACCTTGTGAAGACTGATAGTAATGCATGGGATGAGGTGAAACTTCATGCAGCTTTCCATCCATGTGAATTTGAGGACATGTAGAAGATAAAGGCTAGGGGGCCGAACCGAGAGTACTACATTGCATGGAACTGCACTAAGAATGACGTTTTTACAGTCAAATCAGGCTACCATTTGCAAATGCAGCGCAAGAAACTTGCCAACAGTGGTTCAGCTAGCTTGTCATCAGCAGCTTCTCAAAAGGTGAAAGAAGTCAGGATAACCCCTGGGGTTTCACAAACCGGTCAGTTTACCCCCTGAGGTCCAAAACCGGGCATTTAACCCCCCCGAGCATTCCTAAACCATGTGAATCATCCCCTAATCCTGATTCGAGTGGTTTTGGCAACGGGGCAAGGCGCACCTCGTTCCTGACCTACGCCGGGCTCGTTCATTCTCCTCTGAGCACGAGGCAGCGTCGTACCACTCGGAGCGCATGGCATCCATGCCTTGCATCAACATGTAGCTCGCCGAGTCCCATTCTTCTAAGTCTGTGAGCTTCTCGGCGGCGAGCTTCCCGGTCTCCAGGTTGCCGTGCAGCCTGCACGAGGCCAACAGTTTCTTCCACACCTAGACACGACTCGAAAGGCATCCCTTTGATCAGGCGGACCGTGTTGTCGAACCTGCCTCTCCGGCCCAGCGCATCCCGCTGAGGTTCGTGGGATCATTCTGGCCACTTGCACCGTCATGCTCCTGCTGCACGGCCGGGCGCGGCCGTGCTGAGGTGCATGGGCAACTCGCCAATCGACACAAGTTCTGCGACCCGTCGCTGCGCGTGACTAGTACGGCAGTGCCCTCGTACTCAAGCTCTCTGATGTGGACGGTGGCGGGGCTGTCGAGGTCGTCGACGACGGTGATGAGCAGGACATTGGCTCCGGAAGCGCCGAGGAGGTGGAGCGTCTGAGCCTCGCTGGCGAGACGCACGTAAATTCTTCTAGTCTAGAACTCAAAGCTCCGTCGGATACAATCGAATACAATACGCATATGTAGTACAGACCTGCTGGATCGATTCCCTCCTGCACAAGCATACACGTACACACAAGAAGTACGGCCACCAGGAAGGATGTGGCCGGCGAGAGCGCTGCTGCCGGGGCAACTATGGCGCGCATGGGGATGCGATGGCAAGCCGAGATTATGTACAAGCACTGATGACTTGTGCTGCTTCCGACCAGTACATCAACGCTGCGTTGTTCGCACGGGTACCTATCGATAACGAAGTTGAATGGCTTTTTTCGGTCCAATTCCATCCATTTTTCTTGAGGCAATTCTGACTTCTTCATCGGGAAGTGATCTGCCTCTTGAGATATATGGCATTATTTATCCTTATCTTTTCTTGGTCTTCTCGGCTGGAATCTACAATGTACACCTCTTCAAACACAAACGCAATATCTTGAGTACCTGGAACCATGTTCAGTGCTGCAAAAGTGCAGCTGTAGCCCCCTATAATCTTCGGCTCCTCGTTTTTATTAGGTGCCGGGGTGGAGGTTGCGCGGCGTGAAGGTCAACGAGTGGTCTGGACTCAAGGACGTGAGAGATGACATATATATACACAGGGGATGAGTGGAACCGTGCCGATGTGGTACCCACAAATTTGCCATGTCACCAAAACCATCCGCAGAAACCACTCTAACCATGGTCAGGGAGTGATTCACATGGTTTAGGAAGGCTCGGGGAGTTATGTGGACTTCTTTCCAGAACAGCTGGCTTGGTTTATGGAGTTAACATGGCGCCCAAAGTTAGAACTCACCTGTGGAGATTGGTTTGTAATGGCAAGGCATGGCTGCGCAAATAAGCCTTGCATTTCCTGGCCCAGGGTCCCTCTAAGCACAGCATGTTTTAATCTGAAAAAAAGGCCAACCAAGCGGGTCCTAAGTCTTGTTTAGATTGGCCTGATTCTCACTCATTTCTCCTCAGTTTTTGTGCATTACTGCCTCTGTACCAAAATATAAGACGTTATAAAACGTCTTATATTTTGGTACAGAGGGAGTAGTTTATGGATATTTAAGTTGATTCCCCTAAAATAAGCATATCTTAATTGATGACTTTTCATGCATAGATGACATTATTTTCTGCAGCTATGGGGTTTCTCCCATTCGCGGGGTGGTTTGGCATAGCTGAGGATGGCTATCATTTTTATGTTATCAGTCGATACTTACTCAATGTAACATTTTTGTTCTTATTAATTTCATTTTATTGTTATGTTAGTATGTATAATTGCCGTGGCGCTAGAGGCTACAACTGCATTTCTGAATCATAGATATTTTCTTGGAATAGCAGTATGGACATCTATACGTAGTATATCAAGCTTACTCGTGGTGTAAGAAATTAATAAATTTGGAGCTGCTGCTGCTTATATTTGGTCAGCATTACCTAGAGAGCCTGAAGCTGTTTTCTCATTTTGCGGGGAAAGCTGAATATTTGTTTGAATTTGCCGCTGGTCTCATCTGCGCACTACGCTCATTGCTACATAAGCATCTGACTTGGCAGGCATCTCCTTAGTCAAAATAAGTGAAACTAAAAATGCTAGTACGATATTGTTCTGCGTACATTCAGAGAGTGGCGTTTTGGAACATGGGAGCACGTGCTTCTGGTTTTTAAAATATGGTTTAAACATATTTTGAAATGTCGAAAAATTCTAAACAAAAATTTGGCGCGTACATCTTGATATTGTACATGCTCATAAAGTCGTTTCGCGAAAAACCGATAACTTATGTATGGCGTGTGAAAAAGACAAAATCTGTTGTTACTTTTCACAAAACATCATTTTGTGTTTTTTACACAAGCTATAAAAAATGTCGGTTTTCTCCGAAACTTGACGTGCACACATATAATGTCAAGATGTATGCGTTAAATTTTTGTTTTTTGAAAATTTTCACACTTTGAAATATATTTTTTTGTGTGTAGGAGCGCGCGTTTTCGGGAGCACCAACGAATTTCCGATATATTTATGCTTATGCACACGATAAGAGTGGATCAATGTCTTGAGACGACTCATTGTGTGAGTGGAAAAAGGTGGGAGATAAGAGAACGGACGTTTGACTTTCGGGCAACGTGTAGCTAGTTATCTGAGCCATATGTTCCAGCTTGGGATCTACGCCATATTCCAGTTTCCAGCATATACTCTTTGCAATACAAGTAAGACTAGTTGTAGTAGGGAGTAAGACTAGTGTCATGCGCATGACACTAGTCTATATTATTATCTTCATAGTGTAAAGTATTATAGAAGTAATATCATACTAGATGATTGCATTTATTAAGTTGTAGACTCATTTTGCCTTGGACTGTGCTATGTTACGACATATTATGTTATCACAAACATCTCCCTTGCTACATGAGCAAACTTGGCTTGGGGTGCATTATGTTACTAGTTAAGTTACTTCCACTATTGCCAGCCTAAAGATTCAATTAATTATTCTGAAAAATGCTATATTTATGCAGGTCTAATAGAATATAACATTAAAAATCAAACATTTGCAACAGTAGAGGTAAGAGTAGAGAGGATTGCAAACACAGGGTGATTCAGTGAAGATTTTTCATGTGGTTTGGATAATTAGCTATATCCCATTTCACGTTGACAGAAGTTTCAAACCATAAAGGTTCTAAGATCACGAAAATCATTCCCGGCCGCGAGTTCTATGTAGAAACTAGTCCATGAAAGCCAATTATCCATTCAGTGTTCACGAAGGAGCAATCAACCAATGTCATCATGGTGTACACCTAAGAAGGACTAGCCTCACTTAGGTAGTAGGTGTTCTCTAAGCTCTTTTAATCTTGGTTTCTTACTAAAAGACTCCCAAACACTTAACCGATCTAGGAGGTGCACATTGTTCAAAACTAATAAGATTGATGTTCCTTGGTGACAAATCTCTTGCTCTTGTGCTTTCAAAGATAATCTCTTCCACACTCTTTCAAGATATGACTTTAAAGAGGGGTAGGAGTGGATAGCAAATAGCTGATTAGATCTCAAAGACTTGGCTTAATGGTTGGAGTAGAAAGCCCTTTGAAATCAACATAAGAAGGCAGTGTTCTTTCAGATAATATGACACGAGTGGAGTTCGCTTAAAGTGAATTGGTGAGGTATGTGGGGATATATATAGGCTATACCAAAATTCTAACCATTACACATTTTCCACATAACTTGGAAACCTTAGAGTGATCAGCTCGGAGGCTCCAACTAGTACTAAAGGTGGCAACTTTCGAATAAGGACGGCCCAACCCGAGGATGCTGGAGGCTCCGAGTGGACTACCTCGCTGGTGACATGCTCTCTGGAATGGCTTAAGAATTTTCGAGCTGAAAGCTTTGGAATTTTCGAGAGGGTAAGCTGAGGGTTTGCTAACACGCTTGGTGTGGCAACTTTCGAATAAGGACGGCCCAACACGAGGATGTCCAGAGGCTTTGAGTTGACTACCTCGCAGGTGTCATGCTCTCTGGAACGCCTTAAGAATTTTCGAGCTGAAGGCTTCGAAATTTTCGAGAGGGTAAGCTGAGGGTTTGCCAAGCTCGGAAGCTCTGAAGTATAGATGTGTAGGTAGATATAGTGGAGAAATGGAAGTGTTTTGAGGACATTATAGTTTTATCTTTAACAAAGAGAAAAAAAACTCTGCTTAGTAACCTCATCCTCCTTATGATAGTATCAACACGCCTATGAGTTTATGTGATCTTAGAACACTAAAATGGAAAAAGGTACGTTCTTGGCTTCGCCAACATTATCTTCATGAGAATTTGTGGAGTCACCTTTCATCTTCTTTGTTGCAACATATTGTAAGTTTCAGAGATAACCAGTTAAAAGCATCAGTTCCTTTAGATATATTGACATTAATTACGAAAATCCACCAAGGAAATTAGATGTGTTGGAAATATGCCCTAGAGACAATAATAATTGTATCATTTATTTTTATGTTTATAATTAAGAGTTTATATTCTATGTTATAACTGCTATGGTTCTTGAATATGTGATTCAGAGGAAAGCATAAGCACGTGTAGAATGATAAACCGTAAAACCTGATTCCTAGTCTAGCTCAAGTGTTGTGTGATGATCATGTTTTCCCGATCATGGGCATTTGGTGAAGTGCAACGAGCATGCCAAACAACATTGAGAGTATGATGTTAGTAGAACGATCATATTGACTTGGCCAAACTTGTTTGTTATACTTGAGATGCCATCCTCATAAGTCTATAAGTTATAACACGGAGATTTAATGTATGCTTAGTTCCTTAGACCATGAAAGTATCATAGTCACTTCATACTAGACGAAAAACTTTGTGGTTGCTCAAACGTCATCTGCAATATGGTGATCATAACGACAACTTTCAGGTTCATCGGAAAGTATGACAAGGGGCTAGATAGCTCAAGAGTGGGATTTGCTCCTCCGACAATGAATAGATATTCTTAGGGCCCTCTCGGTGTGACGACATCCATCGTTGTCTGACCAGACACAGGTGACTAGGTCACAGAGATGCCGAAACATGTCAACGAGATAGAAGAACAAAATCAGTAAAGAAGAACGGTATAATGAGCATGAGAATGACTGAAGTGGAAACAGATATATCTCACATCGGGTTTTGTAAAGTATCGTGAAGCAAAGGAAATAATATATGATAACCAAAGGTTCACTCCAATATCATTTGTGTGGATATAGGGGTCAACATGGATGTTCACGGTTCCGCTGTTGATCATTGAACGAAAGGAAGTTCCGTTCACATCTATATTCCACCGAATCTATAGGGTCACACGCTTAAGGTAATTACGATCTGTTGAGTTCTAGTGTAGCGAGAAATATGAGAAAATATTCTCAAAAGAGTTTCTAGAATGAAAGAAATAGTTTCGAGAGAAACCAGAAGTGTTTTAGGAAATACCGGGTAATACTGAAAAATGATATATATGCAGAAATAGTTTTTGAGGACCTAAAATAAATAATAGAGGACTCTAATATTGATTAAGAGGCCCTAGTATTTATTTAGGGGCTATGAGCTAAATAAAATAGCTAAAGGCCACATAGGGGAAATTTAATGGGCCCTATGGGCCCAATAAGGGTGTGGCGCCCCCTTAGCTTGTGAGACAAGCTTGGGGAGGGGGGGAGGGGGGACCAGTTGGAGGAGGACTCCTCATGGTTGGCGCACCAAGGGAGGGAGACCTCCCTAAGTCGGCTAGCCCCCCTCGTCCATCTATATATGTATATATAGGACAAATTTTATCTACAAACAGTGGTAGTTATTAGTTACTTCCTACTTATTTGACTGCCATGTGTCTCTTGGTTTATACAACCGATATGGCTTAGCGGATCCAAATGGATCCATTAGCACTGAACTAACCGTACCTAACTTTAATTATTGGAATTTCGTGGTACTTGAAACAACCTCCTGAATTCTTGGTACATGCATCCATCCAACGAAGGGATAAGTATGCGGTGCATGTGCCGTGCTGGTTGGATTGGGATGTCCGTTTCTAAGTTTCTTCATAGTCCGTTGAGAAGATGGAATTTTTTGTTGTTGTGAAGAATAGAGTATGGAGTATGGAGTATGCAGTATACTACTATTCGTAGTAGTATGTAATAGGTAGAGTATTTTGTATGGAGTATGTAGTATGGGGTATCCCAAAAAAGGAGTATGAAAGTACTCCTTCTGTTCCTAAATATTTGTCTTCGTAGAGATTTCAACAAATAACTACATACGGAGCAAAATGTGTGAATTTACACTCTAAAATATGTCTATATATATCCGTATGTGATAGTCTATTTAAAATCTCTAAAAGACAAATATTTAGGAACGGAGGGAGTATGTAGTATGGGGTATCCCAAAAAAGGAGTATGGAATATGTAATATACTGCTATTCGTAGGAGTACATACTTTGTAGAGTATTTCACATGTAGTATATTGTATGGGGTATCTAGAAAAAGTATTTTGCATGTAGTATATTCTACGGGGTATCTAAAAAAAGAGGGAAGTATGTAGTATGTCAAGACGAAGAGTGTATATTCTCCAAATATTGAGTATCTTCAAAGAAAAAGAGATATACTCACCTGAATAAAAGAACATATATACTCCAAAATAAGAGTAGTAGTATCTCCAAATAAACAAATCAGTCTTGCTAAGTCTCAGTCGACTGAGACATCGTTAAGTCTCAGTCGATGCTATATCCGTGAGATCTTACATTGAGATCCGTACAATTATTTTTTTCTGTTTTACCTTTTTCTCTCTTGCATGTTATGTCACTTGACTAAGACTTGGTTAAATCTCAGTCAACTTAGACTTAGCCACACCCTAAACAAATACCTCTCATTCTGAAATATACTAGAGTATGCACGTGCTTGTTCTATTCTCTTTGCACGTACAAGTGCAATATATGAAGTGCCTGCATGTTAATCAGTAAAAATGTGTACATTTATATAGCAAAATAGAGAATCTGCGTAGGTACTACATCTTCAAGCAATTGTGTGTACTAGCTAGAAGAAACAATATGAGGAAAAAACTTCAACACAATTTCTTGGACTGGTGGTGATGCATGCTCATACATGTACGTATCACAATTGGTATGTATAATGACCTAATTTGAGAACAGGATTGCTATTCACGACAGAGTTGGTTTGTTGGAGGTACTGCTAAGCTGGGCACGTTCGACAGCATGTAGTAGGAAATTTTGTCGAAAAGGACCACCTGGCGAACGGAATTGATAGAAAGGACCCCTCTGAGACGAAATGATAAAAAGGACCCCCTCGGCTATGGCGGCAGGCGCGGCAGTCGACACGTGGCACCTGCCGCCACGGCACTAGGCGGCAGGCATCGTGTAACAGATTTTCGGCCGAGCGGGAGCTGGAACGGAACGGGAGACAGGAGGTGGACCCTGCCGCCACTGCCTGAGGCAGCAGCTCGGGCCACGTGTTGCTGCCGCCACGCCCGCTGGCGGCAGGTACTGCTGCTGCTGCGCACCCGACGGGACACCACCAGCTGGTGATTCGGTGGCTTTCGGCAGTGGCGTGTCACCCGCGTTGACACATGCATTGGTTTAGCAATGAGCTACTCTATGACGTGTGGGTCCCACGTATTGCTAGAAATTTATGAAAGAAATAATATATTCAATATTGGACTCTATTTGTAGAGTTCATCATGGAGAATACAGTGATGCAAATAGATTGAAGTTTTGTACTTTGATCTAAGAGAAATAATCACCAAAAGAGGGCTAGATATGCACGTACAAAAGCTAGCCAGATTTCTAGTTGGTGTATGCATGCTCTCTCTTTTAAATATTCTATATATACAGAGGACGAGCGGCACCGCAGAACAGGGCTGCCGCCAGTCCCTCAGGCGGCCGGGCCCAGCGGCATAGTCCTGCCGCCAGCCCCTGAGGCGGCCGGGCCCCACCGCACCAGCCCGTTCCGGCACCAGCCGCGATTCCCGTTCCAGGCAGCCTGCCGCCTGGCGCCGTGGCGGCAGGGGTTGCCGCCTCACACCGTGGCGGCAGGTGCCACGTGTCGCCTGGCACGCCTGCCGCCACGGCCGAGGGGGTCCTTTTTGTCACTTCGTCTCAGAGCGGGTTTTTTTTGTCAATTCCGTTCGCCGGGTGGTCTTTTTCGACAAAAAATCCATGCAGTAGCGGTGCGCCTGTCGACGGCGGCGGCGGTGGCGGTGGCGCAGTTGACGGTGGCTGGTTGCGCGTGCACGGCACATTCAGTCTAATACCATGCACTATCGGAGGAAACTATCTATCAATCCGAGGGCAGACAGACGTGTCGGCGACAGCTCCACGGTAGTGACTGTTGGAATTATGTGTCCTGCAACTATATTCAAATTACTTGGAATTGTTAATGTTCGGAATACCTTATTATGAAATTATACATGTATTTATACATGTAATTGCTTTACATGTTTAGCATGAAATTGTTACTTGCTGGAATGTACTTAAGTAATATATGCTTAAGAAAGCTGGTCGATTTTTTTTTTGATGGTGCTGGTCGATTATTAGTGAAATACAATATACTATTTATATTGGAAAGGCTACCCGGGTACAGTGATAATTAGAAGGAGCTAGATCGTATAGTTAGATTACAGCCCTAATGTTGATCTACATAATTAGATGAATTTACACTTTATTATGGTGCGTTGCTCACAAGCACGTGCTCCGGGGACACAACGGGTAGAATTCGTTAACAGACAAATTTGATCGTGGTTGGTATTTTGATCTGGACTCTATCCCAGAAAACTAGTTAAAAAATTAGGAATCTTATTTGTATAAGAGATGAACTTTTTGAAAAAACAGTATAAGAAGGTCCCTACCCCTAGTCTCAGATATGTGAATACTGAATTGTGAGTGGCACCACAGATAAACGCAAAGAAATTAGGAATCGACCGCACATTCAACCATTTTCAACATTGGTATCATGAGCAGGTCCGGGCGCGGTTGCCCTAACCCTAATGGCCGGTAACGCCACGCCATCGCCGATCAATTCCGCTGCAAACTCTGCTACTGCGCCACACATAGTCGCCGCTACATGGAACCCAAATTGGCGGCGATTTCTCGTTGGTCTGTTACCACGACTGATTGATGTTTGGTCTGATCGATTCCTACAGGGACTGTATCTGCCGCCTGCGTGCTCCCTGCAGCGTACGTGAATTGATCCTGGCCGCGTACAATTGCTGGAGGAATTTTTGCGCTCGGCTGAGGAATATTCGTTGGGAGGTGCACGCGTGCGGAGCTGCAGTGCCGGCACATTATAGTTGGAGCCTGGTCGCATCAACCGATCTGGAAAGAGAAGCAGATTTATCATTGTTTTATGCGGGCACAGATCGAGAAGTCAAGTTCTAGTCTCTGACGGCCCAATTAATACTTCTACTTCGCGCATGGGAGGTTGGCGGAGGCTCGTGCCCGCATGGCCACGCAGCCCTCCGAGGCCAGTGGACCTCTCGCGGCCACCCAGCCGGACCGCCAGGCCCCGCAGGCGGCCCTGGAGATCCGTGGCCACACCCGCTCCCGCACCGCCGTTCAAAGCGTCTCCCATGTCCTGGGGTCAAGCAGCCCCTCGATGACGGCTTAATGCGGACCCTTTTCTGGAATATTCGCGGTTTCGGTCAAGATGGCCGGCGCCGCCAACTCATCGAGTACATGCGAGATGAGCGGATAGACATCGTAGCAATCCAAGAGATCATGCGCACAGAATTCTCCTTGTCTGAGCTTGAGCGGCTGAGCACCCACCTGTTTGCCTGGCATTGGCTCCCTTCTAGTGGGATCGCCGGGCACTCGGGTGGCATCCTGCTAGGTGTTAAGGATGCCACCTTTGAGGTGGGTGGAATGGATAGGGGAGAGTTCTTTGTCAGTATGGAGTTGTTCGAGTGTGCCCTCAACTTTAAGTGGGAGATCATCATTGTCTATGGCCCCGCTGACCACTGCCGATCTGCGTCCTTCCTTGATGAGCTCAAGAGGAATGTGTCGGCCGCGCGCCTGCCGGTCGTAGTGGGTGGCGACTTCAACCTACTCCGTTTTGCGGAGGATAAGAGCAACGATCTAGTAAACTTCCCGCGGATGCAGATGTTCAACGATTGCATCGCCGAGCTCGGTCTGCGGGAATTAGATAGGGTTGGTGCCAGATTCACCTGGACCAACGCTAGGCAGACCCGACCCGCTCCGTTCTGGACCACGTCTTGGTCTCGTCTGAGTGGGAGCTTCGCTGCCCCCTTGCCTCCCTCCGTGCTATCACCTGTATTGGCTCGGATCACGTCCCTCTGCTCCTGTCTTCTCAGGATCACCGCCCGCCCACTGCGCCTAGGTTTCGCTTCGAGACGTTCTGGCTTAACCAGAACTGTTTCGCCGAGGCCGTTGGGGCTCGCTGGTTGGAGGCCCGGCTCGCCCCTCACAGGTCCATCTCCACGGTGGATGACTGGCACTTCTGTGCCAAGCGCTCTCGCCAGTTTATGAAGGGTTGGGGCGCGAACCTCGGACAGGACCTGCGGGATCGCAAGAAGGCCCTCCTCGCCTCCATCCAAGCGCTGGACCTACAGGCCGACTCGATGGGACTAGCCCCCGATGAGTGGATGCTTCGATATGACCTTGAGGACCAGCTCACGGTCATTTACACCGACGAGGAGGCGTATTGGCGACTACGGAGAACCCAAAAGCGGGTCCTCAAGGGTGACGCCAATACGGCCTACTTCCAGGCCATCACCAATGGTCGTAGGAGACGGAATACCATCCCCTTGCTTTGGGATGGGGAGACCCTCCTACAGCGTCCGAGCGACAACCGTGCTCATGTAGATGGCTTCTATAAAGCCCTTTTTTTGCCCCCCCTAGGGGGGCCTTGACCCTTGCTTCAGACTTCTGGGTTGGCCCACAGTGCATCTCGGCCGAAGAAAATGTCGCCCTCATGGCTCCGTTCACTGAGGAGGAAGTCTGGGTGGCGATTAAAGGAATGAATCCTTCGTCCGCCCCTGGCCCCGACGGTCTGCCAGTGAAGTTCTTCCAGACCTTCTGGACTGCCATAAAGCCGGAGGTCATGGCCCTCTTTGAGGAGTTCTATGTGGGCACCATCGACCTCCATCGCCTTAACTACGGGATCATCACATTGATCCCCAAGGTGCCTGGAGCCTTGGACATTCGTCAGTTCCGACCGATCACGGTGATCAATGTGATCTTCCGCATTCTGGCAAAGGGGTACGCCAATAGGGTGGCCCCTTTGGCTGACCGCATCACTCACCCGGACCAGTCCGCCTTCATCCAAGGCTGGTATATCCTGGATGGGGTCCTTGTCTTTCATGAAGGTCTACACGAGGTCCGGTCCAAAAACCTCAAAGCAGTCTTCCTGAAAATTGACTTCCACAAGGCCTACGACACGGTTAATTGGTCCTTCCTTCAGGAAGTGTTGCTCAGGAAAGGGTTCGACGATCGCTGGGTCACCCGGGTCATGCAGATGGTGACCTCTGGGCGCACTGCGGTGAACATTAATGGGGAGATCGGGCCCTATTTCCCCACCTTATGTGGGGTTAGACAGGGGGACCCCTTCTCTCCGTTTCTGTTCAACATGGTGGTTGATGCCCTGGCATCGATCCTTGATAAGGCAAAGGCCGCCGGCCACATCCACGGCGTAGTCCCGCACCTAGTAGAGGGAGGGGGTGTCTCCCTCCTCCAATATGCCGACGACACCATTATCATGGTGGAAGGCTCGACGGCCGATATCTCGAACCTGAAATTTCTGCTGCTGTGCTTCCAGCAGCTGTTGGGCCTCAAAATAAACATCGATAAGAGCGAGGTGATGGTTCTAGGATACTCCCCCTCCGAGAGCCAGAGTATTGCCAACCGACTCAACTGTCGGCTTGGGTCTTTCCCCACCACCTACCTGGGGATCCCCATTAGCGACTCCCGGCTCTCTGTGGCGGATCTAAGGCCCTCGGTGCTCAAGCTTCAGCACCGTATGGAGCCTTGGCAGGGCCGATGGCTGTCTAAGGCGGCTCGGACGATCCTCATCAACTCGTCCTTGTCTAGCCTTCTCCTGTTCATCATGAGTTTCTACAGCCTGCCCGAAACGTTGCACCATGAGATCGGCTCAGTCCAGGCGCGCTTCTACTGGGCCGGCGAGGGTGATAAGCAGAAATACCATATGGTTCGCTGGACCGACATATGCAAACCTAGGGACCAAGGCGGCCTCGGCATCATGTCCTCCAAACGCATGAACCTGGCTCTCCTCACGAGATGGCTCTGGCGCATCGCGAATGGCGAGGGTGGTCTGTGGTTGCAAATCATCCGGAACAAATACTTGCGTGGCCAACCCCTTGCCTTTTGCCTTAGGACGGGAGGCTCCCAGTTTTGGCAGTCCGTCATCCAGCTACTCCCGGTTCTCCGCATCGGGACCTCCATCACGGTTAGCTCTGGGACAACCACTCTGTTTTGGTTCGACCGGTGGGCTAGGGACTCCCACTTCGCTGCCAGGTTCCCAGATCTTTTCTCCATTGCGGTGGAGCCTAGGATCTCCGTCGAGATGGCCCTTATTGACCTAGGGCGTCTCGCGTTCCGGCGGCCATTTGGGCCCCCGAAAATCGCTGCCTAGCATGAGCTTCTGGAGGCCGTTGCTCTCCACGAGCCTGATCTGGCACAGCCGCATGACCGCTTGTCCTGGCGCCTCGAGCCCTCGGGCCGGTTCTCCATGAAGTCCCTATACCAGGCCATTGCCCCCTTCCCAGGCCCGGCGGTCCTTGAGATGATCTGGGCTATCCATGTGCCCCTCAAGATCAGGATCTTCATGTGGCAATGGATCCGCGACCGGCTTCCCTCCGGCGTGGAGGTGTTAAAACGGAATGGCCCGGGCGATGGGATTTGCCCCCTATGTGGGACTGAGGAAACCTCGAATCACATCTTCTTCTAGTGCATCTCCGCCCAGTTCCTCTGGGGCTGCCTCCGTGAGGTAGTCAGGGGTAGTTGGTGTAACACCAACTTCCCAGACCTCCTCACCGAGGTTCAGGCTTCTACCCCGTCAGGCTGCCACATTAGGTGGCTGCTCATTGGGGTCCTTGCTTGGACGCTCTGGACCGTGCGTAATAAGCTTGCCAACCAGCGAGTCCCTCTTCGATGTGCCACTGACGCAGTATTCAAAATGTGTGGTTATTTGCAGCTCTGGCGGCCGCTTAGCCGCCACCAGGACCGGGACGCCATCAACACCATCATTGCCGACCTTCGCGCGATGGCTCTCTGCTTGGCGCCGCCGCTTCCTCCTCCACCACCTGAGCTGGATTAGCTTCTTAGTTGCGGTCTATCCGCCTTTGTTTTCGTTTTCAGGGCTTGTTGAGCCGTGCCCTCAGCAGAACCCTCTTGTACTCTTCGTTGTGCGACTTTCTGTGTGTGTGTGGGTGAACCTTTGTGATACCTTATGACTGTGGTGGTTTGCTTTATTTATAAAGCGGGGTGAAATTCTTTTTCGGTAAATCATCCCACGATCGCTGCCGTAGTTCTTCACGGGGAGCAGGCCATCTCTCTCTCTCAGTATTTAATTTGCACGCAGATTGAAGAAGTGAGGTTACATGCTTCGAACATCAGTTAATCTCTCGTGTTATTGTCTCTGGTGCTCCAAACACATCCAGAGATCAAGATAGGCCTACACGTCCGTGTGCTAGAAAAAAGGACGAAGAGTATGCCTGTGTGCGTGGGAATTTTCTCTTGGGTCAACATGCAAACCTACAGCTATATATGGTAACACTTCTTCTCTTATTGGCATCGAAACTGGTTCTTTCAGTTACTTAGATTATTTATTGGATGATATTATCACGGTTTGGAAATTAGAAATTATGGTTATATTTTCTATAGAGGATATTGGTCATACTCTTGACTAAAACAAATCGGAAAAGAACAATTTAAAATGCCACTGTTGAGGAAAGGAAATATATGTTGAATAATACAGTATGAGACTTCAATTATGGATAGCAAATGGCTTGCGTAATTATGCTGGGATCGTTCTGTTGATCCTTGGTTATTCAACATGAGAGTGAACAGATTATGTGAAGAAGTATGTGCAATCTGGAATAGTTTTTAGTGAAATATCTCTCATAAGTGCTCGATCATATATACATTTTTTAATGAAGAATAAATTCGTTTGTTCATGAGCATATCATGAACTCTGTGTGATTAGCAGAGGAAATATATGATATATATTTAACTGCATGCCATGGTTATTTTAACTCTATGCCAAATTGATCGGAATAATAAAAAAACTACACCTAGATTGGTCATTTAATATGCAATACGGGATATTATTTGCTCTATGGAGGAAGATAGAAACTCTTCGAAGGAAGGATCTGTTCAAATAATATTGGTTGCACTTCGAAAAGGAAATGTAATAATTATCAATGGAATTGGCATAGAGGAAGTGGAGGAAAATTGTGGTAATTAAACCAATCTTGCATGAAAAAGGAAATTTGCTCTCACTTAATGCATTATTTATATTCAAACAATCCAAAGGAAGGAAGATGATGTCTACTCGGGCATTAATACTAAATTTGAGGTACTTTGGATTGGAAATTATGCCATCAAACTCCTTTGTTGAGGAAAACTATTAGTGTTGTAGGACATGTTATTTAACTTCAATGAGAAGGGATTTAATTTATTGCTCCATCTTGGAATCTATTGATTATGACATACTATTTTGATGCGGAGCATCCTATGGTCATCCCCATGGACCTACCATCGTCTCACCAAGTGCCAAGTGGACCGATGACACAAGCACGTGCTAGAGCTCTCGAGACCGAGGTGACATCTCTCCTTAGTGATATTCCATATGACCCACTTGAGACATGGCTACTACCTAAGCCCGGAATGTTATGCATGATCAGGTACCAAGAGGACCCCCACGAAGATGCACCTGAAGACGGACAAGTCTCCAAGTTCATGGATGAAGAGGACCGACGGAAGGAACCGACGAAGTCCCCAGGACCCGGACATCCGGCCCCAAGACCCGGACATCCGGCCCCTGGAGCATCAGCCACCAGAGCCCAATAGCCAAAGCTACAGGGCCCGGACATCCGGCCCAGGCCCCGGACATCCGGCCCGACGCGTGCCTCGGACATCCGACCCCCTCCCAGAAATCCAACACTCTTCACAGAATCGTCCGAAGCCACCTCGGACATCCGGCTCCCCCAGCCCGGACATCCGGCATGTCCTGAGAGCTCGGACATCCGGCCCCTGTCTGCGCACAGTGAAAGGGTCGAAGCCCTTGTACCCCTTCGCCCCCTAGACTATATATACTCTCCTTCCCCAATGTTTTAGGGTTAGCAAAGATTGTAGCTCATTTGAGATTAGAGCTTTGCTCATCCACTTGTACCTCTACTCCATTGGAGACCAAAGCCTCCGCGGAGAAGATTCCCCAAGTGGATTCAAGACACCGCAAGGGAAGATCCCCTCATGGATTCAAGACCCGCTGCCTCATGGATCGGGAAGGACTACCTACCATTTGTATCATCCCTTGTTGTGTTTGGATCGTGTGTCTCGTTGTGTACTCGGATCTAGCACATGTGTAATCGAATCCCGTTGATTTGAGTGTTTCCTCTCGTTTTCCCCTTTGTGTTCTTCGTGTGTTCTTCGGGAATTCCCCTCCAAATTGTGAAAGATCGGCCCTAGGGTTCCACCCTAGATCATCTTGGATCAGAGCCAGCTTGCTCATGATCATCTTGGTATCATGAGCCAAGGTTGATCAAGATTTTGGAGTCTCCCTCATTGTTTTCTAGCCTAATTTTGTTGTTCTTTGTCCCAATTTTGAAAATCCCCACAAAAATAGCCCTCCCAATTTTTTTTGATTTGTTGGTGTGATGATGTTTTGTTGAATTTGATCCGTGGATTTGATGTGTTACTCGTAGATCTAGCTTCTCCTAACTTTTTTCCCAATTCCATCCACGAAATCCCTCGAATTTTGGCCAAATTTTTTTCTTTCCCACGAGATCCACTGAGTTCATCACGGATTTGGAGCCCCGGACATCTGGACCGTGGTCCCCGGACATCCGGCCCGAGAGCCCGGACATCCGGCCTCCCGCAGCACCACTTCATCCACCACCTCCTTCTTCGCCTAACTTTCGCTAATTTTGACCGGGTTTCCACCAATACTTCCGCATACCACCATCGCTTTCCGCAACCACCATCGCTTACCCGCTACAACCTCCGACAATTTTGACACATTTTGTTCTTTGAGAATTTGAGTTGAGGTTTCCGTTTCCTAACGTGTTTCGGCTACTTAGGGACGGTTCGACACCGACATCACCTCCATTCATCTTCGTCATCGACATCGTCAACGTCATCATTTTGACACCATCCACCGTAAGCAAGGAACTGTAACATCGACGACACTCTAGTACATTCTCCCTTGCCATTACATTGTTAACCCCATAGCCCATTTTGCGTCACTTGCCTATCGAGACTAGCCATTTGAGTATTGCCGGGCCACGTTACTTGTCCATATTAGTGATCATTGTCTCCATTGCATACATACCATTTCATCTCGGTATCCGTATCTTGGTATCATCTTATCATCACTAGTGCAATATTTTGTTCCCGCATACACAATTGCTATCTTGGTTCGTGAAGTTGTGCATAAGTGGCCAAAGGAAGAGCTCAAAGAGAAAGAGCCAACAAGCTTTTAAGCAAAAGAGAAAGATAAGCAAAGAGCTTTTAAGCAAAAGAGAAAGATAAGCAAAGAGCTTTTAAGCAAAAGAGAAAGATAAGCAAAGAGCTTTTAAGCAAGAACCATAGCATCATACTACATTAAGATTGTCATACTCGATCATCTTGGATCATATCACCGGAACATAATACATATAGCATACTTGGGATAGAAGTCGTTGCATTTTTGCTTTGTAGGTTGTGCACAAGTCTCGTATCCGCCTATTGTGCAATCGTGCTAGTGTCTCTCTAGTGTTGTGCAACAAGAGCATTTTCCGTGGATTCCACATTTTGAGCTCGTTCCTTGGTTGCACGACCCCATTTATCTATCTATGTGTGTGTTTCCGTGTACCATTCTTTTCTATGGGTCTACTTGTTGCATTTGCAAATTTGCGAATCTTTTTCAACATTATTGAATCTTGCTAACAATTGCATAAGATTTTGTGCCACCATCCTCACCAAGCTACTCCAAAAGCTTTATTTGTATAGGTGTGAGATTCGACAAGATCCGGTACCAATTGTGCTATTTCCTTGTTACATTATTGAGTGATCATTGATCCATTCTCAACATCGGATAAGGTACATTTGGTATAGTTCTTTCCTTTCTTCCACTCACACATTTACTTGAGATGATGGATAGGCCTACTACTTCTTCCAACCCACTCTTCATTGAGCAAGATGACGACCCGAACAACTACGTCACCAAGAACCACCTCTTCGGCGCGCAAAGAGCTTTGCATCAAGAGAATGATGCATTGAGCGAACGCATCGACCTACTCGCTACCGACTTGCGACAATCCGAGCAACATACAAGAGACTACTTCGACAACAAGCTCACTGCACAAAAGGAGGAGAACGGTGCAAGGATGGACGAGATTCGTGCCTTGTTGGTCAACCATTCTTCTACATCTTCGTCCTATTCAAGACGGAGCCACTCAAGTCGACATTCTTCGCAATATTCTTTGGATGCAAGTCCTCCTTGAGCTCATTCGCATCATCGCCAAGACCATGAAGATCATGAAGCCCCACAAAACCCATTCCACGCCAATGGTTTACAAGGCCGCCTCCATGAACGCGAACGCCTCCGGTAACAAGCTAATGAACCTCCGATCCAAGAGCAAGCTCCAACACGCCAAGACCAACACGACCATCAAGATGGTGATGCACTTAGACAAGAGCGACAACGTTGTGAGGAACAAGCCCTTGAAGCCCAACAAGCTCTACGTGAATCAACTCGAGCCGTCAATGAGTGAAACCACCAAGTACGTCTACAAGAAGAGGCCCTCCGCCGAGAGCGACAAGAAGAAGCCGCCCGTCTTGAGGAGCTTCAAGAGATGAGGCACCGTGCAAGAATTCCACGACCTCAACGACAAAACAATCAAGAGGAGCAAGCATCTCAAGATCCTCCACCACGGCTGTAACACCCCTATGTAATAAGCACTGTGTTCTTCTGTTAAACATGCCAGGTCATCAACATTTGCCATGCTTGATCACAATGGTAAAACAAACCAATTCAAATTTCTCTCTGAAAACAATTCAAATTCTAAGTGCAAAATAAAGTTGCCCAAAAGTTGCTGGAAAAATGTTCATATTATTGCAAATATTCCCAAAGCAATTATAAAAATAAGATCAACATTGTTTGGATTATTCAAGTGATTCTATCATCATGAAACAATACCAAAACAAGAGTATTAAACCCGTTGTCATTTAAATAAAATCCAAACGAAATTATATGGACTCCAAACCTTTTTATAACAGTGTTAAGTAATGCACTGTATTTATTGGGCTAACTCATATATTTTACAAAACTGTATTTGATCCACACATTTTCCAAAAAGAAAAAAAAGAAAATAGAAAAAAAAGAAAAGGAAAAAGCCCGCAGCGACTGGGCCTAAGTGGCCACAGTGGCGTCCCAGCCCATCTAGCACTTTCCCCCACCTCCCGCTGTTCATCCCAGCGCGTTGTCGTCGCCCGCGCGCACCCCGCAGCCGGCCCCCCTCCTCCTCGCGCGACAACGGCCGCTACAGGCGCCCGTGTCAGCCACTTGACCTCGCCCGCGCCCCACTGAGCTTCCCCAAGCCATCACTCTCCCTCTCTCCCTCATTTCCCCACCGCACCGAACGCAGCCATGGCCGCGCCACCATAAACAACGCGGCCCCCGACCTCGTCTCGCCGTTCCAAGCTGTCCGGCGGCTTCCCCGTGGTCGACTCCATCGTCTTGGTGCTCTAGGTCGTCTCGGGGAGTAACACGACGACCGCATCGAGCTTCTTCCCCATCCCCGGCCACCGCAACCTCTCCGCCGTGATTCGTCGCCGGTCTACAGCTACTAAGCTTGTCGCCGGCCTCCCTGAGCCGCCCGGTGAGCTCCGTTTCCCCTCCTTCCCCTTCTCCGCTCGCTGTAGAGCCTAGGTCGCGCTGCCACTGTACCGTGTTCTGGCCGCTGCCGTGGCCATGAGCACCGCGCTCCCAGAGCCGCTCGGCTCGTTCCAACAGCACCGACGTGCTCCTGGCGAGCTGGCGAGCTGCAGAAGCCGCCCCGCCCTTTGCTTTGCTCGTTAGCACTACATAGGCGCGCGCCCGTTCCGGTCCGAGAGCGACCGCCGCCAAAGCTCGACGCCTGCGTCGTTCCGGCCATCTCCGGCGCCTGCTGAGGGCACCAACGCGCGCGCGACGACGGGCCGCTTTGAACGCGCCTAACCCCGGGTCCGGAAACCCACTGTAGCCGAATCCCGCGCCACGCCGGAGCTCACGGCCGTGTTTTGAGCTCGCCGGAGTTACCCCGGCGCCGGTAGCCGACGTGGCGGCCACGTGGCATCGCCTGTGTCGCTCGCAGCTGGGTCCTGCGGGCCCAGTTGACCAGTTGACCAGGTCAACTCCGCTGACTGGGCGTATCCAGCCACTGACAGGCGGGCCCCCGCGCGTGAATTAACCACTTTTCTAAATAAACTTAATCTGAAAATAGATTAGCCACTGACAACTGGGGCCCACCGCTGATTAACCTCTGTTAGTTTAAATTTAACCCCTGGTAACCTCTGTGTCACTGACTGGTGGGGCCCAGCCATCAGGTTTGACCTGAGCAGTGGCAGTTAACTTGCTGACCTCATGCTAACGTCACTGCTGACGCAATATTCTATTTCTGTTAAATTAAATAATTCCAGAAAAATGCTAAAACCTTTGACAAATCATAGAAAAATAACCGTATCTCGGATCGAAAAACTTTCTACATGAAAGTTGCTCAGAACGATGAGACGATTCCAACCGTGCCATCTGTTTTCGTGTCGGGACCCCCTACGGAGGTGAACCCGCAACTTTTAGCCTATTTCCGGTAGATGAATAGTGCATATACACCGGTTACTAATTCCAACTTAAACCCTAAAATAACTAATATGACTTAGACATGCTTTTAGGCAACCTTGCACTGCACGTTAGCATAGCCTGCTCTGTGTTGCATATGTTTGCCGTGTATTTATTTGTTTCCTCCCCCTTTTCTCTCTCGATAGAGCCCAGTACCGACGCAGCTCCGGAGATCGATGACCCCACTGACGACTCTGCCTTTGCCGTCGAGCAACCAGGCAAGCACCCTCCTTGAGCATACCGATATCGCCTATTCTTTCTCTCTTATGCTTGCATTGGAAATTGCTACTGCTACTGGTTATCCTATTCTGATGCATAGCCTGTTTTTCTAACTGCTGTTGATACCTAACTGCTTATCCTAAACTGCTTAGTATAGGCTGGATAGAGACCCCAGTGACCCCACTTGTCCCGATTGCCCCGCTGGATCATCGGAAGACTCGACAACCAGGCCCCAGCACCGCACATCACACCCCCTTTATCTGTACGACACTGCAGCATTACTATCGAGTGTCGAGGGTGATACCTCGTAAGCACTTCCGATGATAACTCTGTGGAGTAGTTACTCGGTCATGGTCATCGAGGGTGATTCCTCCTTCACCACTTCCGATAACGATGCCGTCGTACAACACCTCAAGTGTGAACCCATCGAGGGTGATTCCTCCGAGTTCACCTTGACGGATACATCGAGTAGGAATCCAACGAGGGTGATACCTCGGATTCCCCTGATGTTATGGACACACGGATACTTGGACTATACTACTGTTACTTGGAAAGGCGGGTCGACCCTGAGGGGTACCCGTGAGTGATGTGAAGACGGGTTGACCTGGATGGTGCCCGAGTGATGAATACGAGGCGTGGCCGGGCATTCTTGGCCCTTGCCGCAAGTCCTCGAGACGGGGCGACGGGGTCACATCGATCGTGAGTCTCTGCTCGTTACCGCACCCCCAATGTACTAACGATTTGGATATTTGATTCGAGTGGGCCTCTGGCCCGATAGCACTAACCATCACGCGGGAATAAATATGGGTACTCTACATCGTATGCATCAGCCAAAAGCTCTGTCAGACGTCCAGTTCAGCATTGCGGCCGGGACGGACCGGCGCCCCCCTAGTGCCTGGCTTCCCCCTGCACGCAACGACTCGGAGTGCACAGGGCGATGGCCCAAGACCTCTGAGCGCTTAGGATGTAGACCGACGGGGACCTCTCTGCTGAGCTTTAGGTAGGGTTGCGGTGTGTCGTTTGGCCGAGGCCGGGCATGACCTAGAAAAGTGTGTCCGGCCGGAGTTAATCGAGCGTGGTGGGTAAGTTGGTGCACCCCTGCAGGGAAGAACTAATCTATGCATAGCCGGATCCTCGGTAACGGACGCTCGGAGTTGTATCCCGATCGATACAACTACAACTGGATACTTGTGATGAGAATTGGACAGTATGGCTCTGGGATTGCTTTCTCGCAGGGAGTCGAGAAAGGATCTCTGGACGAGGTTGATGACTGTGTGGCTCTGGGATTGCTTTCTCGCAGGGAGTCGAGGAAGGATCTCTGGGTGAGGTTGATAACATTACTACTACTTTATACTGTGCTATCTACACTCTTCTAATGCTGCAAGACCGCTGAAGAAGCTTGAAGATGCTGAAGATGCTAGTCTTCGATATGACTAGGCCTTCTCTCTATTCTGGCATTTTTGCAGCCCAGTCCACATATACAGCCCTTCTTTGATAATGTTGCATATGTAGTGTAGATCCTTGCTTGCTGAGTACTTCGGATGAGTACTCACGGTTGCTTTGCTTTCTTTTTCTCCCCTATCCATTGATGCAACCAGATGACGGAGCCCCTGAGACAGCTGCCCCCGCTGACGATCGCTACTACTACCCCGAGGGTGGATACTACTACGAGTTGGCCGACGACCAGGAGTAGGTTCGGAGGGTCCCAGGAAGGAGGCCTGCGCCTTTCGATCGTAGCTTTTGTTTTGCCCCGCCTTTCTAAAGGCTTATCTTTTTCTGTTTCATATATGTACTCAGATATCTGATGCTTCCGCTGACGCTTGTATGCGAGCTTATGTATTCGAGCCCTCGAGGCCCCTGGCTTGTAATATAAAGCTTGTATGACTTTATTTATGTTTTAGAGTTGTGTTGTGATATCTTCAAGTGAGTCCTTAGGCTTGATCGTGTGCATTTGCGTGTATGGTTAGTGCACGATTAAGCCGGGGGTGTCACAATGGCAAGACCATCATCAAGTTCGACAACAACGCAATGAAGGACAATGATATGGCAAGCTCAAGTTCACCATGCCTAAGTTCTCCGGAAGCAACGTTCCCGAAGACTACCTTTCGTGGGCATTGAAAGTTGACAAGATCTTTCATTTGCACAACTATGAAGAAGAAAAGAAGATCGCCATGGCATCTCTTGAGTTCCAAGACTATGTCCTCATTTGGTGGGAGCAAGTCATTGAGCAGAGAGAAACAAAAGGTGACCCACCAATCACAACATGGGCTCAAATGAAGGATGTCATGAGAGCGCGCTTTGTACGCACGTACTATAGTCGCGACCTCTTCAAGAAGTTACAACTCCTCAAGCAAGGCACAAATTCGGTTGAAGAGTACTACAAGTAAATGGAGATTGCAATGATTCGAGCAAATGTCAATGAAGATGAGGAGCAAACCATGGCACGTTTCTTGAATGGCCTCAACCATCCTATCAAGAAGATCGCCGACTTCCAACCTTATTCCAACCTCCTCGAGCTAGTGCACCAAGCTACCAAGGTGGAGTGACAAGTGCAAGATGATTACAAGTATGCCAAGTACTCTTCCAAGACATACAGTTCATACAATCAAGCTTCAACGACTACAACGCCTTCTACCTCAACCAAAGCTTCCCCAAGAAACGGTGACAAGTCAAGTTACAAGAAAACTTCGACAACCTCAAGTCGTCCTCCTACAACAAGCAACTTTAAGCCGAGAGCTTCATCATCTACAACTCCACCGGATGAGACCGTTAAGACAAGTTCCATCAAATGCTTCACATGTGGAGGCTGAGGCCACAAGACATTCGAGTGCACCATGATCGCCAACAACGATGGCACCTATGACTCTATGAGTGAACAAGAAATGGAAGCCCTTGAGCATGTGTCCATGCACCGGCAAGTGAATGAAGATGAAGATGACTAAGTCTTTTGTGACAATGATTCGAGCCCCGCTCTCGTTATCTCCAAGGTCTTGACGCTTCAACACCAACAAAAGGAAGACCAACGTTGCCACATCTTCCACACCAAGGCGGGTATCAATGGACGTTCCGTAAAGGTCATCATCGATGGAGGAAGTTGCCACAATTTGGCAAGTGAAGAGCTATGTTCCAAGCTACAATTGGTCAAGATGAAGCATCCTCGCCACCACAAGGTCCAATGGCTTAGCGACTCTGTCACCATTCAAGTGGAGCACACGGTTTAAGTCTCCTTCAAGATTGGAGATTACGAAGACACATTGGAGTGTGATGTGGTTCCCATGTCCGTTTTCCATCTCATACTTGGACGACCTTGGAAATTCGGCCACGGTGTCATCCACAATGGGCGATCCAATCACTATAGCTTCAAGATGAAGGGAAAGGAGTATGTGCTACGACCTATGTCACCGAGCCAAGTAATCGCCGACAAGCAAGCAACCACCCATCATGGAGAGAATAGGGAGAGAGTGAACCACCAAAAAGAGAGTGAGCGCCACAAGCCAAAATTGAGTGCCTCCACGATGAGTGACAAGAAAAACTTAGTTATATTAGCCACCAAAAGTGAGATGAGAGAAGTGTATGAGAACCCATCTAGTGTCACCCACTATGTCCTATTGTGCAAAGATGAAGTGGCAAGGACTAACACCTCTCACCATCTACCTTTAGTGTTGTCTTCTCTATTGCAGGAGTTCAAGGATGTTTTCCCCGATGAGCTACCTCCGGGACTACCTCCACTACGAGGCATCGAACACCGCATCGACCTCATTCCCGGTGCACCCTTACCAAACAAGGCACTATACCATGTCAACCCGGACGAGACAAAAGAAATACAAAGGCAAGTACAACAACTCATTGACAATGGACATGTACGTGAAAGCTTAAGTCCTTGTGCCGTCCCGGTCATTCTTGCGCCTAAGAAAGACAGTAGTTTTCTCATGTGTTCCGATTGCCATCCCATCAATGCTATCACCGTTCGTTATCGATATCCTATTCCTCGCCTTGATGATATGCTAGATGAGCTTAGCGGATCCACAATTTTCTCTAAAATTGATCTTAAAAGTGGCTATTACCAAATACGCATTCAAGAACGTGATGAATGGAAAACCGCTTTCAAAACCAAGCTTGGCTTGTATGAATGGTTGGTCATGCCAATGGGTTTATCCGAAGCACCCGGTACTTTTATGCGTGTGATGCATTTTGTTCTTCGCCCTTACATCAGCGTATTTGTTGTGGTCTACTTCGATGATATACTTGTATTTAGCAAGTCTCTAAAAGATCATGTCATCCATCTTAGAACCGTTTTGCAAACTCTAAGAAAAGAGCGCCTTTATGCTAATATGGAGAAATGCCTTTTTGGTGTTGACAAGCTTGTTTTCTTGGGATTTGTTGTGTCCTCTAAGGGTGTTCATGTAGATGAAGCTAAAATTGATACTATTAAAACTTGGCCACAACCAACCAACTTGCAACAAGTGCGTAGTTTCCTTGACTTAGCCAGTTTCTATCATAAATTCGTTAAGGACTTTAGCACTATTGCATCACCTTTAGATGCCTTGAGCAAGAAGAATGCACCATTTGTTTGGGGACCATCCCAAGATACCACATTTCATGAGCTTAAGAATTTGCTTACACATGCTCCATTGCTTGCATTACCCAACTTTGATAAAACTTTTGAAGTTCATTGCGATGCTAGTGGTAATGGCATAGGAGGTGTGTTGATGCAAGAGAAGCGCCCAATTGCTTATTTTAGTGAAAAACTTTTCGGAGCGCAACTCAGTTATCCCATCTATGACAAAGAGTTGTATGCATTAGTGCGAGTTTTTCATGTGTGGGAACATTATATTCGCCCTCATGAATTTGTCATCCATACGGATCATGAAACGCTTAAATACCTTAAAGGTCAAACTAAATTGAATAAGCGACATGCCAAATGGAGTGAGTTTATTGAGTCTCTTCCTTATGTCATCAAGTACATTAAGGGTAAAGAGAATGCTGTGGCGGATGCTCTTTCCCGCAAATGCATGCTTGTTACTCAACTAGAATTGAATGTCATTGGTTTTGAGCACAGAAAAGACTTGTATGCGCATGATCCTACTTTTGCTATTCCTTATGCCAAATGTTTGACGCATACATCTTGGGAACGATATTATATCAAGGATGATTTTCTAATGAGAGCTAACAAACTTTGTATACCCGAGTCTTCCCTTTATTTGTTACTTTTGCAAGAGACTCATGGAGGAGGACTTATGGGTCACTTTGGACGCGACAAGACATTCGCTACGCTCTCCAAGAACTTTTTTTGGCCCAAGATGTTCCGCAACGTCTCACACTTCACTAACCGATGCTCTACATGTTGCAAAGCTAAGTCTAAAGCTCAATCCCATGGTCTCTATATGCCACTTCCTATTCCATATCACCAATGGGAAGATATTAGTATGGACTTTGTGCTTGGTTTGCGTAGAACTCAAAATGGAAAGGATTCCGTTTTTGTTGTTGTGGATCGTTTCTCTAAGATGGCACACTTTATACCATGCAATAAGATAGACGATGCTTCACATGTTGCCAATCTCTTTTGTAGGGAAATCTTGCGTCTGCATGGAGTGCCCAAGAACCGCGACGTCAAGTTCCTAAGCTACTTTTGGAAGATGCTATGCGCCAAGCTCGGAATCAATCTCCTATTCTCCTTGGCATACCATCCACAAACCGATGGCCAAACGGAGGTCACAACCGAACGTTATCCACTCTCCTACGTGTGTTGATCAAGAAGAATCTCAAGGAGTGGTAAGAATGCTTACCCATCGCCGAGTACGCCTACAACCGTGCAAGACATTCGACTACCGGCAAGTCCCCCTTCGAGGTCGTCTACGGTTTCAACCCATTGTCCCCTTTGGACATTCTACCTCTACCTCTACAAGAGCGCATCAACATGGATGCGAGTGCATGAGCGAACTATCTCAAGAAGGTGCATGAAGATACAAGGCACACCATCGAGCGCCAAGTCCAATGCCTCGCGACCAAGATCAACATCAACAACAACCCCATGATATTCAACACCGGAGATCTTGTGTGGCTACACCTTCGGAAGGACCGCTTCCCCAACGAATGCAAGTCGAAGCTTCTACCTCGAGCCGACGGACCCTTCAAGGTGATCAAGCGCTACAACAACAATGCATACAAGATCGACATACCACGCGACAAGTACAACGTGAGCGATATCTTCAACGTCAAGGATCTCTCTCCCTACCATGGTGATGAGGTTTTCGATCCGAGGTCAGATCTTTCCCAAGGGGGGGGGGGGAGATAATGCGGAGCATCCTATGGTCATCCCCATGGACCTACCGTTGTCTCACCAAGTGACAAGTGGACCGATGACACGAGCACGTGCTAGAGCTCTCGAGACCGAGGTGACATCTCTCCTTAGTGACATTCCATATGACCCACTTGAGACATGGCTACTACCTAAGTCCGGAATGTTATGCATGATCAGGTACCAAGAGGACCCCCACGAAGATACACGTGAAGACGGATGAGTCTCCAAGTTAATGGATGAAGAGGACCGACGGAAGGAACCAAAAAAGTCCCTAGGACCCGGACATCTGGCCCCTGGAACATCAACCGCCGCAGCCCAACAGCCAAAGCTACAGGGCCCAGACATCCGACCCAGGTCCCGGACATCTGGCCCGACGCGTGCCCCAGACATCCGGCCCCTACCCAAAAATCTGGCACTGTTCACAGAACCGTCCGAAGCCACCCCGGACATCCGGCTCCCCCAGCCCGGACATCCGGCACGTCTTGAGAGCCCGGACATCCGGCACATCCTGAGAGCCCGGACATCCGGCCCCTGTCTGCGCACAGTGAAAGGGCCGAAGCCCTTGTACCGCTTCGCCCCCCTAGACTATATATACTCTTCTTCCCCAATGTTTTAGGGTTAGCAAAGATTGTAGCTCATTTGAGATTAGAGCTTTGCTCATCCACTTGTAGCTCTACTCCATTGGAGACCAAGGCCTCCGCGGAGAAGATTCCCCAAGTGGATTCAGGACCCCGCAAGGGAAGATCCCCTCGTGGATTCAAGACCCCACCGCCTCATGGATCGGGAAGGACTACCTACCGTTTTGTATCATCCCTTGTTGTGTTTGGATCGTGTGTCTCATTGTGTACTCGGATCTAGCACATGTGTAATCGAATCCCGTTGATTTGAGTGTTTCCACTCGTTTTCCCCTTTGTGTTCTTCGTGTGTTCTTCGGGAATCCCCCTCCAAATCATGAAAGATCGGCCCTAGGGTTCGACCCTACATCATATTTGGAAAAGGAAGAGTGAAAATATTGCTCAATGGTTTAATTAATGCATTACAGATTTTCACACAATGGTCTATCTTTCTTGATGTCCATTGGAAGTTGGCAAACCAAATTGTTTATATTTGGCAAAGATAACTCCATATGGAGGAATACCGACAATGGGAACACATGCTTGGAATCTTATTATCTACATCATCAACGACTTGGTCACATATCTTGGAACTAGATGAATTAGCTTACTGATTATGGAATTCTAAACTTTAGTGGGAGGACTATGGTATCTTGTGAAGCATATATTATGGTATTTTTGGTTTATATACACCTTTTCCGAAGGTGGGAGAAGAAAAAGCTTCACATCATTATTTATTTTGGTAGCCTTATGGTATTTTATTTGCACTCCCACTAGAGGTCAGGTTATTTATTTTATCTCATCACTGATGATTGCACTTGATATGGCTATGTTTATAGTATTTCAAAATACAAGTCGAAAGGTTTCACTATGCTTGTCACATGTTATACTGAAGTGGAAAATCAGTTGATTAAAGAATGTTATAGTTTTAACAACAGACTGGTGGGGGAAGTACACTTCAGGAATATATCTTTTGTAGGTAAAGAGCATGGAACTATTCACCATTGTAATATACAGTACACTCCACAATTGAATGTCTTTTATACTCCCTTGTTTCCTTGGAAGGAAGCATTGCATACTGTCATTTGTCGATGTCATTATCCATCTAGCACAGTCACTTAACTCAAAGGAAATCTTCCATTTTGGCATGAAATACTCAGTTATTACAAAGCACACATCAGGAAGTTTTCATGGTTATTCTAGTGGATCAAAGGGTGTCCTTTTGATCTGGAAAAGGAAACTGGTGGAAAGTGGAAACACAATATATTTTATGAACACAATTAAGGGTGGAATTATTGGCAATCATACTAAAATATAAATTTGACCCCAAACGAGACTACACGTGAAACTCCCGAGACTAACATGGTTAGGATAAGTGGGAGGAATTAACTTGGAATGTCATATCTGGATAATTGTTATGTGTTTTTTGGGGAAGTCACTCTAAATTTTAGAGGAATAACTGAAGTTTCTTAAGAAGGCTTAAATTTTTCATCATCTTCAACTATGGGTGGAAGAAATGTGGGAAGGAATAAACTCAATGAGGAATTGTATTGTTTGGGAACTTATTATCATACCAAACAACCGCAAACCCATTGTTTGTAAGTGCTTTTTATTTATTAGTAAGGAAATTTGTCTCGGTGGAATATTAAAATGTCACTCTTGCCATTCAGTTCTTTGCACAAAGGGAAATATACTTTGTGGAAACTCTCTCTCGTGGAATTTTTGGAAAGAGGAACTAAAGACATGGTTTGCTAATTGAATATATTATAATGTATTGTCTTATAACAACCTTGACATCAATGGAATAGCAGGTCATATGGTCTTCTAAATGAAGCTTGGCGGTCATCTACAAATGTAAGTGTAAAATAGTTTACATTATTATTGTATACATTAACATTTTTGGTTGTTTGTGCATTGATAAGTCACATTGATGGAAGTGTAAGCTTGGTCGTTTTCTAACTTTCATATGAAAGGAATTTGTGGAGCTTCCAATGTTTCGGGAGTGGAAATACATATAAAATATTTTGAAGTGTTTCTCTACGGAAATTTGCAAATCTATTAAAATACCTTTGATAAAGGGAATCATACTCAGTGAAGAACTACATGTGAACTCCTGAGGAAAATGGAATAATAAATGGTACTGGAATTCATATGTATCTTCATTATATTATCAAACCTTAGCTACCAGAATTTATGTTGCATTCAAGCAATGGAAGGAAATGCGAGCAGCTAAGGGAATCTCACACATCATATAAGATTGTGAAAAGTGCATCACAACCTGTCACTTGCTCGGTAATTTATATTGAAGTTAAACATATTGAGGAAGCTATTACTGTATCTAAGAGATGAGAATAAGTCCAGGTAGGCATATCCAATTTTTTTTTGTGAAGTACTAATATGGTGCAGGTTCACTGACCGAAGTCAGGACTTTCTTTCAATATATGGTTACTTATGGAGCTTCATTTACTGATTGGATTTGATATTTATGTGGTTTTGAAAGTTTTATTCAGCAAGGTTATCATCTATTTGACTCGATGTGGAATTAATCATATTATTGATATATGTGATGGAAAACAATTGATGCGGAATTTCACTTGAGGAAGCAAAATACTCAAGGTGCCTATAAAGGTGGAATTACACTCGAGGAAATAATACTCGAGGCGCCGAGGACAGCTACGCTGGAATAATTAGGCGGAAACTAAACTAGTGATCTTAAGTGTCACAGCAAGGAAATATACTGAGGGAAGGTATCACTATATGTTTCTTTGGATTTTCAACGTAGTGTTAATCTGGTTGCTGACCCCTTGACTAAGCCTATTAGTCATGATGTATTTGGTAACCATGTTAAGGCTATGGGTTTACGAGTATTTGAATGATCGTTTTGGACAAGTGGGAGATGTTGGAATTATGTGTCCTTCAACTATATTCAAATTACTTGGAATTGTTAATATTCGAAATAGCTCATTATGAAATTATACATGTATTTATACATGGAATTGCTTTACATGTTTAGCATGGAATTGTTACTTGCTGGAATGTACTTAAGTAATATATGCTTAAGGAAGCTGGTCGATTATCGGTGGAATACAATATACTATTTATATTGGAAAGACTACCCGGGTACAGTGATAATCAGAAGGAGCTAGATCGTATAGTTAGATTACAACCCTAATGTTGATCTACATAATTAGAGGAATTTACGCTCTATTATGGTACGTTGCTCATAAGCGCGTGCTTCGGGGACACAACGGGTACAATCCGTTAACAGACAAATTTGATCGTGGTTGGTAATTTGGTCTGGAGTCTATCTCGGAAAACTAGTTGAAAAGAATAGGAATCTTATCTGTATAAGAGATGGACTCTTTGAAAAGACAGTATAAGAAGTTCCCTACCCCCTAACCTCAGATTTGCGAATTGTGAGCGGCACCACGGATAAGCACAGAGAAATTAGGGGGTCGACCGCACATCCAACAATTTCCAACAGTGACGCCATGCATACGATCCAAGGAGAAACTATTCTGATTGGCTTGCCGGGTGCCTTGCTCGCCGTTGTCACCTGTCGATCACCGGAATCATGATGTCTCGCGCATGCAGGAACGACATCACATGTCTTGGTTGCCATGGCTGTAGATCAGCAACGACTTCAAATTAGATAAGAAACCAATCATAAAAAGTATCAAAGATTGTGTTCGTTGGATGAATACCTTACACATGCATCCATGTTCCTAATCCAATCAGCTGCTTGCCGGCAACCGCCGTGAAAAAAATTGGTTCACGCAAATATCAGATCCCGTGATCTCCAAACGGCGACCTGCCACGATAGGTGCTTCATGTCGGCGGCTGGATTCACAATCTAGCTATGTCATTTGATGTGAGGCAGTAATAAAATATCCAGGCATGCAAATCGGTTTTAACGGGTGGAGAGAAAATAGTTTATTTTCAAAACCAAAACCCGTTAATCGACGGCTATGGTGGACGAGATCCGATGGCTCATATATATATATATATATGAAAAAACAAAGGTATAAAGTTTCGTTGGCGCGGCTGCAATCAGGGCTGCACGTTACGTGTTGGGATCTGGTCCTCCTCTTTCCTCTTTTACATTTCCTATATATTCGGTGGTTGATTGTTATTTCCTCATAGGAGTATAGATGAATTGGACCACACTTCACTGTTCACTGGTCAGATGCGCCAGTTCGTAGGCTGGCGAAGTAACAGCGTGCCAGTCCTTGACCCACAAGCATTCGGTTCCTAGCCCACGAAAGGTGCCTGGTCAAATGTTTCAGCAGGCCCGAGTTCTCTCTCTCTCAAAAATGCCAGCTCGAGCCCTCTTGCCCCACAACCTCTCTTGCGTGATTTGTTAAAAAAACTCTCTTTGCGTGAGACCTGCCTGCCAGTGCTGGCCTTTCTCTCTCGTCTTTCCCATCCCGTCTCTTTCCTCTTGTTCCTCCACCGCCGCAGGCTTACCCGACGGTGGTCAGATCCGTGGCCTCCTCCGCGACGTCTTTCCAATACTGCGCCTACGCCCTCGCACGCGGTCGCCCGTCCACGTCCAGCCAGGGACCCCCCCCTGGAGGTTCATTGCTCGTGGTGCTACTGCAGCGATGGATTTCTGCTTCAAGTTTGTACTACTATTTGTTGTTTGTCCACCTGGCGATAGTGATTGATTTCGCCAACATCACACTTTCATACTGAAGAACTTGTCGGCTTAGCACGAACAACCATGGCAACATCAGCATTACTTTTGCTGTGAGTTCTTCCTGTTAGAGTTAACCTTGTTGTATAGGAGATTAATTCATTTTGAGTTGAGTCAGGCATGTTGGTTTGATGCATGCGTCAAAGCTCCGTGAGTCCGACGGCCAAGTTGTGTGCAGGTGGAGATGGAGCAAGAATCGGACGCATTAGTTGTGGCATGCGCCAGTTCAGCTAGTGGCCAGCAGAAACTTGGAAGCGACTCAAGCCAGGACGTGTGTGTTGTTAGTCAGTTGAGTAATAACCGGACCAAGCCAATGTGTGTGGCGGACCGTTGTGTGTGCATGCATGGCAGAAGTGGTGCGCGTGTGTGCATGCTAGCTAGGTAGTTAGTGGGTCAAAGTAGTGGCGTGAGTTTAGATGGCATGGGTGCTGGCCGTGTGTATATATACTTTGCACTGAGCAATGAGAAAAGGCGCCGGGAAGGGCTGTGGCCAAAATGTAACACTTGTGGTTGCCAAGGAAGTGCCTCACAGCAAAGCTGGTTGGTACTCTTTCTTGGTAGATGTGTGTGTTCCCCTGGTGTGTGTATGTGTCCTTGTGTTCATCAGAGTGTTCTTGAGAGAAACTAAGAGAAAAGAGAGAGTTGTGTGAGAGGAGGAAGAAGAAGAGGCGGCGCTGCGAGGAGAGGCGGCGCCAACACTTCCCCCAGCTTCTCTTTCTTTCTATGGACTTTTTATTGCGGCTACCATTGAAAGTGAGAGGGCCTCCGTGATTTTTCTGTTTGTGAGTTTGGAGAGCAGCTCCCCTTGGCCTGCACCATGTTGGATCTATTTGTCTGAACTTCTTTTACGCCGAACGTTTTTATCTGTTCGTGAGCTTAGAGACAGAACTTTTGTTCAGTCTTTTGAATGGGTTCCTCAGTTGCGCATATGTATGAAGGTTTTCGTGCTTGTTATTTTGAATGCTTAGTAGTCTGCAAACAGGTTTGTCTCTGCCCGATTTTTTTTTGTCGCAGGTTGAGGGACTTGCGGCTGCAGCGCTTGGAGACCTCATTTTTCTGTCCTCTGTCCGTGAGCATCCTTAGCTTGTACGTGTACAAGACATTGCAAGTCACCTTAATTACGGTCTTGTTTTAAATAACTTGCGAAATAATTGTAACTGTTTTATGATTCTGCAGAATGGTACGAACTTGGTTCTCTGAATTTGCATTGTCAAAATCGGGTAATATGACTTTTTGGTCATCTGTTCTGAAGTTCCATTTAATAAATGAAGACCTTTCAGTACAAGGGCATCCACCGTCGCTGGTAAAATAGTTGACAAGCATAAGAATTGCGCATTTTCGAGTATTCATGTATACAACTGTCCTTAAAAACACAGATTACTGTGTAAATTTGATATTTTTTGAAAATTGCTGTAAATACTGTATGTTCCTGGTAGTAATCTTGAAAATTTGGACCTGGACAATGGGGCTAGATGTATGATGCAACCTCAGCTTCAGGTTAATGTACATAGCTAGCAAGCAAAGCTATAATAATCTGCATTTGATTAAATAATCCGTATTTTATTAGTGACATAAACTGATAGCGCCCCAGCCTTGCGTCTGGCTTGCTCTGACAAATATAGACATGGATGTTCAAAGTTTATTTGTTTATTTCCTAGATACTCACGGGTGAAGGTGTTGACTTGGAAGCAATGTTTGAGGAATCACACACCGGCTATGAGGCTTAAATTTCAATCTAAGTTGTAGAGAGTAATGTCAGGGAATGCTTTCTATGATCTCGGGAGTGATGGAAGAAAGTCCCCATTTCTGGCCTTGTCAGTTGATCCACGATCCATCTGTGAGTGTAGGCATCCACCACAGTCCAGACATGTACTCGTATTATGCTTTGGGACAAGGTAAGCAGCGGTGCGTGCAGCACTCATCCTGATGGGAATCGGCCTATTTGGAGTTTGATCTGGAACTCTTCATTACCACAAAAAACTGAGTATACTTGCACGGAAAGTGGTGGCGGGTGGCCTAGTTACTTCCCTACGCAAACAATAACGTCATATTGAAGTATCAGCTACGTGCAACGGTGCAGGTTATGGGGTGGGATGGAGGAGTGAATGGTCCGTTCGCTTCATTTTAAAAAGAATGACATTTTCTGATGTCTTCAGACAATTATAATGTCATCTACTCTATGGTGCATTCAGTTTTTTTTCTTCTGTTCAGCGCACATTGCACAAGCGTGTCGTTTCAAGTTGCAGGTTGTCTGTTCTTATTAAAATATAAATATAAGCTTAACGTCCCTCCACCCCTGGTGGAATATGTAGCAGAAACACGGCGCTCACACCCATGAGGATATAGTTCGGTATAGACTTTGTTTCTACTAAGACATTATTTCAGTCACATTAAGGCGACCAAGAGCGACACATGCTGCAAGTGTAAACAAACTAGCGACGCACCCCGTGCGTGCGTCACGGGCCACCGGCGCCGGCGCTCCTTCCCCTCGCCGCCGCCGGAGGGCGCCCACTGGGCGAAGCCCGTGAGGCGCGGGGGACAGCGGGGCCTCTTCCTCCCTCCCCTGTTCGTGGTGGTGGCAGCACGGGTCAGCTGCTTGGCGGCGACGGGCGCGGAGTCCGGCGGGGATCCTGGCGGCGGGGATGGCCGGATCCGGCGGCTACTTGGTGGGGAAGTGGCGGTACGTCGCCGCGGCGCGGGTGGTGGGGATTTGGTCGGGGTCGTCCCGATCTGGATCTCAATCTGAGTTGGCGGCGCCGCTAGTTTGTAGGTGGGCGTCTCTCGCCGGCGGGGGTCGTCTGGTTGGGCAGTCGCGGCTGGGAGGGCCGGCGCCTTGCCCCTCCTCGGCCGTGGGGCGCGCCGTGATTGAGCCTGCTTGTACCCAGCTTGGGGTCAATCGGGGCACTTTGACCTGGTGGGGGGTCGCAGCCACGGGGCTGTGGCCACCACCTTCTTCCCGAGGTGGGCTCGGCCTGGGCGCCAGTGTCCTCCTCTCCGGACATGTGCCGGGGGCTCCTGCCGGAGGACCAACTGCCTTGTTCTCGACAGTTTGGGGTCGTGTGCCGGGCTGTTGGCCTTGACCAGGGGGTATGGGTTGCCGACATCCGCTCGTCCGGTCGTGGTTTCGTCGCCAGTAGGGGCCCAGGCCGGGTGGCTGGACAGGGACTGGTGGAGTTCTCGAGGCGTCATGCGGTAGTTTCTTCCTCAACACAGTAGCCTCCTTGTAGTGCCTTGGGGAGGATGGCCCAGCGAAAGTTGTGCAAGGCCTCGGCCGTTGTTGGCAACCTTGACGTCTACGGACGCCATTCTCCTCGGAGGCGTTGCTTCCCGTCCATCTTCCCCAGGCCATCTGGCATCCTCGACGTTGTTGCGTCCTCCGTCCATGGTGTTTTCTTCGGTGGTGCTCATCTGACTTCGGTACAAAGGTTCCCCTAGGGGCTTCTTGTCACCGGCAATTTACCCCGATGTGACCATGGCCTCTTTTAGATGGCAGTCTGCTTGGTGTGCGAGGTCATCCCAGGACCAGGGGGTTGCTGGGATCGGTGTCATACGGGTAGGCTGGTGGTGGTATTTTTTAGTCAGGTTGCATCGGGTGCGGTTGTCTGTGTAGTGATGCTCTCTCTGGTTGGTTGGTGGGGTGCCGACGAATGTCGTGCTTGATCTTGTCAGGCCGACGATGACGACGTCTACAGACGCCGATCCCCTCCTTGGAGGCGTCGTTTATTGGTCCTTCCTCCGTCGAACTGAGGGTTTCCTGTTCGCCTGGCTCGTCGCGGGTATTGTGCCTTGGAGTGGTGGCCTGATTGGTGAGGCATGTTGAGGCGGTCGGAGAAGACTTGGGCTTATTGCCAGGAACTAGCTAGCTTCCTTAGTTTGGTGCTTAGTTTGGCTTAGCTTAGTCCCTGTTTTTGGTTGTTGTTGTAGCTATCAGTGCTTCCTTGTATAGCTGGTTGTGTGTGTTTGTCGGATTCAGGGCTCCGCGGACCCAAGAAAGGTTCGAACTCTGGGGCGTGTGCGAAGGACTCAACCTATCCAGCCAACCAGCTCGTCGCCCTACGGCCTAGCTCGATTCACACGAACAAGGAAGAAGATGAACACGACAGTTTACCCAGGTTCGGGCCACCTTGCGGTGTAAGACCCTACTCCTGCTTTGTGGTGGATTAGCCTCACGAGGGGCTGAGGATGAACTAGTACAAGGGATGAACAATCTCACGAGATTCGGGGGTGAGGGAATGAGTCGGTGAGGTTCGGATGCCCCCTCTTCGGTGGTGGCTAACCTATACTTATAGTGGCCTCGGTCCTCTTTCCTCAAAACGTAGGCGGGAAGGGATCCCACAGTGGCCAATTTGAAAGGGGACAAGTAGTACATCTTATCCTGACGAAATGTGGTCTTCGCCTGCAAAGCTTCTGGTCGTGACGCGGCGGTGGGCTCGGCGATGACATCCGTCCTGCCGCGTCGGTGGCCTTGGTCTCGTTGCACCGGAATGGAAACCTTTGCCAGATTCCTTGGGAACCCACGTCTGTCCTTGCCTCCTTAGCACCAAAGAGGAAACTGCCTTCTCTGCGCCCGCTGGCGCCCGCCTGGCCTTGGTCGTCATGACTTGCGTCATCGCAACCTCATGAGGTTGGGTACCTGCATAGAAATCTCCGCTTCTCAGGAGGCAGCCCGGGGAGGCCGCTCTCTCGGGAGGTCTTGGCGTCGCCCGCCACACGAGGCTTGGCCCCTCATGAGGGTCTTGTCCTGATAGTCTTGGAGGTGGGCCGTACCAGGCCGTCGATGGAGCCACGCCGCGGGCCGCAGGCAGGCAAGTCTGGGTACCCTGTTTCCCAGAACGCCGACAGTAGCCCCCGGGCCCAAGGCGCGCTCGGACTTGGCTTCGAGGCGAAGCCAAGGGGCAAGGGTGAAGCGTCACGGGCCCCAATCGCCTGCGGGCCAGGCTGACGCGTGGCGCTTCCCCACGCCGCCTCGGCAACTGCCCGACTTGACAACTGCCTGGCGCATGTAGCGGGGCCATCATGGCTTGGAACATGAGAGGCCGCCGGTTAGCCTTCCTCCGGCTATAAACGGGGGAAGGGGGAGGAGCCCCCAGCACATCTTCATCTTCTTGCTGCTCGCTCCTTCTTCTTCTTCGCCGCGCCACCATCTCGCCAGAGCATCCATGGCGCCAGTGAGGAGGTTCTCGGCCGCGGAGAAGGGAAAAACCCCTCTGGTGGAACCGGAGTTGCTCCCGTCGAAGAAAAGGCGCGGTCGCCCTTGCGAGACCGCCGTAGCATCTATGGCCACGCAACCTTGGCACGAACGCGCCCCGCCGGGTTTCCCCATTAGTGCGGACATCCGTGCGCAAGGTCCCGCTCGCAAGAGCGGCCGCTGGAGTCATGGAGGACGAAGCCGGGAAGGAGGACAAGCAGAGACCGCACGACCACCTTGCCCGCAGGCCCATGCCGACGGCACGGCCCGCGAGTTCGTGGTGTGGGCAGCGACACCGCCGCGCACATGGATCCGGCTCCCGCGGTCCCTGGCAGGGGAGATACCGTCGAAGGGACCCGTCGAGTTGTGGCTGCAGCCAAGCTTCAGAGGCGGAGGTCGAGGCTGTCGACTCCGGCGACGTCTTCATGACTCGGGGATGGGGCGCGATCGCCCGCGCCTGCAACTCGGAGGGGAGTCATGGCATCCACTTCGAGTACGACGGGGCGTTGACGCTCTTCTTCAAGGTCTTCGGAGAGGACGGCCGACATCTGGAGTGCTGCCCCAGGGGAGGCGATCGAGACGGCGACCCCCTCACAGGCCGGCAAAGCGGTGAGGCCCCTCGCGGTGAACTTGCCCTTGGCCTTGTCCGTGATTCCTCCAGCAGCAGCGACGCCTCCTCCGAACCAAGCTTAAGCGACGACGACAGCTACGAGCCGCCGCGCCGCCGTGCTCGGGCTTGAGGGAGGAATGGCGCTGGCCAGGCATCATGGGTGACACCGCCTGGGTCGCGATCCTCAGGAGGTCCTTTCCTTTCATTTCGTTCCTGCGCAAAAATCATGAAGGGCCCAGCGGGGGTGTGTAAAGATTGTGACATTTTTTTGCCTTAATGTCAGCGCTCCCAATTTATACTATATTTGCGTCTCTCGCTCGGGCACGGTTCCCCCCTTTTATTCTCGCGGTAGCTTAGTGCTCTACGCCGACAGGACCCAGTCCCCAGGCAAGCTTTGGTCGTCGCTGGTATGCCAGGTCGCGATGTCGTGGTCAAGGCCAGGAGGTGAGCGGCCCGAGGTCCGGTGAGAGCCCCCGAGACGCGATGCTCAGGAGGTCCCCTTTGGCGCACAAGCGGGTCCCGAAGGACTGAAAGGGGAGTTCCCTTGCCCGAGCGAAATCACGAGAGAAGAAAAAATGACAATTATGGGGTTCGCGCTCGGGTGTGCGAAGCGACTTATCTTGGCGAGCCTGAGGTGGTTTCCCTGTCGCGAGGGCAAGCTTCTTGTGCGATGTTAGGCTGCGCCCTTCTCCTGATGGCGCCCCCCACGCGCAGGGCTCCTACCGACTCCATCTCTCCCGCTCGTCAGGGTGCTCTACGTCCTCGGGACCCGGCTCTCGAGCGAAGCTTGGCCGCCGCTGGTATGCCAGGTCGCGATGCCGTGGTCAAGGCCAGGGGGTGAGGGCTCGAGGGCCGGTAAGAGCCCCTGAGGTGCGATGCTCAAGGCCCCCCCCTTTAACGTGCAAGCGACTTGCGCGAGAAAAGAGTGGCTGGCTCCGAGGGGGTACCTAGGAGGGGTTGCGCCCCATGGCTCGTAGCGTGGTATCCTTCCGCGGTGGCGAGGTGTTGGCGAAGCTTCTCATGATCCTGCCTTCGGAGGTTCCTGCGAGTTAGCCACAAGACACAAAGGGCAGTCACGCTTGCTGTCCTGCGCGTGATCTTTCCGCGAGAAGACGAAGGCACTAAGGACCTGGTGAGGTGACGTGCGCGGGGCCGGCCGCGAGCCAGAGCTCGGTCTCTTAGGTTTATCAGCGCTGCAGGGACGGACCCGAGCACAGGCGTCGTGCCAATAGCCCCCCTCGTGGGACGAGCAAGAGGCGGGTCAGCAACGCGCGAGGGTCGCGCAAAGCAATTCCATAGATGACGGATCGACAGGCATAATGTTAACAACCACAATGCTTGAGCATGCAGAACTGGTCCAGAGTACACGAGTCAAAATGACGCAGCTGCGAGGGCGGGCCCTGGCAGCCTGAGGATAATGCAGCCCAGGGGGCGCCCTCATCTGAACAAACCAAAAAGTCACCTGGCACGATCGTTGTAGAAGCGTTGGAGTAGCTGAAGACATGCGCTGCCGAGGTCGCTCCTCACGGGCCAGCCGGCTCCTGAGGCCCGGGAGGCTCCGGAGGTCCGGGGGGCTCGCGAGGGTCCGCCGCCTCCTCGGTCAGGACCGCCTGTTGCCTGGCCTCGTGAGCCGCCAAGGCTCCCTGCATGAAGCGTTGGTACGAGGCGGCCACGTCCAGCAGGCCGAACGGCATGCGGACGTAGCTGTAGGGGTAGCCCCCACTCCGGCCGACGCGGGACGGCCAGAGGAGCTCCTGAGAAGCACCCCTGTTGAGGCCCGGGATGTTGACGCAGACGCGCAGTTTGCCACCCATGTCATGGGCGGCAGCTGCACTGGATGGTGCGGTGCGACGCTCGCCACGCATGGCTCGCGCCTCTTGAAGCTCCTCGGTCGCCTTGGTGATGAACTCCTGAGCGCCTGGCGCCTTGCTCATGGGGGAGCACGCCTAAGCACGCCCCCACGTGGTGCCCGAACGCCTCCCTCGTGGCGCTGGTCAGGTCAGAGGCCCTCCAGATGAGAGCCCCCGAGCCCGTCCTGAGAGGGGCGCCGGGGGCGCCTTCCTATGCGAGAGGGAAAGGCACCCCAGCCTCCTGACGGACTCTGGGGAGGAGCTGTTTCTTCTTCTTGGGGACGGCCTCAGGAGGCAGGACGACACCCTCGTCGTCAGAGTTCTAGACCGCCGCAGCCTGGTAGGCGCGCTCGAGGGAGCACACCGCATCCTTTTCGTCACAGGCGACCGTGATGATGCCGCCACTTCCTGGCATCTTGAGGACGTTGTAGCCGTCGTGCGTCGCCGTCATGAACTTGGCGAGGGCCGGATACCCGAGGATGGCATTGTACAGGAGGCGGATGTGGGCGACGTCAAAGTCGATGAGCTCGGTGTGGTAGTTGTCGTGCTTGCCAAAGGTGACAGGGAGGTGGATCTGCCCTATGGGGACGGTGGAGCCATCGGTCACCCATGAGAAAGGCTTGGTAGGCAGAAGCTGGTCGTAGGGCACTTGGAGCGTCTCGAATGTCTCGACGGAAAGAGCGTTGAGCCCTGCGCCACCGTCGAGAGGGTTTTGGTGACTAGGACGTTGCGGATGGTTGGCGTACAGAGCATCGGGAGCGCGCCAGCGGCAGCTGAGCACTTAAGCTGGTCCATGGAGTCGAAGGTGATGGCGTGCTTGGACCATCTGAGGGGACGCGACGCCTCAAGCTTGGGAAGGGCCGCGTTCACCTCACGAGCGAACTGCTTGAAGATGCGATGAGAGGCGGGAGCCTGAGTGCCACCCAGGATACAGGCGATCGCATGAGGCTCTTGGAAGCCCCCAGCCCCATCATCTTGGCGGTTGCCGTCGTTTCTCCTTGGCGGTGGCGGCAGCGGAGGGAGGCCGGCATTGCCCTGAGGACGGTCCTCGCGAGGCTGGCCCTGCCAGCGGTCCTCACGAGGCTGATCACGCCAGTCCTGGCGGGGGTCACGGTTGTCCCAGCGGCCACCACCACGGCCTCCTCCGCGGTCGCTGCGCTCGGGTCGGCGGCCAAGGCGCACGTCGCGGATTGCCCTGAGCTCCTGGCAGTCGTTGGTGTTGTGGATGTGGACGTTGTGGAAGACGCAGAATGGGTGGTTGCCCCTGGAGGATTCAGCGTGGTCGCAGCCGCGCTTCATCTCAGGTTCAGCCGCGAGCACAGCGGGGCCCTTGTCCTTCACCTCCTTAGCCTTGGCCTTCTTGTCTTCGGGATCGACCTCCGGAAGCTCCAGGAGGGAGAGGCAACCTTCCTCTGCCCTCGCGCACCTGGTGGCCATGTTGAACATCTCCAGGGCCGAGCATAAGTCCTCGTGTATGGCGAGCTCCTCCTTCATCTTGACATCCCGGACGCCCTCAGAGAACGCCGAAATGATGGCCTCGTCCGACACCTTTGGGATCTTGAGGCGAACGTTCGTGAAGCGATGTATGTACTTGTGCAAAGTTTCGCCCGACTGCTACTTTATGCGCCGCAGGTCGCCTGCTGTAGGAGCGCGGTCGCGAGTGCCCTGGAAGTTGGCGATGAAGCGCTCGCGCAGCTCGACCCAGGAGGAGATCGACCCCACCGGAAGGTTCAGGGGCCAAGAACGCGCGCCATCCTTGAGGGCCATGGGGAACCATTTCGCCATGACCTTGTCGTTGCCGTTCACCGCCTCGATGCTCAGCTCGTAGAGCTGGAGGAACTCAGAGGGGTCAGGAGTGCCGTCGTAGAGTGGAGGCAGATCCGGCTTGAACTTGCCGGGCCAGACGACGCAGCGCAGCTCCGGGGTGAAAGCACGGCAGCCTGCCGTACTCATAGGTGCCGGTCGCATGGGGGGAGCTTGATCTTGTCACCCGCGCGCCACCGCCTCCGGCGGCACGTGGTGTTGACGCGGCGGCGCTGGAAGCGCGCGCGCTTCTCCTTGGGGCAGCTGCACCACCTGGCAGCTTTCTTCATCGCGCGCCGGCGCCCTGCGCGGCGGGTCGTGTTGGGGTGCCTCACGCCTGGGCTCGGGGTCCGCGCCGTGCAGAGGAGGAGGAGGAGGCGCGCCGTGAGCCCACGTCGCCCGCTAGGGACGGCGGAGGACGAGGCGAACGGGACGGTGCAGGGGCCTCACCGGCGGCGTTGACGAGCTCGGCGATGCGGCCGAGCCAGTCGTTGGCCGGATGGTAGCGCAGAAGCTCACGCGCCATGAGCAACGCAGCCTGCACGTTCGCCGGCCCGTGACGAGCATGAGAAGACGACGCCGTGGCTGGAGTGGCGGTACGGCCGTCGCGCCGCACGGACGGTGGCAGCGACGAATCCTGCTGCTCGCGAGCAGCAGGATCAGTGGCAGCGTTAGCCGCCAGGGAGGCAGAGCGGCGAGGAGCGCCGTTGCCCACAGGCGCCGTCTGGGCGACGCGAGCGGCCCGGTGCTCGGCACGAACATGGCGAGCGTCGGCCATAGGAGCGACGAAACGGCGGCGGAACAAACGGTGGAGAAGAGGCTTCGACATGCCCCTACCTGGCGCGCCAAATGTCGGATTCAGGGCTCCGCAGACCGAAGAAAGGTTCGAACTCGGGGGCGTGTGCGAAGGACTCAACCTATCCAGCCAACCAGCTCGTCGCCCTACGACCTATCCCGATTCACACGAACAAGGAAGAAGATGAACACGGCAGTTTACCCAGGTTCGGGCCACCTTGCGGTGTAAGACCCTACTCCTGCTTTGTGGTGGATTGGCCTCACGAGGGGCTAAGGATGAACTAGTACAAGGGATGAACAACCTCACGAGGTTCGGGGATGAGGGAATGAGTCGGTGAGGTTCGGATCCCCCCTCTTCGGTGGTGGCTAACCTATACTTATAGTGGCCTCGGTCCTCTTCCCCCAAAACGTAGGCGGGAAGGGATCTCACAGTGGCCAATTTGAAAGGGGACAAGCAGTACATCTTATCCTGGCGAAAGGTGGTCTTCGCCTGCAAAGCTTCTGGTCGTGACGTAGCGGTGGGCTCGGCGATGACATCGTCCTGCCTCGCCGGTGGCCTTGGTCTCGTTGCACCAGAATGGAAACCTTTGCCAGATTCCTAGGGAACCCATGTTTGTCCTTACCTCCTTAGCACCAAAGAGGAAACTGCCTTCTCTGCGCCCGCTGGCGCCCGCCTGGCCTTGGTCGTCATGGCTTGCATCATCACAACCTCATGAGGTTGGGTACCTGCATAGAAATCTCCGCTCCTCAGGAGGCAGCCCGAGGAGACCGCTCCCTTGGGAGGTCTTGGCGTCGCCCACCTCGCGAGGCTTGGCCCCTCGCGAGGGTCTTGTCCTGATAGTCTTGGAGGTGAGCCGTACCAGGCCGTCGATGGAGCCACGCCGCGGGCCGCAGGTAGGCAAGTCTAGATACCCTGGTTCCCAGAACGCCGACAGTATTTGTATCCCTCATATGTGACGGTTGTGATTTTATATATAAAGCAGGATGAAAGTTACTGACGAATCAACACACAACGCCGGTAAATAAATAATAAAGGACAGTTGGTCATGGATAGATACATCACAGCAATTCGGTCACATTCAACAAGCATCTGGCGCCGTGAGAGCAAACTGAGGAACGGCACTACAACCATGATAGAAAACGCAGTACCGTACACTGCCATCTTTACACAGCAGTCGATGGATCTCGTCTTCAAGGATTCATGGAAGCACGTCATAGTCAATAGGAGTACATTGCACCGTATCATCGGGTTTCTCAATGTCATGCACCTAGTTGGCCTCAACCAAAAGGGGCACTAGCGTGTTGGCCTGAAATTTCATCTAAGAGCAAGGATAATAAGGTGACGTGGGCGGGCTATAAGATTTAAAATAATATATTGTTGTTGAGTTGACAGAGAGAGAAGAGGAGAGAAAAGAGAAGCGGGCTACTAACTAACAGCCGGCTGTAGCACGTGCTCCTAAACACTTTGTACGACACCGTCCGAGGCGGGTGGGAGGCGACGGGGGTGACCACATCCGCACGCCGGACCCGGGCCTCGTCGACTCCGGTGACTGCCTCGCGCCGCAGTGCCCGTCTCGATGCGGACCGCCCGGCTGGCTTCCCGGCGCCGTCCATCTCCGAGCGTGCTGAGCTCCGGGCCGCGGCCCGGAACCTTGTAACACCCCCTTCTAATAAGCTCTGTGACACTCTGTTAATATTGCCTAGTCATGACCATTTGCAGTGCCAAGTCACATGGGTTAAGTATCCAATACAAATTCAATTCTGAAAATCAATTCAATTTCCAAAGTGAAATAAGGAGTTGATCAAACACTGTTGAAAAAATGTTCATTAAATGGCAAATAATCCAGGAACATTTGTAAAATCATCATCAATAAAGTTGGAGTTAGATAAGTGACTCTAACAAGATGAAACAGCACCAAAACAGGATATTTAAATCCATTTTAAATCATTTCAAATACAAATGAATTTCAAATCTGTCCAAACCAATTTTTGGTGAAAGATAATAATGCAATGCAATATTTGGGTCAACTATCACATTTTACAAAAGTGCTAAAGTGTGCTAGCTATTTTGGAATAGAAAAGAATAAAGAAAAAGGTAAAACAAAAACAGAAAAATAAAACGAGGCACTGTGCACTGGGCCTAAGTGCACAGTGCCCCGACAGCCGGCCCATCTGGCCCAGTCTCTCTCTCTCCTTCGCGCTGTCGCCTTCTCCCTGGCCGAGCGCGCGCTCGCCGCTCCGGCGCCGACACCGCGACGCCGCAGGCCAGGCGAGAGGATAAGGAGGAGCTCCCTCTGCCTCCTCTCCGTCCCTATCCACTTCCCCCTCGCTCGCTTTCCCTCTCCCTCCTTCCTCCTCCTCCAGATCCACCGAAACCGAGCGCCTCCGTCGCCGTGGCCTTGCCGTAGACGCGGCCACCGTCGTCCCCGAGCTCAGCCAACACGCCTGTGAGCTCCGCCGTCCTCGACTCCTTCGACTCCGACCGCGAGTGGAGGCGGGGAGGCCCTGATGAAGCCGGACTACTTCGCCCCCTTTCTTCTCTGACGCCGGCGAGCCCCGACGATTCGCCGACGTTCTGCGCTCCTAAGCTTCCAACGGCTTTACGTAGCCTCTCGGTGAGCAGCCCCTCGTCCTTTCCCCGCGCTCCCCTAACCTTTTGCGCCTCCGTAGCCGCCGCGCCAGGGCCGCCCGAACCGAGCTCCGCCATTGAGCTCGAGGCCGTTGCAGCAGTGGCCGTCACGACCCACCGGGCTCGCCGTCGCGTTCGTGGCGTCAAGTAGATGCCGAAGGAGTAGAGCGCAGCCCGTATTGACCTCTGCATCACCACACGCGAGTCCGCCAGGATTCGGCTTCCGCCAAACCTCAACGTCGGCGTGATTCCGGCCATCCCCTGGTCCGGCAAGTGCCACCACTCGACGCGCGAGTTCACTGGCTTTCGAACGCACCCAACCGCAGCTTGAACCGAGCCCTGTGGGCGATTTCCGAGCACTCCGGCGATCTTCCGCCGCGAAATCGGTCGCCGGCGCAGTTCCGGCGCCGACCGTCGACGTGGCTCGGTGGGGCCTAGCCCTGGGTCGCTGACCGTGGGCCCTGGGGACCCCAGTTGACTGGGTTGACCCAGTCAACGTGCTGACTGGGCAACTCCAGTCACTGACATGTGGACCCCGCGGCTAATTAACCTAATTAAACATTTAATTAAATAAAAACTAATTAATTAGACTAATGTCTCACTGACAAGTGGGGCCCGCCCCCTAATTAACCCTGTGGATTAAGTTAATTCACTGTTAAGATAAACAGAGGCTGACATGTGGGTCCCACTGGACCCACATGTCAGGTTTGACCCTGGTCAGTCGCTGTTGACTTGCTGATGTCAGCATGTCATCATGCTGACGTCATAATTCATTTTCTGCTAAATAAATAAATTCCAGAAATTCAAATAAACTTTGAAAATTAATAACTTTTAAACCGTAGCTCGGATCGAAAAGTTAAAACATGAAAGTTGCTCAGAACGACGAGACGAGTCTGATCATGCCGTCCGTTTCTTTGTCGGAACCCCCTACGTAGAAGAACTCGTAACTCCGGACCTGTATCCGGCAGATGAATAGTGCACACACTTCGGTAAATAAATCCCAGATTAATTCTAAAAATAACTAAAATGACTTAGATGCATATTTAGGCAACCCTGCATTGCATCATAGCATCACACGCACCGTATTGCATTTGTTTGCATTATGTTTACCTGTTTATTCCCCCTCTTCTCTCTCGGTAGACCCCGACGTTGACGTAGCTCCCGAGGCAGACGCAGCTCAGGAGTACGACTACGTCCCCGACTACACCACAGGCGACCTTGCCCTTGCCCCAGAGCAAACAGGCAAGCACCCCCATTTTGAACATGCCTATATCGCCTATTCTCTTCTCTCTTATGCTTGCATTAGAACTGCTACTGCTACTATTTTCCTATATCTGCTGCATAGCCTGATTATTGTAACCTGCCTTGCTACCTTGCTGGATATCCTATACTGTTTAGAATAGGCTGGGTAGAGACCCGACAGAGAACCCCACTTGATCCCGATTGCCCCGCTGGATATCAGAAGACCCGATCATCGGGATTGAAGACCAGACCCTAGCACCGCACATCACTTTCCCCTTAGTTGCCGACACTACTGGGTTACCGTCGAGTGCCTAGGGTGATACCTCGTCAGCACTTCTGATGTTAACCTTGTAGGTTAGTTACTCGGTCGTGGTAAGCGAGGGTGATTCCTTCTACACCACCCCCGATAACAGCGTCGTCATGCAACTTCTCAAGTGTGGACCTCGAGGGTGATTCCTCCTTCGTTCACCTTGATGATAACATCGAGCGGGAATTCCATCGAGGGTGATTCCTCAGGGTTCCTTTCGGTGTCAGACACACAGTTACTTTGGATACTATGACTTGACTTTGAAACATGATACTAAAGATGGGTCGGCCCTGAGGGGTACCCGCGCGAGCTTAATGCGAAGTGATGTGGAGTCGGGTTGACCTGGATGGTGCCCGCGAGATAACTACGAGGCGTGGCCGGGCATTCTTAGCCCTTGCCGCAAGCCCTCGAGACGGGGCGACGGGGTCACATTGATCGTGAGTCTCTGCTCATTTCCGCGCGCTCCTAATCCAGTACGGTTTGGATATTTGATCCGAGGGGCCTCTGGCCCGATTGCATTAACCATCACGTGGGCATAGTATGGGTGTTCTGCGTCGTATACATCAGCCGAAGCTTATTTGACGTCAGTAAGGAGCGGCGCACGCCGAGTTGGACTGGGAACGCAACCGCGCTTGTATAAGGGGTTGCTAGGTCTGCTCTCGGTGGCCCCGTAACGTGCAGGAGTTCCCGGGGCGATGGCCCAAGACCCCTGGGGGCATAGGTTTAGTCCGGCGTGCTGATCTCTCTTATAAGGCTAGGTCGGGTTGCGGCGTGTTGCTTAGCCGAGGCCGGGCATGACCCAGAAAATTGTGTCCGGCCGGAGTTAAGCGAGCGTGGTGGGTAACTTGGTGCACCCCTGCAGGGAAGAAACTTCTATCGATAGCCTGTCGTACGGTAACGGACACTCGGAGTTGTATCCCGATCGGTACAACTAGAACTTGAGATGAGAACTGGATAGTACGGCTCTGGGATTGCTTTCTCGCAGGGAGTCGAGAAAGGATCTCAGGTCGAGGTTGATGATACTATTACTACTTTACATTACGTTGATTTGCTCCCTTCTATTGCTGCAAGACTGTCAAAGATTGTTGAAGATGCTAGTCTTCGATAGGACTAGGCTTTCCCCCTCTATTCTGGCATTTCTGCAGCCCAGTCCACATATACAGCCATTCCTTTGACAATGTTGCATATGTAGTGTAGATCCTTGCTTGCTGAGTACTTCGGATGAGTACTCACGTTTGCTTTACTTTCTTTTTCCCCCATATCCAATTGATGCCACCAAACGACGGAGCCCCTGAGCCAGACGCCCCAGCCGACGACCAGTACTACTACCCGCCTGGCGAGTACTACTACTACGAGGAGCCGTTTGACGATCAGGAGTAGGATCGGAGGGTCCAGGGCAGGAGGCCTATGCCTTTCGATCATAGTATTTTATTCTGCCCCGCCTCTGTGAAGGCCTATTTCTCTCTCTGTAATATATCTGTACTCAGATATCTGACGCTTCCACTGGCGCTTGTATGCCATCGAGCTATGTATTCGAGCCCTCGAGGCCCTGGCTTGTAATATAAAGCTTGTATGACTTTATTTATGTTTTAGAGTTGTGTTGTGATATCTTCAAGTGAGTCCTTAGGCTTGATCGTGCGCATTTGCGTGTATGGTTAGTGCACAATTAAGCCGGGGTCGTCACAGGTTGGTATCAGAGCCGACTGCCCCTAGGTGTTCCCCTTCCCAATTCCTTGGCCGAAGTTGAGTCTAGTGGTCCAAAACTGTTTTGCTAACTTGGCTGTGTGGCTTATGGCCCCACGTCGCCAACTGGGTGGTATTAGGATCTTTTATTCCTCGTCTTTACTCTGGGATTCTAATCTCTCATCTATTCGGGTTTAATAAAATTTACTAACACCGACATTTAGGATCTCGTTAATTCTATCCACCCGGAGAGCTGGATTCAGTGCGATTTCCCTGTCTTTGATCTGATTAGTCTGATAATCATTTTCCTTTCCATTGTTTTGTTTAACCTTTCCTTCTGAGATCAGTTATATATCTCATTGTCTTATGACAACCCTGAACTTCTCTGTTTCAGATGGATCGACTGTTTCCACCGCGGCCTACGACCCAGCTTGTGCTTCGCACTTGGGCTCGTGATGCCCCTGGATTTCTAGTTGTTCTGATCGCCCTCCTGAGTAGACTGGGTTACCGATGGTATGCCGAGTACATGGTCTATGAGGTTTACCGCGAGTTCAACCAGGAGCAGTACTATGCTGAAGTTCGGATCTATGATCAGCAGAACGACTCAGACACTGAGCTACACCTTTTCCATGGTATAGGCGTGACGATTGAGATGGCAGTCCATGATGCCGCCTACTCAGCTATCGCATGTCTCCGAGGAGAGCACAATGCTAGCTTGGATGACTCTGTGTTTCGGTTCATTCCGTATGCACCTGTTGGAGATGCTACTGGATACTACACAGCTATCTGTACCCCGTACGAGTCTCGACGCTACGACCCACAGATTCTGATTCAGTGCACTCAGGCTCTGGATCGCACTGTTCAGGCTCTTTCCGTCGAGTTGTTCGCCACTCGAGCACGCTACTACGAGGCTATGACACAGTTGCTACCAGCTGTTCGTGCAGGGATACATCCGGAGTATATTCTTTACCCACGCAGGACTGAGATGCCGCCAGGTATTGATTGGCCTACAGTGGGAGGTCACACGCCTGCACGTGGACCTCTTCTTACAGTTCGAGACCGGGTTCTGCATCAGAGTGCACATGGAGCACAGGATCTTGCCGCGACGAACATTCATCGTCCGCACTTGCAGTTACCCCGTTTCAGTGGTTTTCTCCGACGCTGATGTAGCCTTTGCTATGTCACGTTGTGTACTTCCTTACCGCGTGCCTGCGTGCCGCCTAGTGTGTCTAGCTTCTCAATTTGCGCCGTTATGCTGCCCGATTGTAACCGACTGTGTATGGATCTGTATGTCTTAATGACTACTTTTAGCATCTATTGCACTCTTTCAATAATGTCGAGTTACATCATGTTTATTGTTAAACACTTGCATAAGCTATTGCTGAAATACCCCTGTTGAAATAGCAGGATGGCTGACAACAACCCGCCACCGCCGCCACCACCTGATTACATGGCAGCGATGATGCAACAGTTTGAACTCAACCGCCAGTTTATGACGGGAATTATGCAGCAATTCCCTCGTCCTGATGCTAATCAGCAGCCACCATCCATCACCTTGCCAGAGTTTATGAGGCTCAGTCCATCGTTTTTCCGCAACACAGTCAACCCACTAGATGCAGATGACTGGCTGCGTGACATCTCCCATGAGATGGAGTCTGCTGGTGTCACCCCTGCCAATTATGTCACTTTTGCGACATATCTTCTAATGGGCCCCGCATCCCAATGGTGGGCCACCCACCGACAGACTCTGCCGCCTGGTACTGTCGTCACTTGGGCAGAGTTCAAGATTGCTTTCCGTGCCCGCTACATTCCTCTAGCTGTCATAGCTCGGAAGAAGGCCGAGTTCCGTAGTCTGGTTCAAGGCAACAAGACTGTGGAAGTCTAGCAGCGCGAGTTTCTAGACTTATCTCGCTACGCTGAAGAGGACATTCCTACTGATGAACGAAGGCAAGAGAAGTTCCGCGAAGGACTACATCATGATATACAGTTGGCCCTACTTGTCCAAGACTTTCCTGATTTCGCCACTTTGGTGAATAAGGCTATTATGGTTGAAACTGGACTTAAGAAGCATAAAGAAGCGTCCAGACGCACCCGAGAAGCGGGCTCATCTTCGGGCTCGTCTTCCCAGAAGCGACGCATCTGGTTTCCCCAAGGCATGTTCCGTTCAGCAGCTCCTCCGAACAGGCCATCTTATGCTGCACCACGTCTGCCACCTCCACCACCGAGGCAGCCTCTCCCAGCTCCAGCACCTCGAGCTCCAGCACCTCGTCCTGACAGTGGACTATGCTTCAAGTGTGGCAAGCCAGGTCACCGTGCTAGAGATTGTTCTCAGAATCAGAATCAACTAGCTCTTCCTTCTGCTGGCCGTGGTATTGGCCGTGGTATTCCTCAACAGCGCAACAATAATGCCAGACCTTCTTATGGTCGTGGGCAGTACTACCACGTCAACATGTCCGAAGCTCCAGATCAACCAGATACTGTGATGGGTACACTTCTTGTTAATTCAGTACCAGCCTCTGTTTTATTTGATTCAGGAGCATCGCATTCCTTCATGTCAGAACATTTTGCACGCATGCATGACATTAAATGCGAATACATGAACACACCCTTATTGGTACATACTCCCGCGGGCGGTTGCCGAACCTCTGCGGTTAGCTATAATGTTCCCGTTGAAATCGAAGGGTTGGAGTTCAGTGCCTCTCCCATTATTCTGAAATCGTCCAAGATTGACCTTATTCTGGAATGGATTGGTTGAAGGCCCATTACGCCTCAATCAATTGCGCCACCAAAGTTGTTCATCTCTTGCACCCCTCGAATGAGATAGTGAATTACCATGCTCATATCACTCAGAACGCCGAGGCTCAAATCTATGCCTTGAACGCGTTGAACGCTTCCCCGCTTGATGGGATCGAGAATATCCCAGTTGTCTGTGACTTCCCGGATGTTTTTCCAGAAGAACTTCCAGGAATACCCCCTGCTAGAGCTGTCGAGTTCGTCATCGACTTGAAGCCTGGCACCACTCCTATTGCGAAGCGTCCCTACAAGATGCCTCCGCACCATCTTATTGAACTCAAGGAAGAAATTGATAAATCCTTAAGGAAGGGTTTCATTCACCCTAGTTCCTCCGCTTGGGGAGCGCCTTCTCTCTTCGTTAAGAAGAAGGATGGAACTAACCGTTTGGTTCAAGACTATCGTCCTATCAATCAGGCAACCATTCAGAATAAATATCCCCTTCCCCGGATCAACGATTTATATGATCAACTCGCAGGATCTTCGGTGTTCTCTAAACTCGACTTGAGGTTGGGTTATCACCAGATCCGTGTCCGTGAAGAGGATATTCCGAAGACTGCATTTGTTACTCACTATGGTTCATACGAGTACACCGTCATGTCGTTTGGCTTAACAAACGCTCCAGCTACCTTCTCCCGCTTAATGAATTACATATACATGGATTACCTCGACAAATTCGTCGTGGTATATCTGGACGATATTCTGGTTTATTCGAAGAACAAGGAAGAACATGCCGAGCATCTTCGCCTTGTTCTGGAGAGGCTTCGAGAGCACAAGTTATATGCCAAGTACTCCAAATGTGAATTCTGGCTTTCTGAGGTAACCTACCTTGGACATGTCATCTCCAAGGATGGTATCGCAGTTAACCCGGAACGAGTTCAGGCTATTCTTGACTAGACCCCTCCGAAGAATGTTAAGCAAGTCAGAAGTTTTCTCGGGCTTGCAAGTTATTGTCGTCGATTCATCGAAAATTTCTCCAAGATTGCCAAGCCCCTGACTAATCTGCTCCACAAAGGTGTCAAGTTTGAGTGGACAGACAAATGTCAGGAAAGCTTCTAGACCCTCAAGGACAAGCTGACTTCTGCTCCAGTCCTTGCTCCTCCAGACTCCCGCAAAGATTTCGTGATCTTCTGTGATGCCTCTCGCCAAGGACTAGGTTGTGTCCTAATGCAAGAGCGAAGAGTAATTGCTTATGCTTAGCGACAATTGCGTCCACATGAAGAGAATTACCCAGTGCATGACCTTGAACTTGCTGCTGTGATTTATGCTTTGAAGCAGTGGCGTCATTACCTCCTTGGTAATCGGTGTGAGATTTACACCGATCATTAGAGCTTGAAGTACTTATTCACTCAACCGGAACTTAATCTTCGTCAGCAGCGTTGGTTGGAAACAATCACCGATTATGACTGTGGTATTTCCTACACTCCTGGCAAAGCTAATGTGATGGCTGATGCCTTGAGCCGCAAGTCATATTGTAGTAACCTCATGGTAAAGCAAGCTCAACCCCAGCTATATGAAGAATTGCGCAAGCTGAACCTTTGTTTCATTCCGCATGGTTCTCTTAATAACCTTGTGATACAACCAGATCTTGAGAAAGCTGTCAAGATTGCGCAAGCTAAAGACGCTGAAATTGGTCTGATGAAGAAAGAGCTTCACCTTGAAAAGTACAGGGATTTCTCGATCGCTGAAGATGGAACCTTGTACTTCCGAGACCGCATTGTAGTACCTCGCTTCGAGCTGATGACTGACAAAGTCATGAAGGAGGCCCATGATACACCGCTATCTATCCATCCGGGTAGTACCAAGATGTATCGAGATCTTCGTCAAAGGTACTGGTGGTCTAGAATGAAGCAAGATATTGCTCGTTATGTTGCCGAGTGTGACGTTTGTCGTCGCGTGAAGGCAGAACATCAGAAACCTGCTGGAATTCTGCAACCACTTCCTATTCCTCTGTGGAAGTGGGATAAAGTGCAAATGGACTTCATTACTGGTCTTCCCAAGTCTCAGAAGGGTCACGATGCTATTCTTGTCGTCGTCGACCAACTTTCCAAGGTTGCACACTTTCTGCCAGTTAAGGAGACTATTACTGCTAGTCAGTTAGCAGAGCTATATATCTCCAGAATTGTTTCACTCCATGGTATTCCCAAAGAAATCAGTTCAGACCGTGGCAGCATTTTCACTGGCCATTTCTGGGAAAGTTTCCAGAAAGCAATGGGAACTCATATTACCTGGAGTTCAGCTTATCATCCACAATCCCAAGGCCAAGTTGAGTGCGTTAATCAAGTGCTTGAAGATATGCTTCGAGCTTGTGTTATATCCTTCGGTAAGAAATGGGAGGAATCTCTCCCGTATGCCGAGTTCTCTTATAACAACAGCTATCAAGCCATCTTGAAAATGGCCCCCTTTGAGGTTCTTTATGGTCGTAAATGTCGAACCCCTCTGAATTGGTCAGAAACTGGGGAACGACCTCTTGTTGGACCGGACATCATTCAGCATGCCGAAGAACAAGTCAGAATTGTCCGGGAGAATCTCAAAGCAGCTCAAGACCGTCAGAAGAGTAATTATGATCGCAAGCGATGGGGTGTGATCTATCAACCTGGTGATCAAGCTTATCTTCGTGTCACTCCAATGAAGGGCACCCGTCGTTTCGGAATCAAGGGCAAGCTAGCTCCTCGCTATATTGGTCCTTTTCGCATCGTGGCTAGATGTGGACAGGTGGCATATAAATTGGAGTTGCCACCGCAATTCTCCCATATTCATGATGTCTTCCATGTGTCGCAACTTCGTAAATGCTTCAAGGAATCTCCACACCGTGCAGTGGATCATGAGATGCTCAAGCTACAAGATGATCTATCTTATAAGGAGCATCCGATCCGCATCCTTGATGAAGCTGAACGTCGAACCCGTCAGAAGACAACCAAGTTCCTGAAAGTGCAGTGGTCGAATCATACTGAAGATGAAGCCACTTGGGAACGCGAGGATCGTCTTCGGGAAGAATATCCAGGACTTTTCCCTTCTACCTCCTAAATACTCGGGACGAGAGTTTATTTTAGAGGAGGAGAACTTGTAACACCCCCTTGTAATAAGCTCTATGACACTCTGTTAATATTGCCTAGTCATGACCATTTGCAGTGCCAAGTCACATGGGTTAAGTATCCAATACAAATTCAATTCTGAAAATCAATTCAATTTCCAAAGTGAAATAAGGAGTTGATCAAACACTGTTGGAAAAATGTTCATTAAATGGCAAATAATCCAGGAACATTTGTAAAATCATCATCAATAAAGTTGGAGTTAGATAAGTGACTCTAACAAGATGAAACAACACCAAAACAGGATATTTAAATCCATTTTAAATCATTTCAAATACAAATGAATTCCAAATCTGTCCAAACCAATTTTTGGTGAAAGATAATAATGCAATGCAATATTTGGGTCAACTCTCACATTTTACAAAAGTGCTAAAGTGTGCTAGCTATTTTGGAACAGAAAAGAATAAAGAAAAAGGTAAAACAAAAACAAAAAAATAAAACGAGGCACTATGCACTGGGCCTAAGTGCACAGTGCCCCGACAGCCGGCCCATCTGGCCCAGTCTCTCTCTCTCTCCTTCGCGCTGTCGCCTTCTCCCGGGCCGAGCGCGCGCTCGCCGCTCCGGCGCCGACACCGCGACGCCGCAGGCTAGGCGAGAGGATAAGGAGGAGCTCCCTCTGCCTCCTCTCCGTCCCTATCCACTTCCCCCTCGCTCGCTTTCCCTCTCCCTCCTTCCTCCTCCTCCAGATCCACCGAAACCGAGCGCCTCCGTCGTCGTGGCCTTGCCGTAGACGCGGCCACCGTCGTCCCCGAGCTCAGCCAACATGCCTGCGAGCTCCGCCGTCCTCGACTCCTTCGACTCCGACCGCGAGTGGAGGCGGGGAGGCCCTGATGAAGCCGGACTACTTCGCCCCCTTTCTTCTCTGACGCCGGCGAGCCCCGACGATTCACCGAAGTTCTGCGCTCCTAAGCTTCCAACGGCTTTACGTAGCCTCTCGGTGAGCAGCCCCTCGTCCTTTCCCCGCGCTACCCTAACCTTCTGCGCCTCCGTAGCCGCCGTGCCAGGGCCGCCCGAACCGAGCTCCACCGTTGAGCTCGAGGACGTTGCAGCAGTGGCCGTCACGACCCACCGGGCTCGCCGTCGCGTTCGTGGGGTCAAGTAGATGCCGAAGGAGTAGAGCGCAGCCTGTATTGACCTCTGCATCACCACGCGCGAGTCTGCCAGGTTTCGGCTTCGGCCAAACCTCAACGCCGGCGTGATTCCGGCCATCCCCTGGTCCGGCAAGTGCCACCACTCGACGCGCGAGTTCACTGGCTTTCGAACACACCCAACCGCAGCTCGAACCGAGCCCTGTGGGCGATTTCCGAGCACTCCGGCGATCTTCCACCGTGAAATCGGTTGCCGGAGCAGTTCCGGCGCCGGCCGCCAACGTGGCTCGGTGGGGCCCAGCCCTGGATCGCTGACCGTGGGCCCTGGGGACCCCAGTTGACTGGGTTGACCCAGTCAACGTGCTGACTGGGCAACTCCAGTCACTGACATGTGGACCCCGCGGCTAATTAACCTAATTAAACATTTAATTAAATAAAAACTAATTAATTAGACTAATGTCTCACTGACAAGTGGGGCCTGCCCCCTAATTAACCCTGTGGATTAAGTTAATTCACTGTTAAGATAAACAGAGGCTGACATGTGGGTCCCACTGGACCCACATGTCAGGTTTGACCCTGGTCAGCCGCTGTTGACTTGCTGATGTCAGCATGTCATCATGCTGACGTCATAATTCATTTTCTGCTAAATAAATAAATTCCAGAAATTCAAATAAACTTTGAAAATTAATAACTTTTAAACCGTAGCTCGGATCGAAAAAGTTAAAACATGAAAGTTGCTCAGAACGACGAGACGAGTTTTATCGTGCCGTCCGTTTCTTTGTCGGAACCCGCTACGTAGAAGAACTCATAACTCCGGACCCGTATCCGGCAGATGAATAGTGCACACACTTCGGTAAATAAATCCCAGATTAATTCTAAAAATAACTAAAATGACTTAGATGCATATTTAGGCAACCCTGCATTGCATCATAGCATCACACGCACCGTATTGCATTTGTTTGCATTATGTTTACCTGTTTATTCCCCCTCTTCTCTCTCGGTAGACCCCGACGTTGACGTAGGTCCCGAGGCAGACGCAGCTCAGGAGTACGACTACGTCCCCGACTACACCACAGGCGACCTTGCCCTTGCCCCAGAGCAAACAGGCAAGCACCCCCATTTTGAACATGCCTATATCGCCTATTCTCTTCTCTCTTATGCTTGCATTAGAACTGCTTTTCCTATATCTGCTGCATAGCCTGATTATTGTAACCTGCCTTGCTACCTTGCTGGATATCCTAGACTGTTTAGAATAGGCTGGGTAGAGACCCGACAGAGAACCCCACTTGATCCCGACTGCCCCGCTGGATATCAGAAGACCCGATCATCGGGATTGAAGACCAGACCCTGGCACCGCACATCACTTCCCCCTTAGTTGCCGACACTACTGGGTTACCGTCGAGTGCCGAGGGTGATACCTCGTCAGCACTTCTGATGTTAACCTTGTAGGTTAGTTACTCGGTCGTGGTAAGCGAGGGTGATTCCTTCTACACCACCCCCGATAACAGCGTCGTCGTGCAACTTCTCAAGTGTGGACCTCGAGGGTGATTCCTCCTTCGTTCACCTTGATGATAACATCGAGCGGGAATTCCATCGAGGGTGATTCCTCAGGGTTCCTTTCGGTGTCAGACACACAGTTACTTTGGATACTATGACTTGACTTTGAAACATGATACTAAAGACGGGTCGGCCCTGAGGGGTACCCGCGCGAGCTTAATGGGAAGTGATGTGGAGTCGGGTTGACCTGGATGGTGCCCGCGAGATAACTACGAGGCGTGGCCGGGCATTCTTAGCCCTTGCCGCAAGCCCTCGAGAACGGGCGACGGGGTCACATTGATCATGAGTCTCTGCTCGTTTCCGCGCGCTCCTAATCCACTACGGTTTGGATATTTGATCCGAGGGGCCTCTGGCCTGATAGCACTAACCATCACGTGGGCATAGTATGGGCATTCTGCGTCGTATACATCAGCCGAAGCTTATTTGACGTCAGTAAGGAGCGGCGCATGCCGAGTTGGACTGGGAACGCAACCGCGCTTGTATAAGGGGTTGCTAGGTCTGCTCTCGGTGGCCCCGTAACGTGCAGGAGTTCCCGGGGTGATGGCCCAAGACCCCTGGGGGCATAGGTTTAGTTCGGCGTGCTGATCTCTCTTATGGCTAGGTCGGGTTGCGGCGTGTTGCTTAGCCGAGGCCGGGCATGACCCAGAAAAGTGTGTCCGGCCGGAGTTAAGCGAGCGTGGTGGGTAACTTGGTGCACCCCTACAGGGAAGAAACTTCTATCGATAGCCTGTCCTACGGTAACGGACACTCGGAGTTGTATCCCGATCGGTACAACTAGAACTTGAGATGAGAACTGGATAGTACGGCTCTGGGATTGCTTTCTCGCAGGGAGTTGAGAAAGGATCTCAGGTCGAGGTTGATGATACTATTACTACTTTACATTACGTTGATCTGCTCCCTTCTATTGCTGCAAGACTGTCGAAGATTGTTGAAGATGCTAGTCTTTGATAGGACTATGCTTTCCCCCTCTATTCTGGCATTTCTGCAGCCCAGTCCACATATACAGCCATTCCTTTGACAGTGTTGCATATGTAGTGTAGATCCTTGCTTGCTGAGTACTTCGGATGAGTACTCACGTTTGCTTTACTTTCTCTTTCCCCCATATCCAATTGATGCCACCAGACGACGGAGCCCCTGAGCCAGACGCCCCAGCCGACGACCAGTACTACTACCCGCCTAGCGAGTACTACTACTACGAGGAGCCGTTTGACGACCAGGAGTAGGATCGGAGGGTCCAGGGCAGGAGGCCTACGCCTTTCGATCGTAGTATTTTATTTTGCCCCGCCTCTGTGAAGGCCTATTTCTCTCTCTGTAATATATCTGTACTCAGATATCTGATGCTTCCGCTGACGCTTGTATGCCATCGAGCTATGTATTCGAGCCCTCGAGGCCCTGGCTTGTAATATAAAGCTTGTATGACTTTATTTATGTTTTAGAGTTGTGTTGTGATATCTTCAAGTGAGTCCTTAGGCTTGATCGTGCGCATTTGCGTGTATGGTTAGTGCACGATTAAGCCGGGGTCATCACAAACCTCGAGCCAGGTGCGACCGACATCCCCTCCAGTTCTTCCAGTTGTTCGTTTTCTGCTCTTGAGGCTGTTCCGCTCGGCCACCTCGCCAAGGTGGCCGCAGACTCGTCCGTCGTTTTCGGGGGGGAGTTAGGACCCCCCTTAGAGCAGATTGCTGCCATCCAGGCCCGGGAGATCCTTGATGGAAAACTCGCTGAAACCCGGGCTCGTCTCCTCCGCACCCTGGCACCCCAGCCACCCGCAGGGGTGCCGGTTGTGGAAATCTGTGGCCGTACCCGCTCCCGCACTGCGGCGCTCAGGGCCCGCAGCACCTCCACCGTTCTGGGGTCAAGCAGCCCCCCTATGGGGGTTTAGATGCGGGTCCTCTTTTGGAACATCCGCGGCTTCGGCCATGACGGCCGTCGTCGCCAACTCATTGAGTACATGCGTGACGAGCACATCGACATCCAGGAAACCATGCGCACGGAGTTTTCCCTCCCCGAGTTAGATTGTCTTATCCCCCACCTATTCGCCTGGCACTGGCTCCCTTCTAGTGGGACCACTGGGCACTCGGGTGGCATCCTTTTAGGTGTGAAGGATGCCACCTTTGAGGTTGGCGGTATGGACCGCGGCGAATTCTTCGTTAGTATGGAGATCTTCGAACGGGCGCTCAACTTCAAATGGGAGGTCGTCATTGTCTATGGACCGGCGGATCACCGCCGCTCCCCGACCTTCCTCGCTGAGCTGCAACGGAAGGTCTCCGCCTCCCCCCTCCCGGTGGTCGTGGGAGGGGACTTCAACCTCATCCGCTCTCCGGATGAGAAGAATAATGACCGGATCAACCGCCCTAGGATGCAGATGTTCAACGACTGCATCGCGGAGCTTGGCCTTCGCAAGCTTGAATGGACTGGTGCCAGATTTACTTGGACGAACCGCCAAGCCGACCCCACACGATCCGTCCTGGATCGCGTCATAGTCTCCCCGGAATGGGAACTCAGGTGCCCCTTGGCTTCGCTCCGGGCGATTACCCGGATCTGGTCAGACCACGTTCCTCTCCTCCTCTCCACCGCTGACGAACGCCCTATCATCCCGCCACGTTTTCGGTTTGAGCTTTTCTGGCTCAACCAAGCGGGTTTCCATGAGGCGGTCGCGGCCAAGTGGGTCACCGCGCGCTCTTCCCCCCACCGTGCCATGTCTGCCATGGACTCGTGGCAATTCTGTGCCAAGCTCGCCCGCCAATTTATGAAGGGTTGGGGCGCGAACCTTGGCAGAGACCTCCGCGAGCGCAAGAAAGCCCTCCTAACTGCCATCCAGGCTTTGGACACCCGCGCGGACACTTCTGGGATCTCCCGGATGAGTGGATGCTGCGTTTTGACCTTGAGGATCAGCTCTCTACCATCTATACGGATGAAGAAGCATACTGGAGACTCCGCGTTACCCAACGATGGGTGCTTCGGGGAGACGCTAATACGGCGTACTTCCAGGCGATTGCGAATGGGCGACGATGACGGAACTCCATCCATTGCCTTTGGGATGGAGATTCCCAACTTGTCCGCCCATCAGACATCCGTACGCACATAGATGGCTTTTACAAAGCCCTATTCTCCCCCACCCCTCGGGGTGGGGCCGCTCTGGCCCCCGACACCTGGTCGGGTGCCCAGTTAGTGTCCGATGCGGCTAACGCCGCCTTAGTTGCACCGTTCTCTGAGGACGAGGTCCTCGCGGCGATTAAGGGTATGAACCCCTCCTCGGCCCCGGGGCCGGATGGACTGCCAGTGACCTTTTTCTAAGCGTTCTGGCAGACCATCAAACCGGAGGTCATGGCCCTCTTCGATGAATTCTTCTCGGGGACCATGGACCTCGGGCACCTAAACTATGGGGTCATCACTCTCATCCCCAAAGTCCCGGGTGCGGCCGACATTCGCCAGTTCCGGCCTATCACTATGATCAATGTGATATTCCGGATCTTGGCCAAAGGGTACGCCAATAGGGTGACCCTTTTAGCTGACACCATCACTCATCCCAATCAATCGGCCTTCATTCAGGGGTGATTTATTCTGGATGGGGTGTTGGTTTTCCACGAGGTCCTTCATGAAGTCCGCTCCAAACACCACCGAGCGGTCTTCCTGAAGCTTGACTTTCACAAAGCCTATGATACGGTTCACTGGCCCTTCCTTCGGGAAGTTTTGCTCCGCAAGGGCTTTGATGACCGCTGGGTGACCAGAGTTATGCAGCTCGTCTCCTGCGGTCGGACCGCCGTTAACATTAACGGTGAGTTTGGTCCCTTCTTCCCCACGCTTTGTGGGGTTCGCCAGGGCGACCCGTTCTCCCCGTTCCTGTTTAACATGGTGGTTGACGCCCTTGCGGCCATCCTGGACAAGGCCAAATCGGCGGGCCATATCCATGGCGTGGTCCCCCACCTAGTAGGAGGGGGAGGGGTCTCCCTCCTCCAATATGCCGACGACACCATAATAATGGTCGAGGGTTCCGCGACCGATATTGCCAACCTGAAGTTTCTCCTCCTATGCTTCCAACAGATGTCCGGGCTCACTATCAACTTCGACAAGAGCGAAGTGATGATTCTGGGATACCCCCCGGACGAGGCCCAGGGCATTGCGGACCAGCTTAATTGCCGCCTGGGTACCTTCCCCACGACGTATTTGGGGATACCCATTAGTGACTCGCGACTCACCGTGGCAGACCTCCGCCCAACCGTGACCCAGATGCAACACCGGGTCGAGCCCTGGAAGGGACGGTGGCTCTCGAAGGCGGCAAGGGTCATCCTCATCAACTCCTCGCTTGCCAGCCTCCTCTGGTTCCTCATGAGCTTCTACAGCCTGCATGAGACGCTTCATCAGGAGATTGCCAAGTACCAGTCCAGGTTTTTCTGGGCAGGCGAGGGGGACAAGCAGAAGTACCATATGGTGAGCTGGCCTGACATTTGCAAACCCAAGGACCAGGGAGGTCTGGGGATCCTGTCTTCTCGGCGCATGAACATTGCTCTCCTGACCCGTTGGCTCTGGCGTATCGCCAACGAGGAGGGCGGCCTCTGGCTCACCATCATCCGAAATAAGTACCTTCGGGGCCAACCTCTAGCTTTCTGCCAGCGCTCGGGTGGATCCCAGTTCTGGCAGGCGGTGATCCAGCTTCTACCCGTGCTCCGTATTGGCACGTCCATCTTTGTGGGCTCCGGGTCCTCGACCCTGTTTTGGTTCGACCGCTGGCTAGGGGACTCCCCCCTGGCCGCCCGCTTCCCGGGCCTATTTGCCATTGTGGCTGACCCCCGGATCTCCGTCGAGACGGCCCTTATTGACTTAGGGCGTCTCGCCTTCCGGCGCCCCTTTGGCCCCCTTGAGGTGGACGAGTGGGACTCCCTTCTCCGAGACATCGCTCTCATGCCGATGGACGTTGAGGGCGCCCCTGACTCCATTTCTTGGCGTCTGGAGCCCTCCAGCCGCTTCTCCACGAAATCTCTATACGTGGCCATTGCTCCTTCGTTGGCCCCTGAGCCCTTTAGCCTGATCTGGGATATCCGCCTTCCCCTCAAGATCAGGATTTTCCTGTGGCAGTGGATCCGGGGACGCCTCCCCTCTGGGGTTGAAGTCCGCAAGCGCAATGGCCCAGGGGACGGGATGTGTCCCTTGTGCGGCACGGTGGAGGACTCGAACCACATCTTCTTTTCCTGCTCCACAGCCCAGTTCCTGTGGTCCTGCTTCCGTGAGACGGTCGGCGGACAGTGGTGCAACACCAACTTCCCCGACCTTCTGGCGGAGATCCACGCCTCCCCCCTCGCTACCGCCATATTAGATGGCTGTGCATTGGGGTCCTCGCCTGGACGCTTTGGAACATTCGCAACAAGCTTGTTATTCAGAAAGTGTCTCTTCGACGTGCGACTGACGCGATCTTCAAAATGTGTGGCTATTTGTAGCTCTGGCGGCCGCTTAGCCGCCCCCAGGACCGGGACGTCATCAACACCCTTCTCGCTGACCTTCGATCGATGGCCTTCCGCATGGCACCTCCGCTTCCGCCACCTCCGCCGGAGCCTGATTAGGCTTGCTGCACGTGTTGCGGTGTCAGTGTGTGTTCTTTGTTTCTAGGGCTTGTTGAGCTGTGCCCTCAGCACTTACCCTCTTGCTACTTATTTGTATGTGAGACTTGTGTGTGTGTGTTAACCTTGTTAGATATTGGGCTCGGGTGGTTTGCTTTATATATAAAGCGGGGCGAAAGCCTTTTTCGGTAAACACTTTGTGAGAGAGGAAGATGGGTCATGTATCAATGCAGTAGTACTTATTTGCATCTGACTATTATACTTGTCGGCTATAAGCTTGGCTATAGATGATGTGGCAATATCTTATAGCCAGCGGCTGGCTATACTATTAACCATGCTTTAAAGGCTGCACCCATCCTACTATAGGCAGCCTTTTATTCCTTGAGCCGGTTTTCAAATTTTACATTCACACCGGTGGTCCAGCGCTATACTACATGCCTAGTAGATTTTTCTGTGGTGATGGGGACGGGGTAGGACCTAAACTTCTAAAGTCCTCCCATGAGACATGTTATCCTAAGACCATCTAGAGCGGGACGTCTCAAACCGTCTTTATATGCATGGCCCGATGGATTGGTCATTGACCGGTCAAAAAAGCCCAACTCATCCGGGCTACTTAAATCGGACCCAAACGTCCATAATGTCCAGTGCATCTCATATCCAGCCCAAATCTTGATGAGTATGGGGAGACTTAGGCGCGCCCGAGCACATCTACCACGTCAGCGCGTCTCATCGTGGCCGATACACGGCCCCACATAAATTCCAAACCCAAACAAACCCTAGACCGCAGTCCACTTCACTCTCTCCTCGTCTCCTACTCTTCCCGTTCGTCCTCATCCAATCTATGGCGAGCGACAACAGCAGCACGACCTCCGATGGCGGATCTAGCACCGACGACGACATGGAGGAGCTCACGCTCTGCATCGCACTACTCTGGTCAGTCTTAGACTGAGGTGGCAACGGAAGCTCCGGTTTCGCTCCCTCCCCCCTCGCACAAAAATAAAGTTTGCCCTACTCAATAGTGATCCAGAAGACACAAAGTTAAGGAATATAGTATATTTAAGTTTGATTGATATTCATAGGCATAGAGAAAAATGGATGGTTTTTTTTTAACGAAATAGGGTTTCCCTCCGCTTTATATTATAAAGCATAGGATGGTTGTTTTTTTGCATAAAGAAATGAAATTGTCGACACTATGGTAATTATCCATAGGATACAATTATCGGAAAGGCGCCACATGACAGCCATGAAAGTGCCGGTAATATTTGAAAAGAGTCCGCGATGCACAAAAATAAAGTCCGCCCTGCTCAATACCAGATCCATAAGACGCACACATGTTCTCTCTTCTTTGTAGTCATATCAATTAGCACAGGAATCAAAATGGAAAGAGCGGGGGCGTGATTAAGTGTATGTGTGTGTGTGGGCGCGCGCACGTGCGTGTGTGTGTGTGAGAGAGAGAGAGAGAGAGGTGACCGAGGACAATAGAGCGCGTGCATGTGTGTGTGAGAGAGAGAGAGGTGGTTGAGGTAAAAAATTATACTTAGAGCTATTAAAATGCATATGCACAGAGAAAAATATATATGAGTTTTTCGGGTGCAAAGAAATAAAATTGTTGACTCTATAGCCATATTCTACAAAACACAATTATCAGGAAAGCGCCAAGTGACCACCACGAAGGTGCCGGTTATATTCAAATGAATTCACGATGTACAAAAATAAAGTTTGCCCTACTCAATAGAGATCCACAGGACACACACATGTTCTCTCTCTGATTGTAGTGGTACCGATTAGCGCATGCATCAAATACACAGAGAGAGAGGGGGGGGGGGGGGGTGATCATGACAGGTGGTTGAGTTAAGGAATAGCATACTTAAGTTCGATTGATATTCATATGCATAGAGAAAAATGGATGGTTGTTTTTGGCATAAAGAAATGAAATTGTTACTCTATAGTCATTTTCATAGCATACAATTATCGGAAAGGCTCCACATGACGATCAGGAAGGTGCTGGTAATATTTGAAAAGGGTTCGCGATGCACAAAAATAAATCCGCCCTGCACAACATCAGATCTATAAGACGCACACATGTTCTCTATTCGTTGTAGTCATATCGATTGGCACACGAATCAAAATGGAGAAAGCATGATGTGATTGTGTGTGTGTGAGGCTGATAGAGCGCGTGCATGTGTGTGTGTGTGTAAGAGAGAGAGAGAGAGAGAGGTGGTCGAGGTAAAATAAATATTATACTTAGAGCTATTGATGTGCATATGCATAGAGGAAAAGAATTATGAGTTTTTCTGGTGCAAAGAAATAAAATTGTTGATTCTATAGCCATATTCTACGGAAAACGATTATCGGGAAAGCGCCAAGTGACCACGGCGAAGGTGGCAGCCATATTAAAAAAAGAGTTCATGATGTACAAAAATAAAGTTTGCCCTACTCAATATCCACAAGAACACTAAGAGAAGTACCGCATGGTTTGACGTTGTCTGAAGCTAACACAAAACGGTGGAGGAACCCTCTGATAGCCACGAGAATACTACACAAACGAATGTTGGTTTCATAAACATCTGACATCGTATCACTAAATTTATATCCGCTAGGAACCTCCAGTTTGCATTGCGAGAACCTTTTCTATGACGCATGAGTACTTTATTTTGTGTGCATAGGAACTTCTCTCCATACGTGCGGTGATATGTGCAAACCCCTTCCACGCCCACTGGAGTTTGTTTCCGGATAACTATTTTTATGTCTCGTTGACGTGACTTTTAAACTTTTTTGGTTTCACAAACCATTGCCACGCATCTGAGTTTCATAATAGGGTTGCGAACGCATCCTAGCATCCACATAAACAGGTGGGACCTCTGTTTTGCATGTTGAGAATCGTAGCCATGGTACAACATGCACTTTTTGTTATGTGTGTGAGAACCTTTTGCACTTTTACATGCACGTTCCTTGCACGAAGGATCGATAGAGAGATTGCAAAGCATCTTATGGGTGAATGAGCCCCCTTCGACCCGCATCGGTATATAATGTGGAACCTCCGTTATGCATTCCTAGAACAAGCCACGTACGTTCGTGTAGCCACCTTTCTGAAAGGACCCAGTCCCCCTTACATGTATACTAAACCGTGAGCCTTTCGACACCTCATACTCCTCGCTTAAAATCATATCAGATATTAATGAGGAAGTGGGAGATAGCGATCTACCCTCTTCGACAAAATGCCGCAATTGAACACAAGCGGGGGGGGGGGGGGGGGGGGGGTACTGCCTGCAGGTGATCGAGAACCCACCTCTCGACGAATCAGACCCCTTCTTTGACGTTGACGTTCTCAGAACCTAACACAAAACGGCGGAGGAACTCTCCGATAGCCGCGAGAATCCTCCGCCAGTAACCCTACACACACAAATGTTTGTTTCATAAACATTTGGTACCATATCACCGAACCGATATCCGCTAGAAACCTCCGTTTTGCATTACGAGAACCTTTTCCATGATACACGGGCACTTTATTTTGTTTGCATAGGAACTTTTATCCATACGTGTGGTGATATATGCAAAACACTTCCACTCCCATTGGAATTTGTTTTCGGGTAAATATTTTTATGTCTCGTTGACGTGAATTTTTACTTTTTTGGTTTCACAAACCATTGCCACACATCTGGTTTCACAATGGGGGGTGCCAACGCATCCTAGCATCCACATAACAGGTGGGACCTCTGTTTTGCATGTTGAGAACTGTAGCCACTGTACAACATGCACTTTTTCATGTCTATGAGAACCTTTTGTGCTTTACATGCACGTTCCTTGCACGAAGGATCAATTGAGAGATTACAAAGCATCTTACAGTTGAACGAGCCCCTTCGACCTGCGTCGACATATCACGAGGAACTTCCGCATTCTGAGAACACCCCATGCACGCACGAGTAGGCACCTTTCTATATACTAGATGACCCGGTTGCGCCGATGGTGCAAGAAGCCAGTTAGAAGTGGTGTTAGTAGTGAGCAAGTAGTAGATGTAGCTGGAAATATAATGCAATGTGGATTGTATTACAGACAGTAGTACAAATAGAACTCAATTGGTAGCCCTGTAATCCTTATCTTATCTCTTCGAGAGAGGACAGAAGAAAAATATTCAGGAGCAAAGCTTGTTTGTATGCAGATAGTGAAAGTGACCAAGCAAAGAAAGGCAGCTACATATTTTTTTCATTGTTGCTCCCAAAGCACACATCATTTTAGTCTTGGCAGCAAACAACCCAGTCATAAGCACAGGATAATGCAAGGTAGTTTACAGACAATCCAAAAGCATGCTAGATATAGAGGTCTTGTCAGGCAGCTATATTAACATAGAGTGATGAAGAAAGGTTTTCGTGATGCGTCTAAATGGGGTAGACAATCATACGCAGTCCTTTTGATGTGCACTTGAATGCAAACGCATAAACATTTCCTTTCTTCATCTTTGCCTTACGGAAGAACTTGCTCCACTCTCTAGTGATAGTAGCCCTGTTCTCCACACCTTTGATAAAATGGGCTATGACACGGGTAGTTCCATCCCCAGATTTGACTGGCAGCTCATGATGATCAGCATCCATGTGTGGGAAGAGGCTGTGTTCTGAAAACGCTGTCTTAAAGTACTGCACATGAAGAAAAAGTTTGATCAATATAAGCTTTTTTAGGATAGTATTATATGAAAGGCAGGAAAGCATCGATGAGATATTACCATTCTTTTCCCATGAGTGGCAAATGTTTTGGTCATGTGGCAGACATAATAAAAGTCAGGTGTTTCCTTATTGCTGATTAGCTTGCGCAGGTTACGAACATGCTGGTTATATAACTTCACTTTATTTCCCCATACACAATGGCCACTGAATTCGTCTATGTAGTGCAAGCAAGGATCACCTATGCCAATTCACATGAAAGCATAGCATTTAGTATTTTTTTTAAGTGGTGTTGGGAAGGGAAAGGCAGTGAGGTTCTTACCACAAACAATGTATCTGTGCTAAGGATGAAACTATGCGTGAAACTACGTATCTAGGAAAATTTGGGTGAAACTATGGACGATACATAATTTGGGTTATCCTGTTATTGTTGATGTCATTGTCTACATCCAGTTCTTCTTCTTTGATTGTGGACCTCTGCAAATAACCAGTAAAGTCATCATATTGACTCATCTAATAAATGTGCTGTTAGTTGTTGGGTGGATTTGAGGGCTTTTCTATATGTAGCTAAAACTGTTTGTCATCAGATAATGACTTTTTATTGGTGATATATGAGCATGTTTTAGTTTTGTTTTGCCTCTTCTCTTAGCTAGGAGTGTTAACTGAAATATATGAGCATGTTTATGAATGTGATTTATACAGATTAAACACACAGGATAGAAGGCGCTCACATTATATTGGCACACCAATTTATAATTGAACGTAGCTTTAGATCATGTAGTTACTGAGTGTTTAGTATCTTAAATGCATACGATTGTAATTTCTATCCATGGGTGGGACTATACTGTATTAAAAAGACTGCTATTTGCTTTGTTCTGAAGAAATTTTGCCTAGCCATTTACTGGCGTGACAAGAATCTGAACTAATTTATGTTTAGCATACATTAGAAAATCCACAACACACAGACGCATTGAACATGCACATCTGTTCATGAACTATGTATCGTCTACTGAAACTACTGGTAATACTTTGGTGTTATTTTCCTAGATCCGTACTTTGGTGTTTCCTCCTCCTCATCGAAGACGGCGGATCTCGGCGGCGTGGCGCAGTGGAGTCTCGGCGTTCGATGCGTGTAGATGGACTCGCGCAGGAGGTTGGAGCTATCTGGCGTCGTGGTGACGTCGATGGTAGGCCTTGCAAGGTCGATGCGTCGGCAAATGCTCTGAAGATGGATCGGTGGAAGACGGCGGCGGCGGCCTCTGAGAGTGCGCCGGACCGGTGTGTGCCCCAGACCCGGCAGTGGCTTGGTTGGGGCCTCCGGTTTTAGATGTTAGGCTTTGCTGTGAGGTCTGTTTGGTATTAGGCTCGGACTATCAGCACCCCTTCATGAAGTGGATAGGAGTAGCGACAGATGTTGCCAGGACGGTGGCTTCAGACTTACTGATGTATTACTTTGTAAGGTCTTCATGAATAATTAATAAAGTGGCTGCATGCATCGCCCAGATGCAGAGGCCGGGGGTCCTCCTCCTTTACAAAAAAAGTCCTAAAATTTGGGTTCTTACCACGAAAGGCAGTGAGGTTCTTACCACGAACAATCCACAAAGCCAGCATTAGTCCTAAAATTCAGTAACCAGCATTAAAGAGCCAAATAACACAGTAGAACTGCCAACAAATGATTTTGATCTAAGAGAGATTTCCTACCTCTTAGGCTAGGTTTGGTCAGGCTGCACGTTCTTCTCATCTCCAGTAACCACAGCATCAACATTCTCAACATCCAGCTTAGTTTCCTATTGTCACGTGGGGATGGTTATCATTGGAAGAAATTTGTAACAGGGAAAAAACAGTAGTTGAATTTAACAGAAGCACTAACATCTGCTTTGGATATAGGGTCAATAACATCTTCAGCTGAAGCACTTTCTCCAGCCTCGACAGAAGCTTTGAGGGCACCCTGAGCCAACACAGGAACCTTGGCGTTGGAAGGTTAAGTGAACAGCTTGCGACGGTCGTTCGTAGGGCAGGGTGATTTGCTGCATTTGAATGCAAAAGCACATAAGGCATAAGCAACCTAAAAGGAAAGGCAAACTCGCGCAATAAATAGCAGGCACTTCTGTTTGGAGGAAGCCAAGCCGATATGAAGTTAGGGCCATCAATAGTAGATTATCAGTACAAATGTTCAAGAAGTAGGTAATTCAAAGGTAGATAATACATCACACACTTTCCATTGGTTTTTTTTTTTGAAGTGGGACTCACTCACCAAAGTTAAATTATTGGAGAATTAGATATGGGCTACTGCACTTAGAAGATTAAGGATGATGTATTCTGTCCCTATGTTTACACTTGAATGTAAAATGGGAACTATATTAGTGGAACTCATAAAGAGGAAATATACCCTTCTGAAGCTATAGACCATGGATTAACTCTGTAATAAGTATTAGGGAAAATAAGGCTAGCTTAGACTGACTGTATAATGACACCAATATTTCCAGCAATTAACCGGATTAACAATTCATAATGAATACATTACTCAACACCGGTATACCCAAATCCCAATTAGATGTGTCAGAGAACTGTTGAAAAAGAATACCATATCTAAAAGAAGAATGCAATATCTAAAAATGCTTGGAGATTCTTGTTAGTCTTAATAAACACCCTTTTTCTCAAAGAATTCTATAATAACACGCATCACTTCAGATCCAAGATATGATGTACTTTCTCCAAATGGTGCTAGCTAACAACACCTTCATACTCTAGAAAGAACCCAAGATAAATAAGCTCCATGCACCACCCAGGTAAACCAGAATGGAAACCACCATATACATTTTCTATGTATCACATATACTCGTTTAAAAAACCCAGAGAAAACCACCATATACCGGGTTCTTATCAATGTTATTGTTTGCTATCAATATATCTATTAAAACTCTCCTACCTGATGAGAGGAAAATGACACTACAGGAAGGGGTCTGATAGCATAAAGAAACGATCATGATTGCACATTTAGCAGCCCCTGATAAATGTGAATACGAGAGAGAAATGGGAGCAGAGTGGGCTGGAAGTATAAAGAAAACTAACCTTAGGTAAGTTGCTCACTAATAATGCAGAATCTGGAGCTGCACACTGATGATGCAGAACCTGGAGAACACCTGGTCATACACTCCGTCAGTATCTACCTCCTCCATAGGTTAAGAACCTGATTTTACTCTGAATCAAAGAGCAGTCCCTTGAAGATAGAAAAATGTATGCAATTAATTGTCAGATTGGGAATTACCTCACCTTTGCTCTGTTGCTAGTCAACTAAATTGACTGTGGTGTGCTGCCGCAAATGTGGTGCTATGGCCAAGGAAAAAGCTACGGAGAAGGAAGAAGAAACCCAGTGAACAAGGGATCTAAGTTTTCTGCTGAGTATAGGAAAATCTATGGAAATTCATTGTCATAATCAAAATTAAATTAAATTTGGTTTGGTGCTGATACATTTTAGAAGCATATCAAACAAACACACACGAATAGGAAAGGAGAGGATGGAAGAAGAACAAACCTCAACCACAATCGCCGTAGATAGAACGAAACCACCGGCGAGCGAGAGGAACAAAGAAAGGGCACGCGTGCCAGCGTCGCCACTCTGGGCAGAGAGCTGAAGCTTGTTGCCGCCTGTGCCGCCGCCCTCGAGGCTGGCCCGGAACACGAGATACGATGCGTCGTCCTTCTCGCCGCCGCAGGCCCCGGGGCCTTCACTCCACCAGCAGGTGTTGTGTCTCATGTGGGCCGCCGCCGCCCTTGTCCTTCATCCTGTGCGCCATCCACCACACCTTAAACCCGAAGCACGCCATGAATCGCGGACTGCACGCCTCTGGCCACACGAACCGAAAATCAAATCGGGTTGATCAAGATGAACCGAAAAAAATATGCGTCTTCTTCTTCCCAGATCGCATCAAGCAGGCGAGCCAACGGACCTCATAGCGCCGAGGGAGACGACGTGGCGGGAGGCTGGCTGGGCGAAGTCGGCGCTGAGAAAGACGACATCGACGGGGCCCTTCGACGCCGCGGACCGTGTCCGGCCGGACGGACAGCACCACGCGACCGTGGACCGGCGTCTCCCCGCTGACGGCCTACCGTGTGCCGCGATTGTGAAGCGAAGCGCAATGATGGAGAGGCGGCGAGGGGCTGAATGGAAAGCGCTGGGAAGGGAGGAGGCAGGTGGAGGTGGAGGATAGGACCAAGGAGCTCTCCCGGTACAGTACCAAGCCATATGGCCAGTAGGGGCACACCAACGCGCGGGAGAACCCAACTCGCTGGCAAGTGGGGGCAGACAGCGCACGGACCCAACGGCAGGTACAGGAGGTAATCAAGAGCTGGTCAAGAAAAACGAAAAGATGAGGCCCACAGGTGCACCGACCCCAGTACAGAGAACGTGGGGTGAGACGAACCACCTCTATCTCCCTGGCACGCACGTCTTCCCTGGCAGAACGCCTGCACGGCCCTGGCAGGTTCAACACCCAACGCGCTGTGAGTATGAAAACAACCGACGCACACACACCCCTCCGGCTGACAATACGGACCACCACACGCAGGGGGCCACTAACCTAGCTGGGTACACTCATGGCGAGTACAAATGCAGCAGAACACCCCTCACCCACCCACGTCCCGAGCGGACATCATTCCAACGGCACGCGCGGACACGCTTCAGGAAATCCACTGGGCGACGCGGACGCGCGTGCACGGCGCCCACTGCTCGCCAGCCCCACACACAACCGGACCCAGCGATCATAGGGTGTAACAACAAATACGCGGATGCAAAAAGAACGAACGGCAGACAGCCAAACCCATGAGCAGTAACTCGATCGAGTGGATGAAAATCAAAGCGCGAGCGGGATGCCCTCGTATGGCCGGGTTGCCCAGACCCTTTTACTATTTAGATATCCTAAATCGTGAGTCATCCTACTCGTCGCTTAACATCATATCGGATATCAATAGGGGAGCTGGAGGTAGCAATCCCTCATCATTTTGACTTTTCACAAAAAACACAAACACATATAACAAAGGGGTTGGGCTGTTTTTGCGGGTGATTGAGAACCCTCCTCACGACGAGCGGGAACCCTCTTTGACATCGTCAGAAATTAACACGAAACGACAGAGGAACCATCTGATAACCATGAGGAACCTCCGCGGGAAACCCTACACAAACTAACATCGGTTTCATAAACACTTGGTACCGTATAGCCGATGTCAGTCCAACATGATGGACACGCCCGGGCGTGCCTGGGCGCCCCCATATCTACCCCATATTTTGGGCTGGATATGAGGGGTGTCGGTCAGCCCGGGCGTTTCAGTCAAAAATTTGTGATCGGTCAATGACTGGGCGGCCCGCATAGGCTATGAGGCCGGTTTGGGACGCCCGGCTGTAGATGCTCTTACGAGAGGCGAAAATGTGGCTAGACTAGGATCGGGGTTGCAGGACGCAGAGTGGCTGTAAAATGGTTGTGGCATGGACACGAATAAACACGGCATCACGGATGTGCCCTCAACAAAGGACAAACATAAGAGCATCTATGGCCGGGCGCCCTAAACTGGCCTCAAACGCCCGGGCGGCCTGCCCGGTCACCGACCGGTCACACAAATGTGACCCAAGCGAGCGCCTCAAACTGAACTCAAACTCTCGAGCTGACCGACACCCCTCATATCCATCCCAAACATGGGGCGGATATGAGGCGGCCCGGGCGCGCTCGGGCGCCCCCCTGGTCATTGATCGGTCACAAAAATTTGACCCACCCGGGCGCCTCAAACGCCAGGGCTAACCGGCACCCCCTCATATCTAGCCCAAATAAGGGGTAGGTATGAGGCGACCCGGGCGCATCTGGGCGCGTCCGCCACGTCAGCCCGGCCCACCCTGACCCCACAAATATCCCCATCCGGAAAACCCTAGACACCGGTCAATTCAAATTCGACTTCACTCCCCTCACTATCCACTCCACTTCCAATCCCCTCCTCTCTGATCCCCTCCCCTCTGATTCGATGGCTGACGACGGAAGCAGCGATGGCTCCGATGCAGATCCAACGGCTCAAACATCAAGGTGGAGGAGGTGGCCCTCTGCATCACATTGAGGAGGTCGTTGCTCTAGCAAGGCAGCCCCGACAGTGGCGGATCTTCTTCCTCAGCGCCCGTCGCCCGCCGATGTAGCGTTGGCGATGTCATCGGCCCTTCCCGCCTGGCGGGCAGCTCCGCTTCGCTCCGCCAGGTACGCCACCCACCTCCACCACCCTCTGGCCACTGATGGGTCCTCGTGCCCATGTCGGGGCCGGCGCGCACGAGGACGCCCGAGTCCGAGGCACGTGCAGCCCGGTGTGAGTGGCAGCGGGCGAGGGAGAGGGGGAATGCAATGTCCCCGCGCCGTTCACGCGTCGCACCATCGACCCCAAGGTCGCGCTCCTCGCGTCGGTCCTCTGCCGCTCTCTCACGACGGCGGAGACGAATGCGAGCGCCTCCGTCACAAGAATGCCAAGGCGCTCCAACTTGCCATCGAGTTGTCAGAGCGTGAGGCAAACAAGGAGGCGACGGCGAAGGCAAAGGCGGCCCGCCATGCGTAAGAGCAGGACCGCCTGCTCCGCAGGTTTTCAAGCATGACGTGTAGCTCCGACTCTGACTTGACGGGCGGCTCCACCTCCAGCTCCAGCTCCGATGACGACGCACCTCCACACGCCGACGCCTACTCGGAGGAGGGGCACAACCACGCCGACGACCGGAAGGGGAAGGGCCCAGCGAGGAAATGGTGATTTCCTCCGCCTTTTCCCTGTTTTGTTTATATTTTAACTACTCCTTCCGTCCCAAAATAAGTGTCTCAACTTTGTACTAAGTTTAGTGCAAAGTTGTATTAAGGTTGAGACACTTATTTTGAGACAGAGGGAGTATGTTTTAAGTTGTTTGTAGTATGGATTTGCTGATGAACTATGCTCCTTTTCTCTGGCGATGCAATGTTTATCTGATGAACTGGGCTATGAACGTGTTTTACGTAGAGTTGCATGGGTTCTATGGTTTTGAGGGTTCGGATATGAGGGACGCGGGTGTGGAAGCAAACAAATAAGGCGTGCCCGGTCAGTCCCCGCGGAGGCGCTCGGGCGTTTGATGACCTGGATTTGCTAGATTTTTTTTTAGACAAACTCCGAAGCTTTTTATTCAATCGTTACAATGTTTACGGGGACGAAACCAAGTCCATTGGGCTGACCTATCAGACATGGTGGCCAACCCCTAGGGATAAAGCATGGTTCGCGAGGTTGTGAGCCTCGACGTTCGAGCTTCTGAATTCATGACTAATATAGTAATATTACAAATAGAAATAAAGATTACCGATGTATGATTTCATATATGGTTGCTCCATAGATCGCCGGATTCTTCTCAAGAATATCTTCCACCACCACCTTGAAGTGTGGAGCCACATGGATGCAGGACAGGCTCTTTTTATGTTGCAGTAAGAAAAGCCCCATTGAATGCAGCTCCAAAATAAGCGTACTAGAGTAATTGTCCAGCAGACCAGCACTGGCCATGGTGGTCGTCCAGCTGCGTGTAACCTCTGACGCCGCCGTCCATCTGCATGCAATAATTGATGCCACAGTGATGGTGACTACGTGATAGTTAATGAATCTTTAAAGATGCAAGGTTACCTCACGCACATTCGGGTGTACTCCTTAAGCTTTGCGTGGGACAACTATCTACGCATTTTTTCGTCAGGGATTTAGTGTGTCCTGAATGTTTGTGTCTGAAATAACAAAACGTGTGGAACTGCTTTGTTTTTTCAGCGTCGTGACAAACTACAAATGCCATCACTCGTCACTTGCTCCAGTGCATACTTATGAGGCTCAAACCTTGGAGCAATCGTTCTACGGAATTTTTCTATTAATTAATAAATATGTTACAAACAAAAGGAAAAAAAAGAGCAGGGCATTTAGCCTATTCCAGCCTTTTCTAACATGATCAGATAAAAAACTGTTCTATATACAAAATCTAGTAAAATAGTGTATAAAATGTAGTAATTAGGAAAATATATTTTTTACTACCTAAGTTATGAATTTACTTCACTTTTATGAAAATTACTATATTTTATATACTATGTTACTATTCTAAGCATGAGTGTATATATTGGGTAACGCTATTCTAAGCATGAGTGTAGAATAGCTTATTCTACACCCCTAGTAATACTATGTACAAAATCTAGTAAAATGCTATATAAAATCTAGTAATTGTGAAAAAAAATTACTATCCAAATTTTTGGTTTACTACATTGTCAAAAAAAATACTATATTTTATATGGTACGTTACTATATTTTGTATAAAGCATTAGTAGGGGTGTAGAATAAGCTATTCTACACTTACGCTTAGTTTAGCGTTATATTATATTATATATATATAAAAACACTATTCTGATCACGGGATCATAATATTATTTTGATCACAACATGAACTTCCTGAGTTACACGCCTGAACTTCTCTCTGTACGAACCCGACCTTCGGGCTATCTTCGCAACCGTGTCTCCCCGCGTGAATTATTCTGGTCAGTCGTGTTCTATATGATGTAAGTGTAATCTAGAAACGGTTTTTAGAAACTAAATGCCCATTTTAAATAGGAATCTCACTCGTTGGCGGATTTTGCTCTCGTGCGTGATGAACTTGCGTTTTTTGCAATTTTACTGCCTGAGTCGTTCGACCTGAACTTCCCCCGGTGCTAGGTTGAACTTCCGTCAACATTGCCCAAAGGGGGCTTGCGATATACCGTTGGAAAGCTATGGACACGAGTATCATGACCCAAGTTAAATTTTTGGCAAAATGTAAGCGGTTTAAAAGCAGTTTTCAAAACCGTTATTTCTTCATACAAAAAATGTGAATCGTATTTTCGATCGCATTTCTAAACCGTTTATCGGAATAAGGCAAATAATATGGCGTTGGAAAGCTGCTGCAAAACCGCTCTTTCCACGTGTTGATAGTTTTTCTCTAATTCCATATGGTTAAAGAGCAATTTGGAAAATCGTAAAATTTCGCACACCGAACAGCCGAGTTCGTATTTTCGATGCCATTTTTAAACGGCTAATCCAATTGAGTCAAATGATATGGCGTTGGAAAGATTATGAAAATGCGCTACTTTTTCATGTTGAAAGATTTTTCTAATTTTGAACGGTTTAAAAGTAATTTAGAAAACGGTACAAGTTCCATCGAGTTCGTATTTTTGAGCTAATTTTTTAACCGTACGTCCGAATGCAGCAAATGATATGGAGTTGGAAAGCTTGAGGAAATGCGAAACTTTTTGGTATATATTGTTTCTTCCAATTCTTTCCAGTTTTTACGTCAAATTTGAAAATGGCTAAAAACGTATTTTAGCCGTAATTTGTACAAACTTTATCGGAATGAGACAAATAATATACTGTTGAAAAGCTACGGAAAATGCGAAACTTTTTCATGTTGATGGTTTATTCTGATTCCTAGCTGTTTTCAAGTAATTTCGAAAACGACAAGATCATTAGTTCTGCCTTTATCGCGAAACAGATTCTTCGAAAATGCACCGCGTGAAGAACTTGAACTTTTCGGCATGTTTACTTGAACTTCACTTTGTTTTTCACATGCTTTTTTTTGCTCATAGCTCTCCATCCACTTATCGGAATTGAGCAAGTGATATACCGATGGAAATCTGCTGTAAACACGCAATTTTCCCGTGTTGATCATTTTTTCATACTCGCGACGATTTTAAAAGTTTTTTATCTGAAATTCATTCAGTGTAGTAGTTGAACTTACTGCTGTTTTCACGTTGAACTTCTGTGACGTATTTTCGTTTGTAATTTTCTCATCCATTCGTTAGTGTTACACAAATAATATTCCTTTTGTACAAACCCCTCTCACAATAATTTTTATAATTTTCTCCGACAAAGGACTTGAACTTATAACAACATAACTTTTAGTCTTTGCTTTTTTATTTTTTTTAATACAAAATGCACACCGTGTAGTACGTGAACTTCTGGCAGTTACCAATTTGAAATTCTTTCTCAGTTACGTGAAAATATCTGAGGTTTTTATGAATATTATTCTGATTTTCTTAATCCTTTTTTATGAATTTTGAAGCGATCTATTTTTAAAAGTTAAACTTCTTGTATTTTATTTTTGAACTTCTTGTTTTCATTCTTTAATAACAAGGAAAATCTGAGTTTTCTATAATCATCGAACTTCTCCATCTTTTTAATATGGACTTCCTGTTTTTATTTCTTAATCTTTTTTATGAAATTTTGAAGCGCTCTATTTTTTAAAAGTTGAACTTCTTGTTATTTTATTTTTGAACTTCTTATTTCCATTCTTTTAACAGGAAAATCCGAGTTTCTATAATCATCGAACTTCTCCACTTTTTAATATGGACTTCCTGGTTATTTTGCATCTTTTAATGAAATTTTGAAGCGATCTATTTTCAAAAAGTTAAACTTCTTGTTATTTTATTTTTGAACTTCTTGTTTCCATTCTTAATAACGAGGAAAATCTGAGTTTTTCTATAATCATCGAACTTCTCCATCTTTTTAATATGGACTTCCTGTTTTTATTTCTTAATCTTTTTATGAAATTTTGAAGCACTCTATTTTTAAAAGTTGAACTTCTTGTTATTTTACTTTTGAACTTCTCATTTCCATCTTAATAACGAGGAAAATCCGAGTTTTCTATATCATCGAACTTCTCCATCTTTTTAATATGGACTTCCTATTTTATTTCGCATCTTTTAATGAAATTTTGAAGCGATCTATTTTCAAAAAGTTGAACTTCTTGTTATTTATTTTGAACTTCTTGTTTCCATTCTTTAATAACGAGGAAAATCTGAGTTTTCTAAATCATCGAACTTCTCCATCTTTTTAGTATGGACTTCCTTTTTTTATTTCTTAATCTTTTTATGAAATTTTGAAGCTCTCTATTTTTAAAAAGTTGAACTTCTTGTTATTTTATTTTTCAACTTCTATTCCATTCTTTAATAACGAGGAAAATCCGAGTTTTCTATAATCGTCGAACTTCTCCATCTTTTTAATATGGACTTCCTGGTTTTATTTTTGCATCTTTTAATGAAATTTTGAAGCGATCTATTTTCAAAAAGTTGGACTTCTTGTTATTTTATTTTTGAACTTCTTGTTTCCATTCTTTAATAACGAGGAAAATCTGAGTTTTCTATAATCATCGAACTTCTCCCATCTTTTTAATATGGACTTCCTGTTTTTATTCTTAATCTTTTTTATGAAATTTGTAGCGCTCTATTTTTAAAAAGTTGAACTTCTTGTTATTTTATTTTTGAACTTCTTATTTCCATTCTTTAATAACGAGGAAAATCCGAGTTTTCTATAATCATCGAACTTCTCCATCTTTTTAATATGGACTTCCTGGTTTTATTTCTGCATCTTTTAATGAAATTTTGAAGCGCTCTATTTTCAAAAAGTTGAACTTCTTGTTATTTTATTTTTGAACTTCTTGTTTCCATTCTTTAATAACGAGGAAAATCTGAGTTTTCTATAATCATCGAACTTCTCCATCTTTTTAATATGGACTTCCTGGTTTTATTTCTTAATCTTTTTTATGAAATTTTGAAGCGCTCTATTTTTAAAAAAGTTGAACTTCTTGTTATTTTATTTTTGAACTTCTTGTTTCCGTTCTTTAATAATGAGGAAAATCTGAGTTTTCTATAATCATCGAACTTCTCCATATTTTTTCTTCAGTATGTGGTACACGTGAACTTATGAATTTCTGAAACATGAACTTCGCATGCTATTGAATTTCAAGAAAATTACACACAACAATACACATACACTTCGTGTGCTACATGCATTTTTTACACAAATACGAATGAACACATCTGAAAGAGCACAAAGTTCTGACGTACAGTTCAAAAAATAGAGTGAATTTTTTTGGGTAAAACCTGGGTAATGGCAGAACATAGTTCTCCTGCTATTTAGATGAATCTGGGAATAGGTGTCACGAACACCAAAAGAAAAAGCTCTGGAGGACAATAACACACACACAAGGACAACTGCACACCAGGATTCAGAATGGTCCTCTGTATGTAGATGTAAAGATGTTCAAAAAAAATCCTTGGAACAGCCGCGTTCTGAAAATAGAACACTATGCAGTCAGGCATGGTGAAAACAACATCAGTAATGAATGGACGAACAACAACATTTCTTTATTCAATCTCAATAATGACTGGGCGGTTTACTCTGTTTATATTTCAGATTTTTGTGAAGACGTGCTAAGGGAGCAACTTCGAAGCAGCCATGTTCTGAAACTTTTTTGTGTTCTTACTTAGTGGGGTTCAGAACCTGAACTTCAAAAACAATCTGTATAACGTACATCCTAGCACACAAGCAGCTTACCCACTCCCGCGACATGTTCTCCACCACACTTTTCTTTTCTAATCCCTCTGACGCAATTCCTCTCTCCATGTGAACACACAAGCATCAGCTCCACTGAAATCAAATGGGCAGCTGAGAAAACTCTAGGATGCATCAACTCCCCTATACGGCTGCATATTAAATTTGGTATACATGAACTTTTGGCAAAGAATTTCATGAACTTCTTTAGCTTGGTAAAAAGATACTCGTGCAAAAAATTTAACTGAACTTTTTAACACACGAGGTGAAGCCATGGAAAAACTTGAACTGAACATTTTCAACACTACACAAATATGAATTTGGTACCAGCGGGTGTGTGCACCTACAAGGAGAGCGACACGGGCTAGCTGGGAGGCACTTGGTAGCAGAAGGGAGGCAGGCAAGGGATGGGGCCGGCTGGGGCGGCGCACGACGCCAAACAGTGGAGTTGAACGGCGCCAGACAGTGGAGTTGAACGGCGCCAGGGGCATGGCTGGTGCTTGGAGGTAGAAGGCGAAAAAATTATCTGCCCGTGCTGCTTGATGAGGAACAAGAAACCCACATGTTTGTTGCTGCTTGACTGTGCCCGTCGGGAGGGCATTGGGAGTAACCACAGCCGAGCGGCGGCTCCGGTGGCGCGAGAGCTTGGCCCGGTGGCAGCGACCACAGCCGCGCATGAGGTTGGGGGTTGCGCCAAGGCGGCGCGTGCTGGAGGAGTTTGACCGCAGCGACGACCGGCGGCGCGCGGGATGGCGGCGAGATCTCGGATGCCGGCGGTGCGCGGTTCGGCGGCTGGATCCTGGAGGCCGGCGGCGTGCAGGGTGGCGGCGGGATCTCGGAGCCGGCGGTGCGCAGTTTGGCGGTTGGATCCTGGTGGCCGGCGGCGCGCAGGGTGGCGGCGGGATCCCGGAGCCGGCGGCGCGTGGGGTGGCGACGGGATGCTGGGGTTCATGGGACGGGGGTCGCGGGGGTGGGCTGATATTTTTCGTTTTGGGCGGACCGCACCGGTTTCGTTGGCTTCTCTTCAAAAGTTCGGGAGCAACTCCGTCGCGCCCTTATAGGGCCGTTGTGATCAGAATAGTGCTACTCTATATATATATATATATATATATATATATATAGCAGTACCCTAGCTATCTAGTTTGTGCGTCTTATATTTATGCTTGAGTATGTTTGTCGGTTCAACTATGGTTTAACAATATGTTGGTGAGACTGTGTGTAATAAACTAGCAGTGGAATGTAATTGCAGTCTTGAGCTGCAATCAGTTTGATTGGTGGAATTTTATGCTTCTCTTAGACTAACCTATGATTGCCCATAGCACACATAACTTATTAGCGCGAATCGTCTGTGTTACTTTCAGTCTTCTCACACAATTTTATACTAGCAACCTTTTGCCCACAACACGCACAACTACGTGTGGGAGTTGGCAAAAAAATTAAACACGTATTGTGCATATTAAGGTGAATGTTTAGCATGGGTAAAAATATCAGGGTCAAATGACGAAGGAAATGTGGACCCCACCTTGAAACTTGGTTATATTGCCAGATTGGAACCATGTGCAATGACAATCATTGTGTCGTGGCACATGTGTTCTGATTGGCCAGAACGCATCCCCACGGATCGCACGTCTGCACCATAGAATGTACACAGATCGAATGGCAGTCTGTATCTCCCTCAGACCAGAGTGATATTGATCACACGTGGTTGGGCCTACCAAACCGCTGCCTCAGAAACACATTATTCTGGCACAAAAAACCCTCACCACCCCCATGTCACAAAACCCTCACCCCACGCCCCCCCGGCCCCGGTCGCACCCGCATTCCTCCGTGACTCTGCATGTCACCGTCTATCGCCGCGGCAACCACTTAGCTCGACGCCTATACCGCGGCTGGCTGCCGCCAAACCCCACTGCATTTAGCCACTGCCACTTGTCGCCGCCTATTGGCACCGACTTTCTCGACACTGCTCGTCATCGACCCAGCTCTGCCTGATTCAAGAATCTATGGTATTGGGGGATTTTCTCATGGAGAACCAGGTAACTAATTTACTGAAATATTCGCTCATCTCTTATCCCAGTCTGTTTGCCCCTTTTAACCACCAGATCGAAAGCGTCGTGAATTCATTTTTCTTCTAACTGATTCGAGGGTTTTCATTCATAGAGTGTACAATGCAAGGACACAACGGGCATATGCAGCCTCGGCCAGACAGCCGAGGAGGTCCATCTCACCATACCAGATGACTTCATGAAGGCACGGTATGTTCAATCTCACCCTAGTTCGGTTGTCATGGCCTACTTTTTTGAACATATACTATATAATGCTATATTTGGATAAAAGTTGCCACATGCAGCATATAAGTTAAGGGGATTTTTTTCTATATTAGGCAAACTAATGTTGTATTGTTCTTTTGATTACTGTCATATTTGCATGAAATCATGGTTACATTATCTGTTTAATTATACATTTCTGTCCTTTGATTTCAACTGTTGTATTGTTCTTTCAATTACTCCCATATTTGCATGTTACCCAGTTCTTTAACAAGATTATCATTTCCTGCAGTACATCCCTTGCTTTGCAACAACATTTGTAGTACAAAATCTTGGCCTTTACATAACTGAAGACTCTAGGGATGTCATATTGAACACAAACACATGGATTTACAATCGTTGTTTGTGTAAAACTTGATGAAGACAGTCACTCCTATTTTGACGCAGGCCTTTGGACAAAAATTTCTAAGTTTTATGAACTGAAAGCTAGAACTAAAATTACACTACACCTAAGAGAGCTTGGTCATATGATAGATGCTAACTTCCCGACAACATCATCCGTCCAGACTTTGTTCAGAGCAAGTGTTCTTTCAAGTATCTACATGTTGACTTACGTAGCAATATCAAAGTAATTGTGTAGTACTTAAGCAACCAATTGGGATTTCATTTTCCGACTCTGCTAAGTCTATTCCTACCTAGTAACTTCTAATTACCACTATTCTTCTACCCTATTCTAACTAAATAATCCCTATCCTCCCACTCCTCCATTCCTATCAGAAAGCGTCATCGTCGAGGAGACTCCGGAGGTGGAGGACGAGGTTGCCAACAAGAGGAGGTGGGTCGAGCCAGAACCGCAGGAGCCTCCGGCGGGCCTAGACTTCATCGTCAGCGTCCCCAATGATATGTTGTTAGTCATCATCTCCCTCCTCCCAATCAAATATGGTGCGCGGACAACCGTCCTCTCCTGACGGTGGTGCCCCCTACATAGCTCCACCCCTCTCGACCTCATCGACGACCACAAGCTCTGTCATGGCTATCGCAAATGCTTAGACGCATTGTCCCAGATCCTCGGCACGCACCATGGCCCAATCAGAGGCCTTATCATGGGCAAGTTCCGTTCCAACGGCAAGGACCAAGCCAAGCTTGACGAGTGGTTCCTATCCCCCGCCGTAGATCAGCTCGAGGAGCTCAGTTTTGATGATGGACATATGCGCTCGCTACCATGTCCGTGCTCCGCCTTACGCCCACGTTGCAGCTCGCCAGGTTCATGAACTACCATTTCCTTCAGATTAATGTCGTGCCTACTCTTTTTCTCCCTCAACTAAAGCAGCTTGAGCTTGTCGTCGTCTGCATCCCCAAGGAGGACGTGGAGCATCTTCTCTGTGGTTGTACTAAGCTCGATTACCTTCGTCTTCAGGCAATCAATGTGTTGAGTAGCCTCCACATCACCTCCATGAATCTCCGGATAATTTATGTGTGTTGTTGGTGCTGCAACAGGAGATCGCATAAGGTGTATCACGATATGGTCATTGGATGCGCCTTTACTTGAGAGATTACTTGTAGTTGATAAACAAGGTCCAACAAGAATCAGGGTTAATTATGCGCTGAAAATGATGGTGTTGGGCTACTCGTCTGTCAAATTCTCCGAACTTGTTATTGGATACATAACCCTTCAGGTACAACATTCTCCTTCTTCTTGAAATTAACCTTTTTTCTAATTTTCAAGATGTATGTTTGTCTATCATCCAGAAAATGATTCCGACAAGTTTGACCTCGTATCTGTGAACAATGAAGGTCTTGGCACTAGAATCTATCGGCCCTGACCTGGACCAAGTTGTCATATTCCTGAGATGCTTTCCGTGCGTGGAGAAGCTATATATCGAGGTGATCCTTCTTTCTTGTTAAATGTTAACCACAAGGGAGTTCAATTTTTGGTACCTTTTGCCAAGTTTACAATGATGAATGTTCTACGATTTTAGAAGGAATTTTGGAGGATTTCAATACATAGATGTTTTTTCCTATAGTGGTTGCTTGATTAATATGGTTACAATCCATAAGTATTTCTCCTTTGGATTCATCTGTACTATTTTTCATTGGAAAATTTCCATCCACTCCAACCTCTTGTGAAGAATCCTACGTTTTCCTAGAGTGTAATCAAACGCCCATGTTAATCATGTAGGATCAAAGATGGCATGTCACTCTATTCATGTATTTTAGAAATCCTGCAATTCAAAGAGGCACGTAGTGTTCAAAACTGCATGTAGGCACTAATACGTTATCTTCTTTTGTAGGTACAATTAGGCCCTATAGTGGATAATGTGATGCAATATAACAATCTCATCGAATGCCTTGATCTCCATCTCTCAAAAATTACTTTGAACTCCTACCGAGGGACCTTACTAGAGATTATATTCGCCATGTTCTTTGTTGTGAGAGCGAGTGTGCTAAAGGCAATGAGGTTTTCCCTACATTTAGCGCGCAAAAATGAATGGTTTGCTGATCAGCGCCAGCGGCTACAGCAGAATGGAAAAGGCTCTGCAGATGCTGAATTTCATTTTGGAAGTTCAAGTTACAGAGTAATCGGAAGTCATTATGTCAAGCTCATACATGACTTGTCAGTGGTTGATCCCTTTGCAGAAATGTTGAAGTGACGAAACTAGTTCTAAAATCAATTTGAACCTCTCATATGTTCGTGTTTAGTTGATCAGCGCGGGCGTCTACAGCTGCATGGCAAAGGTTCTGCATAAGCTGAATTTGGTTTCTAATATTAGTTTGAACCTTGTAATCTTCAAATTTGAGCCTTCTAATTCTGTAATTTGAACCTTGCAATATTTCTGGCATTTGTGATACAATCATTGAAATGGCATCGTATGAGACTCGTATATTGCTAGTACTATTTTGACTTTAATATGCAATGACGATTAATATGCGGACCTTAATATGTAATGGACCTAATTTTATTTACCATTCTCGCATGTGTTTCCTCTGTCGATATCATCGCAACCGATCTATATTCCCGACTCGACAACGATCTTTGACATTATTGCACACAGTAGGTTTCTTCAACTATGTGCCCTGTAGAGCACATAATTATCACACACGAGTGTCCCTCATTACCCGTCTGTATAACTTTGACGTCATCACACGCTAGTAAACTTATTAGCAAACGTGTGCGCTATTTTAAGTCATTCCACACATTTGTTTTTGCAAAGCTTTTGCCAATAAACACCCACAATTGGCCCCTCTTCGAGTCGACGTGTGGCCAAACGAGCCGAGCGGGAAGCTTGCGCAGTTGCGCGCAGTAACTTGCATGGTTGTGCAGGAATAGGCTCACCAATGATACATTGGCACCTCTTAGAGCCCACGCGTGGCAAAACGAAACGCGTGTGGGGTGCTGAAGCATGCACTGGAATCCTCCGCCGGGAACACGGTGACAAGACGTGCCGATTACAGGTCGTCTGGCTCCCATTTATTACACTGGCCATTTAACCTTTATCTCCCTTCAAACTTTTGATTGACCCCCAATATTGTAAGAAGCACACCCACGACACAAATCCAGAGAGGTTATCCTGCGCGGCTCCAATGGCGCTGCCAACGGCTGCCAACAACGAGCGGCAGTTCACCATGCGTGCCGTAGTGAACACCCGCAGAAGGTTCACGGAACTCTCGGTGGTGTACACCAACGACCCGATCTGGGTGGAGAACTCCATCCACACTATGGAGTTGTTGCTTGCTGCGGACATGTACAAAGTGGTCGAGTTCGACCTCGAGTACACCAGCGCTCGTGCTGGGTATGATCAGAAGGTCGCCATCACCCAGATGTGCATGCGCAATCACGTCCTTGTCTACCACTACCGCCTGGCCACAAGGCCTTGCGAGCATTTTGCCAGGTTTGTCAACAGTCCTCGACTACAGTTTCGCTACGATGGACACCACCAACGATGTAAAGGTGCTCAAGAATTAGGGCATCACCTGCCAGAAGCTTGTCGACATCCAAGGCCAATACAGGATCTGGGGTAGCAAGAAGTAGACGGACTCGCTGGTTCACCTCGCCGAGGCCATCATCGACCCCTACTACACAGACATGAAGGATGCCTGCAACAAGAACAGACTTGCCTGGCACTCAGCCTGCATGGAGAAACTAGACGAAGATTAGATCGTGTAAGCAGCGAAGGAGGCGTACACGAGCTACGAGATGTACATGTGAAACATTGACATGAGGAAGTGCCTCCTTGCCCAAGACGGCAAGGGGTCCAGCTGGAAGCAGAGCAATGGCAAGCATCACAACAAGAAGTAGATGATTTGATGGTCGTTTCTCCTAGTTTATTATGCATGTAATAGTTTATTTAGGTGCGCAAATGTTATCTGTCGTCAGTTATGTAATTGGATGTTTATTTTGGTTATGCAATCATGTTGTTATAAGTATATATGTTGTTGTTTTGTAGACAGAGCATAGATGTTGTGTAGACAGAGCAAATCACATCGCATAGATGTTATGCAATCCCATCGATGATGATTTCATGAATCGCTGGCAATTATTTACTAGCAAGCATTTGCCCACAACACACAAAACTTATTAGCATGAATCGTCTGTGTTATTATCGGTCTTCCCACACAATTCTAATTACTAACCTGCTTGTCGAATATCACACACATCTTGTTAAGCCGAATCGTTTGTGTTCTTCTGGACCATCGCAAACAGTTCATCTGAGTAACCTATATTCCGTCTATCACACACATCTTGTCCTGGGTAATCGTTTGTGTTATTTTGGCTAAACAGTTCATCTGAGTGACCTGTATGTCGTCTATCATACACATCTTGATTTGGGTAACCGTTTGTGTTTTTTTATCGTCGCAAACAGTTCGTATGGATCAATCGTATGCCACAATTCGCACATGCAACTCTAATCTGAATCGTGCTTGATGGATCAACAATCGCACACAGTTCATTTTATTGGTGACGATTTTATTACCATACTGTTTGCGATTAATGCATTGCATACTGTTTGGTCGATTGGTCACCTATACATGTGTCATCTTAGGACCATCCTGCAGTAGTGACTAACAACTTGATATTTTATGTGAGATCACCCTAAAAAAGACTAGTGCGCAATCAAAATGGTGCAAAAAAAAGAGATAAATATCTCAGGCAATTCATACTAGCATGATATAGTATAGCCCTGGGCGCCAGAGATGTTTCCTTCGTCTTCACGAAATTTCAGCCAAAAGCATTGCCATGGCAGCACAAAAACGGTGTCGTGGCAGCAGTTTTAACAAAAACAAATCTCAGTAAATGCTATTTGCAGTGGCAACCTGAAAGCGCTGTCGTGGCGGCAATTTCAAAAATCACTGTCGTGGCGGCAGTTTTACGAAAAACAAATTTATGTTAAAACCACTTGTGGTGGCAACTTGAAAAAGGTGTCGTGGCAGCAATTTCGAAAATCACTGTCATGGCAATAGTTTCTTCAGCTTTTCTTCCCCTTCGTCTTTTACAGTCTCCTTGTGTCAGGGTCCTCCTTTGCAAGCTTGTCACTGCCGTCTGTAATCACACTGCTATCTCTATAGCTACTCTATTACATCAAAGTTGATATGCATGTCATTAAAGTGACAATCATGTGGCTCCAGCCATCATGTTGTACTATGACACGCAGGTCACTTAAACATTACAACATATAACTATCTCATACATAAATTCATTATCATGACGAAGGCTATACCACATCACATGCAACCTGCAAAACCAATCTATACGTCCTCTAATCGGTTTAGCAAAATTGTAATTTACGTGGCTTCTAGGGTTTCCGCACAAACACTAGCTACCTATGTTCATCATCAAGTATGATTATTCTTGTTGCTATATTAACTTTGCAAGGTGTGTGGGGAAGAGACTTAATTAAAAATATCTGGCCTCACACTAAACTTTGTCAATACACATGACCCCCATGTAGATCATAATCTACATGCCCTCTCGTATGTGCGACGGTTAACTATTCTTGACTATGATGTAGCCCAGAGAACTGTTAGCAGATCGTTGATAGACAGATTCATCGATTGCCAAAACTTTGTAACAAAGCTACATCATGCCGTCAATGAACTGAAATGAAGCAACACTCGAGGGAAGCAAACAAGAACATCAAGTAAAAGATTACATCTAACGCAATAGATCTTATCTTCTACTCGCACAATTTTATTAAGCTCTAGAACTCATCTAGTTCTTAATTCTTTTTAGTAATAGATCAAATTCATTACTAAAAACTTTGTGCAATACCTTCACAATCACACGTGATCTAGATTGAAACCTACGTCTACTCATAGAACCGCTCATGATGCCACTATTGGGAAACGTAGTAGAAAACAAAGAAATCACCCTACGATCACGATCCCAGGAACACTATGAAGATGCATTAGAGGTTTAGATCAGATCGTTACCAACTTTGAGTTGCAGCAAAAGAAGAGTTGGTGTAGATCGTTAATGAGTCCCTCGAACCGTTCAGGAACAATACCTCAAACAAAAGACCAAAAGCACGACCTCTCTACGGATTGCAGGCGTACAAGCTTTATGACCTGGCAGCGCTTCGCCGTCAAGAGCTTGACATCGTCGGAGAACTAGAGGAAGGAGAAGAGAACCTCACGGGGATTCTCTATTATGAGGAACTATAGAATTAGGACTAGATCAAGTCAAGATCAAGTCTAGATCAAGACTAGAACTAGAGAGAGGGGGCGCCTGGATCAAGGGAGAACTTATGTCTCAATAGGGGGCGCCTGGATCAAGGGAGAACTTATGTCTCAATAGGGGGCGGCCCCACACACACACACACACATTATATATATATATATATATATATATATATATATATATATATATATATATAGGGTGAGACTATTCTGCAACCCCCCTCTACAGTTCCTAAATAAGGTTATTCAGCAACCACCCCCACTCCTACCTGTTTCTTTTCCCGAAGGGAGCGAGCGAGCGAGCTCCGGTGTACCACCGGCTGCAGTGCCACCACCTCTTACCTGTTCCTTCCTCAGGCGCGCAGCGAGCGGCAGCGAGCGGAGCAAGTGAAAAAAGGCACCACCAGCGACCACCTCTTCACTTTCCTCTGTCGACCTGATCAGGATCGGGATCGTGCCCCGCCGCCTGAGCCCGTTCCCCTCCTACTCCGGCTGCCTGCCTCGCCCGCTTCGAGATTATCGCCTCCCTGCACCTCCCCGTGCCCCACCTCTCTCCCTCCCAGCGCCGGTTTGATAGAGGCAGAGGTGTCCCGTCTTTCGATGAGATGGAGGCTATCGTTTTTGGTGGAGTAGACTTTGACAATCCGACTACGAACGTGCGAGGACGTCGCGCCTTAGCAATCGCTAAACCAACTCCGAGAGGTTATTGACCATGCCGGAGCACGATCAACCTGACCACGAGGGTCTATTTCCTGCAAGCAAACGAAGAACAAGCAAGAAACTAAGATTTGCAATCTGGATATTGCGAATATAAGATGAAAGCTTTATTGATCAAGGTGGGGTTCTGTGACGTCTTGGTCTGGTCGTTGAACACAAACGAAGTACGCGAAGTTGCAGCTATGGCGAACTTTTAATCTAAACAAAACCCAAAGTCTAAACGGTGCCCTAAGGGCTGTATATATGGAGGAAGAGGGGGGGATTTCGTGGCCCTTGAAGGAGGGGTCCGAAACCAACCCTATCTCTTGTTTCCCCACACATACAGACTCTAAAAACAGCCTATACTCAAGTATTTCGAAATTACATGGGCCTGGCCCAATAATAAGGTGACGCAGCACCTATGATAGCCTCTGGACGAAATTTATGAAGTGGCATCTTGTATATTTCGTCCAAGGCTTCATGCACTCATTATGGTGGCTTCAAAGTACTGAAATCATCACTTGTAACTCCGTTCTTGTTCCCCTTGCGCATGCCATCATCTCCATGCTTGAACTTGCTCCAAGGTTCCTCTTTCTTGTCCAAGCTAGGCCCTTCATTTGTAAGCAAAACAAATGTATCCAATTTAGGCAGCATCATATTCTCATGAACATTAGAATCATTACCAAGAAACGAAAGTACCTGATAATTTAATTGGCGTGCGCGAGCTCTAGTAATTGGTCCAGTATGTATAGCAGCATGGGCTGTGGGTGTAACAATGGTATTGATGTCCTCATCATCCTCCCCTTCTTGAAATGAAGTTGTCCTCGACGGAAGCTCATCTTCCTCACCCAAATAAGGCTTCAAATGTGCAATGTTAAAAGTGGGACTAACCCCAAAATCTGCAGGCAGCTCAAGTTTATATGCATTATCATTTATTTTCTCTAACACCTTAAAAGGACCATCAGCACGTGGCATTAGCTTTGATTTGCGCAAATCAGGAAATCTGTCCTTACGCAAATGTAACCAAACAAGATCTCCAGGTGCAAACACAACATTCTTTCTACCCTTATCTCCAGCAATTTTATATTTAGCATTCATACGCTCAATGTTCTCCTTAGTTAACTCATGCATTTTTAAGATCAATTCAGCACGTTGTTTAGCATCAAAATTAACCTTCTCCGAAGATGGAAGAGGCAACAAATCAATAGGTGCACGAGGTAGGAAACCATATACAATTTCAAAAGGGCACATCTTAGTAGTAGAATGCAATGAACGATTATAAGCAAATTCAATATGAGGCAAGCATTCTTCCCATATTTTCTTGTTATTCTTCAAAACAACCCTAAGCATAGTAGACAATGTTCTATTGACTACTTCAGTTTGTCCATCAGTTTGGGGGTGACAAGTAGTATTAAAAAGCAGTTTAGTCCCCAACTTAGCCCATAAACATCTCCAAAAGTGGCTAAGAAATTTGGTATCACGATCTGAAACAATAGTATTTGGCACACCATGCAAGCGAATAATTTCACGAAAGAATAAATCAGCAACATTAGCAGCATCATCGCTTTTATGACATGGTATAAAGTGTGCCATTTTCGAGAACCTATCCACGACAACAAATATGCTATCCCTCCCCTTCTTTGTTCGAGGTAAACCCAAAACAAAGTCCATAGATATATCCTCCCATGGAACACTAGGTACAGGCAAAGGCATATATAAACCATGAGGATTGAGTCGTGACTTAGCTTTTTGACATGTAGTGCAGCGAGCAACAAAGCGCTCAACATCCCGTCTCATCTTTGGCCAAAAGAAATGTGTAGCAAGTACATCCTCCATCTTCTTTACGCCAAAGTGTCCCATTAATCCTCCTCCATGCGCCTCCTGCAACAACAAAAGATGAACGGAGCTAGCTGGAATGCATAGCTTGTTAGCACGAAACACAAATCCATCGTTAACGACGAACTTGTTCCATGTTCTCCCTTCTTTACAATTCTGCAATACATCTTTAAATTCAGGATCATGCACATATTGATTTTTGATGGTCTCCAAACCAAATATTTTAAAGTCAAGTTGTGAAAGCATAGTATAACGACGAGACAATGCATCAACAATAACATTTTCTTTACCCTTCTTGTGCTTAATGACATAAGGGAAAGTCTCAATGAATTCAACCCATTTAGCATGTCTACGGTTCAGTTTTGCTTGACTTTTAATGTGTTTCAAAGATTCATGATCAGAATGTATAACAAATTCTTTGGGCCATAAATAATGTTGCCATGTTTCTAAGGTCCGAACAAGAGCATATAATTCTTTATCATAAGTAGAATAGTTCAGACTTGGCCCACTCAATTTTTCAGAAAAGTATGCAACAGGTTTGCCATCTTGTAATAACACACCTCCTAATCCAATTCCACTAGCATCACATTCAAGCTCAAAAGTCTTATTAAAATCAGGAAGTTGGAGTAAAGGAGCATGTGTCAACTTATCTTTCAATACCGTGAAGGCTTCTTCCTGTGCGGTACCCCAAACAAAAGGCACATCCTTCTTTGTAAGCTCATTGAGAGGTGCAGCAATGGTGCTGAAATCTCTCACAAAACGCCTATAGAAACCAGCGAGGCCAAGGAAACTCCTCACTTGTGTGACCGTTTTGGGCTGCGGCCAACTCTCAATAGCTTCAATCTTGGCTTTATCAACTTCAATTCCCTGTGGAGTAACAACATAGCCAAGAAAAGATACTCGGTCGGTGCAAAAGGTGCACTTCCCAAGGTTACCAAACAAACGTGATAGAGGCGAGGGTGTCCCGATCTTTCGATGAGATGATAGCTATCGTTTTTGGTGGAGTAGACTTTGACGATCCGACTACGAACGTGCGAGGACGTCGCGCCTTAGCAATCGCTATACCAACTCCGAGAGGTTATTGACCACGCCGGAGCACAATCAACCTGACCACGAGGGTCTATCTCCTGCAAGCAAACGAAGAACAAGCAAGAAACTAAGATTTGCAATCTGGATATTGCGAATATAAGATGAAAGCTTTATTGATCAAGGTGGGGTTCTGTGACGTCTTGGTCTGGTCGTTGAACACAAACGAAGTACGCGAAGTTGCAGCTATGGCGAACTTTTAATCTAACCAAAACCCAAAGTCTAAACGGTGCCCTAAGGGCTGTATATATGGAGGAAGAGGAGGGGATTTCGTGGCCCTTGAAGGAGGGGTCCGAAACCAACCCTATCTCTTGTTTCCCCACACATACGGACTCTAAAAACAGCCTATACTCAAGTATTTCGAAATTACATGGGCCTGGCCCAATAATAAGGTGACGCAGCACCTATAATAGCCTCTGGACGAAATTTATGAAGTGACATCTTGTATATTTCGTCCAAGGCTTCCTGCACTCATTATGGTGGCTTCAAAGTCCTGAAATCATCACTTGTAACTCCGTTCTTGTTCCCCTTGTGCATGCCATCATCTCCATGCTTGAACTTGCTCCAAGGTTCCTCTTTCTTGTCCAAGCTAGGGCCTTCATTTGTAAGCAAAACAAATGTATCCAATTTAGGCAGCATCATATTCTCATGAACTTTAGAATCATTACCAAGAAACGAAAGTACCTGATAATTTAATTGGCGTGCGCGAGCTCTAGTAATTGGTCCAGTATGTATAGAAGCAGGGGCTGTGGGTGTAACAATGGTATTGATGTCCTCATCAATAGTAGACAATGTTCTATTGACTACTTCAGTTTGTCCATCAGTTTGGGGGTGACATGTAGTACTAAAAAGCAGTTTAGTCCCCAACTTAGCCCATAAACATCTCCAAAAGTGGCTAAGAAATTTAGTATCACGATCTGAAACAATAGTATTTGGCACACCATGCAAGCGTATAATTTCACGAAAGAACAAATCAGCAACATTAACAGCATCATCGCTTTTATGACATGGTATAAAGTGTGCCATTTTCGAGAACCTATCCACGACAACAAATATGCTATCCCTCCCCTTCTTTGTTCGAGGTAAACCTAAAACAAAGTCCATAGATATATCCTCCCAAGGAACACTAGGTACAGGCAAAGGCATATATAAACCATGAGGATTGAGTCGTGACTTAGCTTTTTGACATGTAGTGCAGCGAGCAACAAAACGCTCAACATCCCGTCTCATCTTTGGCCAAAAGAAATGTGTAGCAAGTATATCCTCCGTCTTCTTCACGCCAAAGTGTCCCATTAATCCTCCTCCATGCGCCTCCTGCAACAACAAAAGACGAACGGAGCTAGCTGGAATGCATAGCTTGTTAGCACGAAACACAAATCCATCGTTAACGACGAACTTGTTCAATGTTCTCCCTTCCTTACAATTCTGCAATACATCTTTAAATTCAGCATCATGCACATATTGATCTTTGATGGTCTCCAAACCAAATATTTTAAAGTCAAGTTGTGAAAGCATAGTATAACGACGAGACAATGCATCAGCAATAACATTTTCTTTACCCTTCTTGTGTTTAATGACATAAGGGAAAGTCTCAATAAATTCAACCCATTTAGCATGTCTACGGTTCAGTTTTGCTTGACTTTTAATGTGTTTCAAAGATTCATGATCAGAATGTATAACAAATTCTTTGGGCCATAAATAATGTTGCCATGTTTCTAAGCTCCGAACAAGAGCATATAATTCTTTATCATAAGTAGAATAGTTCAGACTAGGCCCACTCAATTTTTCAGAAAAGTATGCAACAGGTTTGCCATCTTGTAATAAAACACCTCCTAATCCAATTCCACTAGCATCACATTCAAGCTCAAAAGTCTTATTAAAATCAGGAAGTTGGAGTAAAGGAGCATGTGTCAACTTATCTTTCAATACCGTGAAGGCTTCTTCCTGTGAGGTACCCCAAACAAAAGGCACATCCTTCTTTGTAAGCTCATTGAGTGGTGCAGCAATGGTGCTGAAATCTCTCACAAAACGCCTATAGAAACCAGCGAGTCCAAGAAAACTCCTCACTTGAGTGACCGTTTTGGGCTGTGGCCAACTCTCAATAGCTTCAATCTTGGCTTTATCAACTTCAATTCCCTGTGGAGTAACAACATAGCCAAGAAAAGATACTCGGTCGGTGCAAAAGGTGCACTTCCCAAGGTTACCAAACAAACGTGCATCACGTAGAGCAATAAAAACAGCACGTAAATGTTCCAAATGTTCCTCCAAAGATCTGCTATAAATCAATATATCATCAAAGTAAACTACCACAAATCGTCCAATGAAAGCACGTAAAACTTTGTTCATTAATCTCATGAAAGTACTAGGTGCATTAGTTAACCCAAAAGGCATGACTAACCACTCATATAAACCGAACTTAGTTTTAAATGTTGTTTTCCATTCATCTCCCAATTTCATACGAATTTGATGGTATCCACTACGCAAATCAACTTTGGAGAATATTGTAGAGCCACTCAATCATCAAGCATATCATCTAGCCTAGGAATAGGATGACGATAATGAATAGTAATATTATTAATGCCTCTACAATCAATACACATACGCGATGTACCATCCTTTTTTGGCACTAGTATAATAGGAACAGCACAAGGACTAAGAGATTCGCGTATATAACCTTTGTCGAGCAGCTCCTATACTTGACGCATAATCTCCTTCGTCTCCTCTGGATTGGTACGGTATGGCGCACGGTTTGGCAACGAAGCACCGGGAATTAAGTCAATCTGATGCTCAATCCCGTGAATAGGTGGTAATCCCGGTGGCACGTTTTGTGGAAAGACATCAGCGAACTCCTGCAAAATGTTAGTGACAACAGGAGGCAAAGAGGAAGGCACGTCCTCGAATGAAAATAATGCCTCTTTGCACACAAAAGCATAGCAAACAGATTTGCTTAAATCTAGCTCATCAATATCAGATTTGGTGGCAAGTAAACACGCATTTTTCAATTCAATTTCAGAAGCAACACTAGATGGTTTATTATTAGGCTTCATTTGTTGCTCAAATTCTTTTGCCACAATCTGATTTTCACTCTTATTTTTCTCCTGTTTTGCTTTACTAGCTCTATTAATATCATCTTTCAAAATAGAATCAGGAGTCATAGGAAGCAAAGTAATATGTTTATCCTTATGAACAAGAGTATACTGATTGTTTCTACCATGGTGTACAGAATTTTTATCAAATTGCCATGGTCTACCAAGTAATAAGGAACATGCTTGCATGGGTACCACATCACAATCAACATAATCAGCATATGTAGAGATACTAAAATGCACACGAACAGTACGTGTTACCTTAACCTTGCCGCTGTTGTTGAACCATTGGATATAGTAAGGATGTCGATGTGGTCTTGTGGTGAGAGATAGCTTCTCCACCATCTCCATGCTAGCCAAGTTGTTGCAGCTCCCTCCATCTATGATGACGCGAACAGAACGTTCCTTCACAACTCCCTTTGTATGGAACAAATTATGCCTCTGATTTTGCTCAGCTTGTGTGACCTGCACACTCAAAACACGTTGAGCAACTAAACATTCATACCTGTCAGCGTCTTCAGGAGCCATGTATTGCGTCTCTTGTTCAGAATCATCTCCACCGTGTTCTTCACGTGTAATGAGAGCCAAAGTCTCCTCATCATAGTCACTAGCGGACTCATACCCACCATCCTCGGTAGCAATCATGACACGCTGAGATTTGCATTCTCTCGCATAATGACCTCTTCCCTTACAACGACGACAAATAATATCACTTGTTGATGAGGACATGACTACCTTGGATATGACCAAAAATATTGCATACATGTATATTTGTGAGGTGATTTCTAATGCAAACTATGCAATAATTTATTTGTGTCATCCACGACAAAAATACTTCACAAACTTTTGTGCCATGTCTAATTGCAGGTGTATGGGACATTTGTACAATTCACATATGAAGATAAGGGAAAAAAAGAAGTTTAGGTGCTGTTCAAAAAGTCCTCTCACGTCACTTTTGGGCCAAGAGAAGATAGAGTCCAAGTCTCTCACGTTCTGGATTCAGATTCGGACTGCACAGATATACCTGACTCAAAACGCCAAGAACTATTTCATACGGACTCCGAATTGGGTGATTCTTTTTTTGTTGGAAAGTAGATTTCGTGCTCTTTCTAACCCAATTGGTTTCACCTTCAAATTCATCCGGAGCGTTGAGTTGTCGTCAAAACAATCTGACGCTGTAGCAGAATCCGAGTCAAACTACAAGTCCAAAGGTGTTGCATCACCTCCACTTGGGCCCATTGGCCTTGTACGACCTAGGGTTAGTTTTAGGCTGCCTTGGGACGTCCTCCCACGTCCTTGGCCGCCACCCCTTGCTCCTATATAAGTAGATCCATCTAGTAGCTTTTTGCTTGGGTTTTGTTTAGATTAAAAGTTCGCCATAGCTGCAACTTCGCGTACTTCGTTTGTGTTCAACGACCAGACCAAGACGTCACAGAACCCCACCTTGATCAATAAAGCTTTCATCTTATATTCGCAATATCCAGATTGCAAATCTTAGTTTCTTGCTTGTTCTTCGTTTGCTTGCAGGAGATAGACCCTCGTGGTCAGGTTGATTGTGCTCCGGCGTGGTCAATAACCTCTCGGAGTTGGTTTAGCGATTGCTAAGGCGCGACGTCCTCGCACGTTCGTAGTCGGATCGTCAAAGTCTACTCCATCAAAAACGATAGCTATCATCTCATCGAAAGATCGGGACACCCTCGCCTCTATCATCTACCAAGTAATAATGAACATGCTTGCATGGGTACCACATCACAATCAACATAATCAGCATATGTAGAGATACTAAAATGCACACGAACAGTACGTGTTACCTTAACCTTGCCGCTGTTGTTGAACCATTGGATATAGTAAGGATGTGGATGTGGTCTTGTGGTGAGAGATAGCTTCTCCACCATCTCCATGCTAGCCAAGTTGTTGCAGCTCCCTCCATCTATGATGACGCGAACAGAACGTTCCTTCACAACTCCCTTTGTATGGAACAAATTATGCCTCTGATTTTGCTCAGCTTGTGTGACCTGCACACTCAAAACACGTTGAGCAACTAAACATTCATACCTGTCAGCGTCTTCAGGAGCCATGTATTGCGTCTCATGATCAGAATCATCTCCACCGTGTTCTTCACTTGTAATAAGAGCCAAAGTCTCCTCATCATAGTCACTAGCGGACTCATACCCACCATCCTCAGTACCAATCATAACACGCGGAGATTGGCATTCTCTCGCATAATGACCTCTTCCCTTACAACGATGACAAATAATATCATGTGTGTGCCCTGTTGATGCCATAGATGAAGAAGAGCTCTGGGCAGGCCCAGAAGGTGTACTCTTGGCAGATGGTGGTGGTGGTGCCTGTTTTCTTGTATCTCTGTTGGAATTGGCGGCTGAAGTCAGTGGTGCTGCAGTAGGACGTGTGGGAGTAGAGGAGGCACGCGGTGTCCATGATGAAGATCGACCTGCAGAAAAATTAGTTCGCGCCAATGCCTGTCGATCCTGCACTTCACGTTCAGCTTTACAAGCAAGATGGAATAAACGAGTGATATTATTATACTCCTTATACTCTAGAATAGTCTGAATCTCTCTATTTAATCCACCCATGAAACGTGCAAGCATAGCTTCATTCTCCTCAACAATACCACATCTAATCATGCCAGTTTGTAATTCCTGATAATATTCTTCTACAGAATTTTTTCCTTGTCTTAAGCGCTGCAATTTTTAAAGTAATTCACGTTGATAATATGGTGGAACCCAACGAGTACGCATAGCAGTTTTCAAAGCAGCCCAAGTAGCTGGAATAGGATATAATCTACAATGTTCAGACCACCATACACATGCAAAACTAGTAAAAGCACAAACAGCAGCAGCAACACGTCTCTCCTCGGGATATTGTAAACATGTAAAATGTTGTTCAGTTTCTAACTCCCAAGTAAGATATATATCAGGAACATATCTACCCTCAAATGGTGGAATATTCAATTTCAGTTTAGGAAGATGGTCATGATCTCGTACCTGAGCTGGTAATGCAGCCCTACCATTGCGATTATTGGCATGTGGACGACCTGGTGCTGGTACGTAGTTCTGATTTTGATCAACCTCATCCTCGTAATCGCCCGCATAATCGTCCTCCTCAGCGGCAGCAGGAGCCATAGAAGCATCAACAGTAGGTGCAGCGGCACCAGAAGTTTGACCAGGCTCAAGGGGAACGCGCTGTGCTCGTCCCACTTGATTTGGAAGGCGACGTTGTTGTTGTTGTAGGGGTGCGACAGGTGCAGCCGGCGGTGGTTGTGGAAGACACGCGAGCAATTCATTAAACTTGTTATCGAGCTTTGTTTCAAACGTCTTCTCAATTCCATCTATCTTCTCCATGGCCTCTTCAAATCTGTTTAGCACATCTTGCACCTGTCCACTCATCATTTGCTGAAATTTATCATATAGCTGTTTGTTCGTCATGTTCTCCCAATCAGTCTCATTGGCTTGTGATCCTGCCATGGTTAGCAGCAATAGAAATACACAAGAATATGATCCTACAGACTACTAGGAAGTGGTGGTGGTGGTGTATCACAAATCCGTCAAGCGAATCTCAAATGCTTACCAGTCCTTACCCAGCAGCAGGTGGTGATCGGCCACCGTTGTAGTCAAAACTCTCAAAGGTTGGACAGAGCGATTGCCAGGTGGTGTCAAACGCACGACGTAGATGTATGTGGAGCTGGGAAGGCTTATGATATGGTAGCAAAAATGTCAGCAATAATCAATTCAGAGATGCAAAGTTGAATAAACGCTCAACGACGGTACTGTGCTGGTCCTAGGCTAGACCGTACTAGAGACGCGAGCCTAGAACACTAATAAAATCACGGCGCGGCACATAAACAAGGGAAGAACACACTCTAAAAAAAATTCGTTTTTTTTTTGCGCTCCTCTTTTTTAAAAAAAAAAAATCACTATAATGGCGAGTGTCTCAAAACTCTTCCCAAGTCAAACTATCAGGATTGGCACGAAAAATTTTTTGACAATTTTTTTTTCGGAAATCAGGGCAGCGACGACGAAAAAGTGCGACAAAAAATCACTATGATGGCGAGTGTCTCAAAACGCTCCTTGGGACCTAAAAACAGGATAGGGAAAAAAATTGACTGCCGAAATTTTGGCCTAAAAACTGCCCGGGGGTCTCCAGACTTTTTTTTTCGAAACCTACTCAGGCAAGGAAACACGAATCGGAAAATAGATGGGTCTCAAAAACAAACCTAATATGAAAAGAACTCGGATTGGTGGTGGATATATGGTGGTAGAATATGGCAGCGGTGATGGTATATGGCAGCGGTGGTAGGATATGGTGCGGCGGCGGCGTGACAAACTGTGACAGAACTCGAAACTCTAAAGGACTAGACGCTAAGACCAGCAACTAGACACGACGATGCAACCGCAAATTCAACAAAGCAAAAACCCTAAAAAGATTATGCAAAGGCTCAGATTGGTTCGGATATGATGAACTAACCCTAATTTTTTTTGTTTTTGGCTTTTTCGTGGACTGTAGGTATGAAGAACAGACTCGATCTAAACTACGAAAAACTGTAAAATCTCACCGAGCAACCTGGAAATCTGATACCACTTGATAGAAGCAGAGGTGTCCCGTCTTTCGATGAGATGGAGGCTATCATTTTTGGTGGAGTAGACTTTGACGATCCGACTACGAACGTGCGAGGACGTCGCGCCTTAGCAATCGCTAAACCAACTCCGAGAGGTTATTGACCATGCCGGAGCACGATAAACCTGACCACGAGGGTCTATTTCCTGCAAGCAAACGAAGAACAAGCAAGAAACTAAGATTTGCAATCTGGATATTGCGAATATAAGATGAAAGCTTTATTGATCAAGGTGGGGTTCTGTGACGTCTTGGTCTGGTCGTTGAACACAAACGAAGTACGCGAAGTTGCAGCTATGGCGAACTTTTAATCTAAACAAAACCCAAAGTCTAAACGGTGCCCTAAGGGTTGTATATATGGAGGAAGAGGGGGGGATTTCGTGGCCCTTGAAGGAGGGGTCCGAAACCAACCCTATCTCTTGTTTCCCCACACATACGGACTCTAAAAACAGCCTATACTCAAGTATTTCGAAATTACATGGGCCTGGCCCAATAATAAGGTGACGCAGCACCTATGATAGCCTCTGGACGAAATTTATGAAGTGGCATCTTGTATATTTCGTCCAAGGCTTCATGCACTCATTATGGTGGCTTCAAAGTCCTGAAATCATCACTTGTAACTTCGTTCTTGTTCCCCTTGCGCATGCCATCATCTCCATGCTTGAACTTGCTCCAAGGTTCCTCTTTCTTGTCCAAGCTAGGCCCTTCATTTGTAAGCAAAACAAATGTATCCAATTTAGGCAGCATCATATTCTCATGAACATTAGAATCATTACCAAGAAACGAAAGTACCTGATAATTTAATTGGCGTGCGCGAGCTCTAGTAATTGGTCCAGTATGTATAGCAGCAGGGGCTGTGGGTGTAACAATGGTATTGATGTGCTCATCACGGTTCGTGCCCCACCTCTCTGCCTCCCTGCGCCACGCCTCATCCCGACCGGCCACCTTCCCCGGTTCATAGCCCCCGGTGCGCTCGTCCCCTCACCGCCGGGCCACGCAAGCTGGGCTCGCCCTCGCTGTCTGCATTGGCTCTGCCCTGACTTCATGGAGCCACGCGGGAGCACGGGCGCCATGATGACTATATGGCAGCTACCCCTGCTGCTCCGGCGATGACCACCACGAGCCTGACCATGCTCCCCAGTAGTGGACCTGCCTGCCATAGCCGTGCACATCTCTCGCTCCACCTACAGCCACCGGTCGGCGCCCCTCTTCACCAGCATCCTCTCTCCGTCCTGGCTCCCATCCACGAGATCCGACCGATGGACTCGTCGTCGCCACGCGGTGGCCTCCGCCATGCTCCTCCCACGGTGGCCTCATTCTCCCCATCACCACCCAGCCAACCCCCTCCACCCTTGCCTCCAGTGCCACCACTCCCCCGACCTCATGCTCGGTTGGCCATGGCCATGGCGACCGAGGACGCCGACCCTCTTCCCTTGCTCCCCAAATTGCCGGCTGCTGCTTCCCTCTACCTCCTGGTCCGGCACACGACTCCGACGTGGCTCCTCCCCTGCCTCTAGATCCATGGCTTCCATATCTCTGCTTCGATGGCCTTATGCAGTTAGCTTAACTGAAAAATAGAAGTTAACCCAGCCGGCCTATGCAGGTAGCTTTACCTGAAAAAATGGTGAATTTAATTTCCCTAAACCAGCCGGCCTCACTTCAGGCGTCGAGCAGCATCAACTTCCCCCCGACGCAGTTAGCATTTTTTAACTGTACATGGTTGTTCTCTCTGAAAAATACTAGTAGGCATTGGCAGCGGTTGTGTATAGTTCAGCAGTTACATAGTTTATAGTTTCTGAAGTTCTCAAATCTGGTTCTTTCTGTTTGTGTTTTGACTGTTACGTATAGTTTCAGTAGTTAGCCATTGCGATTAAGGAATATACTTTGAGAAGAACAAACACCAGTTATAAAAAAATGTTTCATTGCGCCGTCAATGACGGGTGAGATGGCAGCACCCATGGAGTTCATTTGGTTCAGTTTCTATAGTGCAGTTAAGAGTATTAGTGCTTACAGTTATTGAGTAAAAAAAGGAAAAGACAAGCAATGTGAAAGAATAAGATTACGTGTGGTCGAGAGAAGTTCCTTCATTTTTTTTCTAAGTGCACTGCAATACTTGTTCCTTTGTGCACCATAAGTAAAACTAGATAATTTTATGAAAATGTATCATGTCACTGTCCGTGACTCCCTCTTTTTTAAGTCCACATTTTGTTGGTGGCTCGGTTAACTCCTGGGGTTTCAGCAGTTATGTATAAAAAACATATGAAAAGCCCGAGGAAATTAACTTTGGAATTTCTGCAGTTAACTAAAAAACCCATACAGAGTACAGTTCATTATAGAATAAAATAAAATGGCAGTTTACTTAGAAATTTGCAGCAGTTGTTCTATGATTTTTTCAGCACAAAAAGTCTGATTATATAAGCAAAAACAACTGTTAGCTTTTAGATGTTGTGGTCGTTCACTTGGGGGTATGTGTAGCAGTTAGCAAAAACAACAGTTAGTTTTTTAAAAAACTTTTTTTACTCGGAGAAACCATCAGTTAGCTAGAGTCCAGCAGTTAGCTTGTGCCTTCAGGTTCAGTTCGGCTCTCCTAAAAAAACTCATGTCTAGAAACATCTTACAGAACTTTGGTTTGAAAGTGCACATGTATCAAAAGAGCACTGTATGTATAAAAAATGTACAGTTACTTGCGCCAGCCAAGTAGTTCGATGGCCGGAAACACTTGCAATCCACTTGCTAAAAAAAATTGGTACTTGGCTTGCAAGGTACGTAGTAGCTTCGGTTCAGTTAACTACTAGTACTTCGTGAAGATATGCTATAAAAAAGGAGCGGTTAACTTTCGTTCAGTTAACATTGGTTTACTTTCAGTCCATTAACTTCACGTAGCAGCAGTACATATGAAAAGATGCACGAAATTAACTGAGCAAATATGCAGTTAACTTTGGGACTTGCAGAAGTTTCCTAAAGAAATTAAAACAGTTCAAAGAAGAAGTTTCACTACTTAAAAAACTGGTTCTATTCGACCGGGCAGAAAATTCATCTTTAAAAAAGGAAAAAGTTAACTCCAACATGGCAAATGATGCTCATGCCTCATGGTCGTCACTGACGGAGACCTCGTGCTCCCAATCGCCAGCCACCTCCACCCTTGCCTCCGGTGCCATCCTCCACCGACCTGCTGCTCCACTAGCATCGCCCCTCCAGGGCCACCCCTCTCCAAGCTAACTCCTTTGCAAAAAGCTACAGGGGAGCGCACCGGTGTTTCCGAATGTTCGTCAAAGAACAGTTTGGTACCGGATGCGGCTACAGTTAGCTCGTGCCAGGAAAAAGAAGCAGCTCCCGTTTTTGGATGGCCGTGGCGTTTACTGTTATGTGTAGTTATCTATACTAAGACAAAGGAGTTAACTTTTTGAGATGAAGCAGTTCTTTCTGCGAGTTAGCCACAATTAGCTATGAAAATATTTCCCCAAGAAGTTAACAAATATGGGGAAAAAACGTCCATACTGGCAGTTAACATCGGCCGACATGGTAGTTAACCTCGACATTCATGGCAGTTAGCGTGACCCCCGCAAAAAAGAACAAAAGAAAATAAATTAGTATCTGCAGTCCTGATAGTTAACACCAAGTTAACTGCTGCAATCCTGGCAGTTAGCTATTTCAGTACCGGCAGTTAACTTGACCCGAAAAAAACGAACAAAAGAAAAAATTAGTTTCTTTAGTCCGGCAGTTACCTTGCTCAGGATAGGGCAGTTAGCTATTACGGTCGAGCAGTTAGGGTGTTCGTCAGTTAGCTCGACCCGGGACAAAATGTAAAAGAAAAAAATTAGTACCTTCAGTCCGGCAGTTAACTTGTTGTTAACTGCCACAATCCCCGATAGTTAGCTATTTCAATATCGGCAGTTAGCTTGATCCGGGAAAAACCAGGAAAAAACAAAAATAATAAGTTTCTTCAGTACCGGCAGTTAGCTTGATCATCATATGTCAGTTAGCCATTCCGGTCGGGCAGTTAGCGTGTACTGTAGCAGTTCGGGCAAAAAATGACGAAAATGACGTTAGTTTTTTGAAAACTGCTCTTAAACCGTAGCGAATCTGAAAACGAGTTCTATATACCAAAGTTCGGGCTAATCCATAGCTTTCCAACGGTATATCATACGCAACATTCCGACGAATGGTTTGAAAATTTCTTTCACAAAAACATTGAAAACTTCTTTGATGGATTTCTAGTTTTTTGAATTTTGTTTAAAAATCGAATCGATTTTGGGAAAATGATCAACATGAGTTTTTTTGCTCCTTTTCAATAGCTATCCAACGGTATATCATTTGCATCATTCCGATGAACAGTTCAATAATTACGACCAAAAAACAATGCGAAAAAATAGTGTCAGAAAAAGTCCGCCCGGCAGTTAACTAGTATAGGTCGCACAATTAGCTGTCTGTTCTCGCGCAATTAGGAAGGGTTCCTGAATAGCTTATTCAGAAATGGGTTGCAGAATAGCTGGGATGTGTGTGTGTGTCTATATATATATATATATATATATATATATATATATATATATATATATATATATATAGAAACTCTGTTCAGGACCCTGGGTGGAGAATAGCTTATTATTCACCCGGGTCTATCGGCCGAACCATTCTCTCACTCCACCTGATCGCACCCGTACCACAGGCTGCGCTCGTCGTTATTCCTATGAGCGAGGTAAATTCTTCTATGTGCCGACGTAATCTTTCTCCCTTTTTTAGGTTGACCAAAAACGATTAGAAGCTAGCGCACTACCCTGACTCACCTGTTCTCGGCGGTTTCGATGGCGAGTGGCAGGCGGCATCTGGGCTTCCGGCTTGGGGAGCGGCGGTTGTTCACGGTGGCTCGGTGACTGGCGAGTCCGCACGACGGCGGGGTGGTCGTCGGGTAGGCTGGTCGGCGTTCAGTCTCGACCACCTTGGTACTGCGATCTCGCCCATCCTCCAAATCAGATGAAGAGAGGAAGTGGACGCCGAGGAAGAATCTTGGTAGATGCTGCTCCTTTACTTTCACTAGGAGTTTATGGAGATGTGGTCTGTGGCCACTGCGGCGAGAGAGCCATTGGAGACAGGCGAGACGGGATTCAGAACCACGTTCAGAGGTGAGATAGACCCGCCGCCACTCGTATGCCCTTGCGTATAAATTAATTTCTTTCCTCGGTAATTATTTGCATCTGTAGCGAACTGTTTTGGTCACAACCTGTTTGCGGGAATGTCTACAAGGAATCATTTTTTCATCTCAAGAACCATCTGTGGGATTATTTTCATATGCATGGAAATTAAGAATCATGTCAGATAAGTGTGCCCTGGACTGTTTTCATCCTTTAAATTAAAATAAACACATCTCCTTTACATTTAGATGTCCTATGTGATTAGGATAAGTTATCTCATGAATTGAGATGAAAAGTCCTCTTTGTAATATTATCGAATCTGCTCCATGCCCCAAGTGTATGTCTGATTGCTTTAGTTTTCAAATTGTAGTATCTAGAACTTAAGTAAAACTCATCAGGTACGGATGGAATAGATTATCACTATGCTATTTGAGAGACCAGACGAAAACCTTACGCTTCATGTGTCATTTCAACTGATCAGTTGACAACACTTTTTATAAAGCCATGTGATCTGATTTGGTGTGAGCGAGTTCCCACTTAAATGACACTGAAGAATATTGGCTAGACTTTCAATTACTAGCCCATGTGTCATTTTCATTTAGAATGCATTTTTCCGGATCACCTCAGTCAAATGCAAGTACTAGTCATGAGCTTGAGTTGAGAAGGGCACCTCAAACCTCAAACAGGGATGTTATGTCTTCCGAAGGTGCCCTCTTGACGATGAGCAAAAAGCAAACACTCTGTCCGTTGAGTAGTCATAAATTTATCATGCCACATGTCTGTCTAGTGACGTATTGAAGAATGACTGCCTACCCTGTATGTAGCCACTTTCTTACAAAGAGTGAATAATGTTGGTTAATATTTTTTCCGGAATATATTTGTTACTATTTAGGAATATGATTCTCATTTTAAATGTGCTCACGTATGGGTATGATCATCATTCCTTTTAGATGTCTATAGTATACTTCACATCAACATTTCTAAGCGAATTTATGTTGGATAGTTAGGTGCAAAGTTAATTAATTATCTGATGCCACTTGAAAAGCACATGTGGCCATAAAACAAAAATAATGTAAAATATCGGTGCATATCTTAGTGGGTCTGTACAAGACCATTCTAATATATCACTACAAAGTATAAGGCTACTGAAATCATCATTTTGCTTGCAGGTCACAGCCACACGAAAAGCAGGTACTGCTCATGAACATGAATGAATTAGGTAAACAGATAGAGAAGGTGATTCTTTTTGTTATGATCTCCCTTTGGTATACATACTTTTTTCTTCTAAGTTCTTCTCTTCACGTATATTCCTTTTGCTGTATATACATTTGGGATATGTCTTGTAGAATATTTTGTGTCGTCGTGGGCACAAAGAGCAAATTGCTCGCCATTGAGACAGGGATGCATAGCTCTGCTTGCTACTGTGCCTGGCAATTACTGAATTCAGGAGAAACTAGACGTCATTTGCTATTGTGCATCATGTTCTGGAATGGAGAGAGTGGTGCTAGAAACTGATGCTGAGACACTGAAGTAAGATCTTTTTAGGGAAGTGAAGTTCACCCTTATTTATTGTCGGGATTGTGTCTTGTAATTGTGTTGCAGATTGTTTACCCAATTATGGGGTCCTCGTGACACTGGATGGCGTCGTGCTTTGGCATGGTAATGTGCCTGACATTGTAACAAATATGGTGATCAGAAATATAGCTGTATTAACTAGTTAGTACAACTGATCAGTTCTCTGAAAAAGTTGTGTTAGCCTAGCAATTATGGTAATTGGGAAGAAACAAGCATGTTGTATGCACAACATCACTCGTGAGAAAATACACGAGCTAATTCCTTGCTGATTTATTTAAAGTTGTACAAAGATTGCATGAATTTCTATTACATCCTGATAGCATATTTCTCAAAGTTATTGTGAAAGATTGTTTGTTTAATGGACAATGTTGTTGTTTTACGTTGCTTGTTTCTTACTACATTGGATCCACAAATGTTCTTACGTTGGTTTAGCCGGACGGCAGATAAGCCTCGTCGACGCTGGACGCACCTTACTATTTTCTCGATTAGCTATTGTTTTTTTCAAGAGTACGTTGGCGTACTATTTTCTTATGTGGTCTAGAGGCAGGCCGTCACTTCTCTAGTTTTCTTACGTCACATGCAAATTTACTTACCTTGGGTGGTTTGTAGGCAGCTAAAACAAGCATTATTCTTCAACATATTTCTTGAGACCACAAATTGATCTGATACTGAATGATGTAGATACAACGTAGCGTATAGATACAAGGTCCACTGAAATGGTGTAGTTTAATTAGCTAATTATTTTCAGGATATGGCATAACTCATGCACAGGGACCAGGCATCTCAAAAAACAAAACAAAAAATGGGCCACTATTTATTGGCATAAATTTATGTCAAATCCATTTTACCTTACGATGGCCTAGGCCAGCGGGGTTTGGTTCCTCATCTCCGTAACTTTTTCTAAAAAAAAACCCTCCATAACTGCATCTCCCATGCACCCTAAAATTACCTCCACCATACGTTTCTTATCATGGGTTTGGCGCACGGGACTGGTTCGGTGGTTCCTCCTCCACACCATAATATTACCTTACTTGTGCACCATAAATTTACTTTTTATGTGTGTCCCACACGGCTTGGCTAGGGTGAGGAATAAGAATTCGTCACCCATGGTGACTAATAGAGCGATCCATCTATATATAGGGATTGACTATTCGTCATCCTGGGTGAGGAATAGTTATTCTTCACTCTCCTCTATTTTAACTTCAATGCACCGTAATGTTACGTTTCGTAAATTTTGTCTTATTTTATACGTAAAAAAAGAACGTAAGAAAATATAAAATCACCATAAAAAATATTTTATATTACATAAAATTACAAACGTAAAAATGTAGTGTAAACATATACATAAAATGTAATTTTCCTGGTCTTATGGCCTATATATTTGTTTTCTTATGCTAAATTTTACGTAGTGCATCAATATGAATGTAATTATTTCTATTCTATATGTAATTTATTTATGAAACCATTCTAAGATTACCTCGGGTGAAGAATAATTATTCTGCACCCTGGGTGATGAATAGTCAATATATATATATATATGGACAAATTTTTCCTACTACCGGGTGTAATTACTCCCACTTTTGTTTCATACGTTCTAGGTAGTATCTATCATATCGGAGAGTATGTACGCGTAGTATGTAGTATATAAGAATGTTTAGATAGTATATATATACTACTTTTTTGGTAGTATGTATCATATTTTGTGCATACTCCATTTCACGTACAAATATATACGTATTTCACAAAAACAATAAAACTATGAGCTCACTTACAATTTTTTCATATAACTCACTTTGGAGTATCTTAGATATAATATATGAACATACTAAAAATAATAAAGTAGAGTATATACTATCACATAGTAGTATATGAGAAATGGGTGTAACTATATATATATATATATATATATATATATAAAAGCATAAACACTATTCTGATCACAACATGAAGTTCCTGAGTTACACGCCTGAACTTCCCTCTGTAGGAACCCGACCTTCGGGCTATCTTCGCAACCGTGTCTCCCCGCGCGAATTATTCTGGTTAGTCGTGTTCTATATGATGTAAGTGTAATCTAGAAACGGTTTTTAGCAACTAAATGCCCGTTTTGAATAGGAATCTCACTCGTTGGCGGATTTTGCTCTCGGGTCGTGATGAACTTGCGTTTTTTGCAATTTTACTGCCTGAGTTGTTCGACCTGAACTTCCCCCTGTGCTAGGTTGAACTTCCGCCTACATTGCCCAAATGGGGCTTGCGATATACCGTTGGAAAGCTATGGACACGAGTATCATGACCCAAGTTAAATTTTTGGCAAAATGTAAGCGGTTTAAGAGCAGTTTTGAAAACCGTTTTTTCTTCATACAAAAAACGTGAATCGTATTTTCGATCGCATTTCTAAACCGTTTATCGGAATGAGGCAAATAATATGGCGTTGGAAAGCTGCTGCAAAACCACTCCTTCCACATGTTGAAAGTTTTCTCTAATTCCCTATGGATAAAGAGTAATTTGGAAAATCGTAAAATTTCACAAACCGAACAGGCGAGTTCGTATTTTCGATGCCATTTCTAAACGGCTAACCCAATTGAGGCAAATAATATGATGTTGGAAAGATTATGAAAATGCGCTACTTTTTCATGTTGAAAGGTTTTTCTAATTTTGAACGGTTTAAAAGTAATTTAGAAAATGGTACAAGTTCCATCGAGTTCGTATTTTCGAGCTAATTTTTTAACCGTACCTCCGAATGCAGCAAATGATATGGCGTTGAAAAGCTTGAACAAATGCGAAACTTTTTGGTATATATTGTTTCTCCCAATTCTTTACGGTTTTAAGTCAATTTTGAAAATGGTTAAAAATGTATTTTCACCGTAATTTTTACAAACTTTATCGGAATGGGGCAAATAATATACCATTGAAAAGCTATGGAAAATGCGAAACTTTTTCATGTTTATGGTTTTCTCTGATTCCTAGCTGTTTTCAAGTAATTTCGAAAACGACGAGATCATGCGTTCTGCCATTATCGCGAAACAGATTCTTCGGAAAGGCACCGCGTGAAGAAATTGAACTTCTCGGCATGTGTACTTGAACTTCACTCTGTTTTTCACGTGCTTTTTTTGGTTGTAGCTCTCCATCCACTCACCAAAATTGAGCAAGTGATAACCGATTGAAAGCTGATGTAAACACGCAACTTTCCCGTGTTGATCATTATTTCATACTCGCGACGGTTTTAAAAGTTTTTCATCTGAAATTCATTCAGTGTAGTAGTTGAACTTCCTGATGTTTTCACGTTGAACTTCTGTGACGTATTTTCGTTTGTAATTTCTCATCCATTTCGTCGATGTTACACAAATGATATTCCTTTTGTACAAATCTCTCTCACAATATTTTTTTTAACTTTCTCCGACCGAGGACTTGAACTTATAGCAACAAAAAATTTGGACCTTGCCTTTTAATTCATTTTTCTCATATTAAACACATACCATGTAGTACATGAACTTTTTCCATTTTTATAATTTGAATTTTTTTCTTTTTGAAATCAAATTGCTCCCAAATAGTAGCTGAACTTCTTTGTGGATTGAGAGAATTATTTTAAAACACAAAAAAAAAACAATTTCTTTTTTGTGTTTTCGAACATGGAAATACAAGGTGAACCTCTCTCGTAAGAATTTTTAAACTTCTCCGGACAGAGCACTTGAATTTCTTTCGATAAACTTTTTAAGCTTCTATTTTTCTATAATTTTATACTCACCTGAAATGCATTCCTTGCAGTACTTGAACTTCTCATTGTTTTCATTATGAACTTCTATCATATTTTTGTGTATACGTCGAATTACACGCAATTAAAGGTCGGACATTATTTTTTTGCCATTTTAAAACATGTAATTGGAGGTCGGACGGCCCGCAATATAAATTCTGAACCGTGCATGAAGGTGCACGTGAACTTCTTGCAACAAATCTGAGTTTTTTATATACTTCGAACCGCTTTAAATTTTTTATTTTAACTTCTTTTGTGTGTTTTTTTAGAAATGTGAAAATTGGAGTTTTGTTAGAAACATCGAACTTCTTCATTATTTCAAATAGAACCTATTGGTCTTATTCTTTAGTAACCGGAAAAAATTGAGTTTTCTAATAAATATCAAACTACTCTGCTTTTAAAAATTAAACTTCTTGGTTTTATTATTTAGTAACGAGAAAAACTGTGTTTTTAATATGCATCGAACTACTTTGTTTTTTAAAATTGAACTTCTTGGTTTTAATCTTTAGTATGGAGGAAAATCTTAGATTTTTATAAACATCAAACAACTTCATTTTTTTAATTAGGACTCCTTGGTGTTATTCATTAGTAAAGGGAAAATGTAGATCTTAAAAAACAGTGGCAAATCCATGTTTACAAACTTTTTAAACTGCTCGTTTTTTTAATTTGACCTTCTTGGTTTTGGAATAAACATTTTGAACTTCTATGTTATTTAAATTTGAACTTCTCCATTTTTTTAGTAAAATGTAGAAACACCCTTTTTTATAAACTTTTCGAACATCTCCATTTTTTATTTTTTGAACTTCTTGGTTTATTCTACAGTAACGGGGAAAATCACAGGTTTGTAATAAACATTGAACCGCCCGATTATTTAAATCTGAACTTCAAGGTATTTTTTAGAAATGGTTAAACTTACAAAACAAATTTATGTTTTTTCCACTTTCTACGAACTTACTATGTTATATCTTGTGAAGTTTTATTTTTTTGTCTCGCGACATGTTTTGGCATTTTTTTGCTGTTGGTGAAATGGCCAAGGCGGTCTTTTATTTTTCATTGATGAATTTCTTCAGTATATGGTACACGTGAACTTAGGAATTTCAGAAACATGAACTTCAAGAAAATTCCATAGAATAATACAAATACACTTCGTGTGCTACATGCACAACCAATACATCATCAAGTATAGCACACCAATACATCATAAAGCTTGGTACCAACATACATATGTAGCGTCACACTAACATTATTTTGTTTCTGTTCTGATCCTTGGGAAAAATAATTTGTACAAACTTTGACTTTTAGAAAATGCTCACTTGTTTTAGTTGAACTTCAACATTTCTATTCGTCATTCTTGAAGGAGTGTAATTGAAAACCATGGTGAGATAACTGAAAGGTACTATCATCCCTTTCTAACAAGAGACCACGCTTTTTGTTGTTGTCTTTGAGCTTGTGGGGATTTCAAAAGAAATTTGATGCTTTTTAAACTCCGCCCCTAAGTTTTTTATGAACTTCTAGTTTACATGAAAGCACTACAGTGTGTGTTTTGTAATTCCTCATATCTTTCCGTTCCTTTTTTATAAACTACCAATTTTTTTATTTTTTTAAATACATGGTGATAGAGAGGTAATAGGGTTGAACTTCCTGGCCATCAATTCATGAACCTTTTCACATAAATAACTATTTCCCATAAAAATGCACATTTTAGAATGTATAACAAATTTTAGAATGAGAAGGTTGTACACTGGGTCAGCTGCATAACAAATTTGTGTCTTGTCAGATTTTTTTTGAGATAAAACTAAAACATACTGATACAACTGAACTTCACACACTAGCCACCTGCACTGCCGTCGTAGTGGAGAGAGAAGGGAGACTGGTGCTCGGTCGTTGCGCCGACGGAGCGGAGTGCAGGCGCGCTGAAGGAGGGCGGGCCGTACCAGAGAGCAGGTCGCACCAGAGGGGAGGGCAGGCCGCGCCAGAGCGCAGGGAAGGTCGCACCGAAGCGGAGGGCACTGCCTGCCGAAACCTCTCCCGCAGACGGGCGGAGGGGATGGGAGGCCACGAACGGGGCTTGTCCTCTGCTACGGCGGGCGGAGCTGGTTTCAGTCGCCGGAGGGTGGACGGGGAGGCGCCCGTGTCCGGGGAAGAACAACGAGGAGGCGTGCGTCGCAGGGGGTCGTCGCCATAGGAGGAGCTGGGCGACGTCAGGGGCAGCCTAGGTGGCAGCGGAGGCGCGGCGGCGTACCAGAGGTAGGTGACGGGGTAGCGCGCCGGCGCTTCATGGCGGGAGGCGGCGTCGGGGTCGCACGCCGGTGCTTGGTGGCGGCAGGCGGTGGTGGGATCAAACCCGGCCGGATCCGGGGGAAGGAGGCGGTCCGGTGGCCGGATCCAGGGGCGGTGGTGTCGCGGCGGCCGGATCCCGGGGAGGGAGCGGCACGGCGGCCGGATTTAGGACCGGTGGCGGCGTGGTGGCTGGTTCCCAGGGAAGGGGAGGGGGCGGCGCGGGAGGTGCGGGACTGGGTGGGTTTTCTTTTTCTTTTTCTCCGTGGCTTCGGGAGTTCGGGAATGCCTCTTCGGACCCTTTATAGAGCGCCGTGATCCAAATAGTTATTCTGATCCTGGGATTAGAATAGTGCCACTCTATATATATATATATATATATAAATATATCTATAAATATATATATCCAATATATTTTAACAATATTCTGCGGTCTATATCAGTGTGCGCGAACAATATATATGCGGTGCTATTTGATGCTGAACAATAACCGCAGACACTGATCAGCATCAAATAGCACCGCATATATATTGTTCGCGCACACTGATATAGACCGCAGAATATTGGTAAATTTTTTTAGTGAATATTAAATATATATTTGTACATATATTTAATTTTGTATAGTTGGTATCAGGCCAGAATATAATCATTGAAAGATTAAGGTATTTAAATTTAGAAGTTAGTACAGGTAAGGTAATAAATACTAAAGAAGATATTAATATAAGGTGCAGAATAAATCCCTCTGAGGAGCATATTTGGCATACATCTCATAGTCAGCTAAATATTGTGGTCGATTTGATATATAATTTTTACATATCTTGGGAAAAAAGGCAAGATATACTTGAGCAAAAATTTGAAAGCATATTCAAAGAATATCAAAAACTCGCAGACAAGTGCTCCGGGTTAAATAATAAAATAGATATCATTCTTCATAAACTTGAAGAAGCAAAAGCAAGACAGAATATTATTTGCAAGAATAACGACTATATTAAAGAAGAAGTGTTGTCAATAGGCCGTTATCTTTGTAAAAGTAAAGACTCATCGTCACGCTTTGAATCAAGTCAAGACATTCCTGCAATAAAAAGGTTAGTTCAAGAGGTAAAAACTCTTATCCTCTCTTAGTTATATGAACGAATATAGCAAAGCTTTAAACGAAGTTGCTATACATTTGTCACCCCCTGTCGGATTTTCTGATCACAACTCACCAAAAGAAGACTCTAAAATCATTATAAGACAAGAAATAGTTGGAGATATAAACACATAATCTTTTATGACAGAAAGAGAAATTAGCAATAATAAGAATATATGTGTAATTGAATATATAGAAACGACTAATTTAGATAATGAAATAATTTATTGGAAAAATAAGCTAAAGCATATAGAATGGGAATATAGCCATTCCGTGACAACAGATTGGCCTAAAATTAGAAAAAGAGAGTTATTTTTCATTAGAGAGATTGCTAGATTAAAAAGTTTAAAAAGTGAGAATGAGTTAGCCATTAGCTGTTTTCAAGTAAAAAACAAAATTATATCATCAAAAGAAAAAGTAGATTTAAAATAGAGATGATGAACCAAGTAGAATGTGAGCATGATTGGATTAAAGGGAAAGGTGATTATAATATCAAATGTGCCTTCTGTATATATTATCCAAGCCAAGATAAGGATCCACATTTAGCCTATGCCTAAGGCAAGCTTGTGCCTCCTGTCTAAAAGCCAAAAATCATATGTAGACAGGAAATAGAATTTGAACCAGAAGATAGAATATTATCTAGCAGGGTTAGAAATCTAGAAAATAGAATAAATATTAGAAGCAGAGTTAGAAATACTAAAAGATAGTTTAGGAAATAAGAAAAAACTAAAAGATAGATAGAAGATAATGAAGAACAGGAAAATATTGTTGTTAGAAGCACGGAAATGAAGGAACAAATGGTAAGAGTAAGAGATAAAAAGGAGATAAGCTATACAACTAAAAGATGCTATAACTAATTTTGGAAACAAATATATAGTGCGATTACCATTTAAAGATGCTAGGAATAAGAATTCCAGTTAGAATAAATTTAACACCAAATACTTCCTATAAAATATTGGCACTATTAGATACTGGATGCACAAAGAACATTATCCACGATAAATACTTTATGAGATGTCCTGAAATAGTCAAAACCATAGATGACAATAAAGCCGAAGTATCTACCGTATGTCAGGAATAAAGAAAATCCATAACCAATTGCATATAATATAGAAGCATATATAAATGGCACAAAATATATAATAGATGAAATTACAATAAGAGATTTGTCGGTTATAAATGATGATATGATAATAGGGTTAAGATTTTTACAACAATCTTTGCAAACCACAATTATACATGAAGATGGGGTTACATTTATCCCACGTCAAGATAATGTTCCATACTTATCTGAAGTGCGGAAACAAAGAAAGGCTTTGCAAAATATAGAAATATCCAATGTAGATGTTGAATATAGTGCAAGTGCAGATCCCCTTGAATTCTGCAAAGATGAAGAACTCAGTGAGGCAATAGAAGAATATCATATAGAAAATACGTGTATAGAATGCATAGGGTTGCAATCTTTCTCTCCAAATTGGTATAGAGATATAAAATCCAAAGAAGATATAAACAAGATTGTGCAAAGATTAGAGAACATACAAATTATTGGGGAAATACCAATGAAACATTGGGATAAGAATTCTATAGTTTGCAAAATAAATATTATAAACCCAGATTATATAATTAAGTCAGGACCAATAGAAGCTACTCCTAAAGATATTGAAGAATTCAAGATGCATATCGAAGAATTACTAAGGTTAAAAGCAATTAGAGAAAGTAGAAGTCCTCATCGATCTGCTGCTTTTATAGTTAGAAATCATGCTGAAGAAGTAAGAGGTAAATCCAGAATGGTAATTAATTTTAAAAGGCTCAATGATAATACGATAGATGATGCATATAATATACCTAATAAGCAGGAATGGATCAATAGAATACAAGGAAGCAAATATTTCTCTAAATTCGATTTAAAGGCAGGATTTTGGCAAGTAAAAATGGCCGAGGAATCTATTCCTTGGACAGCCTTTACTTGTCCACAAGGCCATTATGAATGGCTAGTCATGCCATTGGGTCTAAAGAATGCACCCGCATTATTTCAAAGAAAAATGCAAAATATATTTAATGAGAATCAAGCATTTATATTGGTCTATGTTGATGACCTATTAATATTTTCCAAATCATATAAAGAGCATATTGCCCACCTTGAAGTGTTCTTCCGAAAGGTAGAGCAAAATGGGCTTATATTATCCAAAAAGAAGATGGAAATATGCAAAGAAAGAATAAATTTCCTTGGGCATGAAATAGGAGAAGGAAAAATATATTTGCAAGATCATATTGCAAAGAAAATATTAGAATTCCCTGATAATATGAGCGATAAAAAGGTTTTACAACAATTCTTAGGAATTGTAAATTATGCTAGGAATTATATAGACAATTTAGCAAAGTTAGCTGGTCCTTTGTATGCAAAGTTAAGAAAGAACGGGCAAAAATATTTCAATTCCGAAGACATAAGATTAGTAAAAGCTATAAAAGAAAGAGTCAAGAATTTAGAGCCCCTTGAGTTGCCTTTAGAGGATAAATATTTTATAATAGAAACAGATGCATCTAAGGTAGGATGGGGTGCTATATTGAAACAAAAACCTAGTAAATATTGCCCGAAAGCAGATGAGAAGATATGCAGATATGCTTCAGGAAGTTACAAATTAAAGACAGTAAATAATATTGATAGGGAAATCCTCGCAGTCGTAAATGCAATAAATGCTTTTAGATTATATCTAGGATTTAAAGAATTTACGGTTCGAACAGATTGTGAAGCCATATGCCGATATTACAATAAAATTAATAGCAAGAAAAGCTCAACTAGAAGATGGGTCTTATTTGAAGACACCATAGCTGGGAATGGTTATAAAGTAATATTTGAGCATATCAAAGGAAAGGATAATAGTTTGCCTGACATATTTTCCCGCTCATCAATTTTACAGAGATGAAGGGAATATCAAAAGGAACTCTCCCAAGCGGACATGAATGTTTCATATTTGGAGAGGACAATAAATTAAAAATATTCTCTCCAAATACATTCAATTTCAAGCCAAAGAGCCATATTCGTCTTGATGAAATCCAAAGATGCATATTGGATAATATGTGGTTTCAATATGCCGTAAAAAGGGAAGAAAGAGGTTATATGCTATCTAATCTGAATAGTCTTGCAGAATATTTCCATATGTTCAATACGTTGAACAAAAATAGCCCAACACCATCAAAAATTGAGACACAAAAAGATCTATATATATTATTTAATGGAAAGAAACCAGGAATATATATGCACTGGGAAGATATTCAAATAGAGAAGCTTGCAGCAGAAAAGAGCAAAGACAAAGATCTATCATATAGAAAATATGATAATATCGATGAAGCCTTGAAATGGGCAGGAAAAGTAATAGGACCAATTTATTATGTAGATCCCGAAGCCAGAGAATATATTGAAAGGAGAGGGGGCATAATTAAGAATATACCCACTCCACCAGTTCCCTCAAAAGGAGAAGCTTCGAGCTCAAAGGCTCCAATAAAAGAAGGATCATCAAAATATCAGTCATATCAAGAATGCCTTCTAAAGGGGCTTGACCCTTTAAAAAGTGAATATATAGACCAAGAAATGAATAAAAGATTTGAAGAATGGTAAAAAATAATAAAGAAAGAGTTGAGAGAAGAAATATTAAAAGAGGTAAGAGAGGAAATAGATGAGAAATTTGAAGATATAAAGAAGCAGTGTGATGATAAATATAATTTCAATTTGTCTGACGATGATCCCATGTTAGACATCGCTGGACATGGGCAGCAGCCTGAATAAACCAATAGGCTATATACTTGAATTGATATTGCTATCAATTTTTCGGGCGCGGAGGACCTCCCCGAATATTGATGCAACCCGAATATTGATATGGTATATCAATCATATTGGCGGGGAAGACCCACCCATATATATAAAAAAAATGTTTGATGCATCAGATGCCAGAATATTTGCATCAGAGAAGGAGGCAGAGTTCAGGATTCAAGTCAACGGTGTGAGCAATCTCTGTGCATTGCTCATATAATTAGAAGACACTGGAGGCAAGCCAATCATCCACCGGGAGACAACGCCCATGTGAAGAAAGGCGAAGATTCCTGAAGATTGAAGTCTGTCGGGCACTTTCTCTCGTGCCTATCCATATTTTAGAAGGACACGCATGTACCCTAGTAGGACACGCGTGCATGCTACCTTATGTAAAATAAATAAGTGAGGGCATCACTGGCAGTCGAGCGGAGGCTCCCGAAGGCTTCACTGGCAGCCGTTTAGCGGCTATAAAAGGAGGCGCTCTCTTCAGAGACACAGACAGACAGAGAGAGAGAGAGAGAGAGAGAGAGAGAGAGACAGACAGAGGGAGAGCACTCAAGCCTGAGAAGCAGAGAGCACTCGAAGCAAGTGAGAGCCAGAGCTCCTCTTCCTTTGTAGTTTAGTCACTCCACTAAGTAGTATAGCCAAGAAGGCGCTGAGATCGCCAAGAATATCAAGGTAATCTCCTAGTTCGTGTGTAATCCCTTCGGGGTTTCCCGAAAGGGAAAACCATATGTAAATTATGTTGTTGAAATGATGTAGTTTCTTTGGTTTCACTTGGTGTTTTTATTTCTGAATTTATGGGAAGAGTTCTTATGCTAGGGATCCTATAGGAGAAACTTCTGCGTGTTTGTTCTCCGTGTAGCCCAGAGTTGGCGTTGAGTGAGAACCCGTTGCCGTAGAGAAGTGTTCCCTTCGGGTGGAACTGCCTGGGAAGACGATAAGAATTCTGCCTAATAAATTTGCAATTAAAACCATCAAGTGAACGTAACTAGCTACATCTGATGCAACGTAATGATAAATATGGTGAGTACCGAGTAGGAATTTCACAACCTGCGAAGAACGAACAGGACGAATATTTGGTCCCGGCAGCCAGCTAATAGATCCTGCATATAAGCAAAGATTAGCCAAATTAATATCCAGACAAGCACAAATAATTGGAATAGTAACGAAAAGTAAAGCCAATAGTGCTGAATTGTAAAGCAAATAGTCTCAAATAGTAAGCTGAATATTAACCGCAGACACTGATCAGCATCAAATAGCACCGCATATATATTGTTCGCGCACACTGATATAGACCGCAGAATATTGGTAAAAAATTTTAGTGAATATTAAATATATATTTGTACATATATTTAATTTGGTATAGTGGTATATCAATCATATTGGCGGGGAAGACCCACCCATATATATAAAAAAAAATGTTTGATGCATCAGATGCCAGAATATTTGCATCAGAGAAGGAGGCAGAGTTCAGGATTCAAGCCAACGGTGTGAGCAATCTCTGTGCATTGCTCATATAATTAGAAGACACTGGAGGCAAGCCAATCATCCACCGGGAGACAACGCCCATGTGAAGAAAGGCGAAGATTCCTGAAGATTGAAGTCTGTCGGGCACTTTCTCTCGTGCCTATCCATATTTTAGAAGGACACGCATGTACCCTAGTAGGACACGCGTGCATGCTACCGTATGTAAAATAAATAAGTGAGGGCATCACTGGCAGTCGAGCGGAGGCTCCCGAAGGCTTCACTGGCAGCCGTTTAGCGGCTATAAAAGGAGGCGCTCTCTTCACAGACAGACAGAGGGAGAGAGAGAGAGAAACGGAGGGAGAGCACTCAAGCCTGAGAAGCAGAGAGCACTCGAAGCAAGTGAGAGCCAGAGCTCCTCTTCCTTTGTAGTTTAGCCACTCCACTAAGTAGTATAGCCAAGAAGACGCTGAGATCGCCAAGAATATCAAGGTAATCTCCTAGTTCGTGTGTAATCCCTTCGGGGTTTCCCGAAAGGGAAAACCATATGTAAATTATGTTGTTGAAATGATGTAGTTTCTTTGGTTTCACTTGGTGTTTTTATTTCTGAATTTATGGGAAGAGTTCTTATGCTAGGGATCCTATAGGAGAAACCTCTGCGTGTTTGTTCTCCGTGTAGCCCAGAGTTGGCGTTGAGTGAGAACCCGTTGCCGTAGAGAAGTGTTCCCTTCGGGTGGAACTGCCTGGGAAGACGATAAGAATTCTGCTTAATAAATTTGCAATTAAAACCGTCAAGTGAACGTAACTAGCTACATCTGATGCAACGTAATGATAAATATGGTGAGTACCGAGTAGGAATTTCACAACCTGCGAAAAACGAACAGGAAGAATATCTGGTCCCGGCAGCCAGCTAATAGATCCTGCATATTGGTTGAAGTTAAGCAAGAATTAGCCGTGTTAACTATCAGACACACGCATATCATTGAAATAGTGGCAAAGAATTGAATATTGCTGCAAATAGTAAAATACTATTCTAAATAGTAACGCACCAATTATTTGCATAGTGCCAAATAGTAAGCTGAATATTAACCGCAGACACTGATCAGCATCAAATAGCACCGCATATATATTATTCGCGCACACTGATATAGACCGCAGAATATTGGTATAATATATATTAATATATATATATTTAATTTGGTTAATATATATATTTAATTTGGTATAGTTGGTATCAGGCCAAAATATAATCATTGAAAGATTAAGGTATTTAAATTTAGAAGTTAGTACAGGTAAGGTAATAAATACTAAAGAGAATATTAATATAAGGTGCAGAATAAATCCCTCTGAGGAGCATATTTGGCATACATCTCATAGTCAGCTAAATATTGTGGTCGATTTGATATATAATTTTTACATATCTTGGGGAAAAAGGCAAGATATACTTGAGCACAAATTTGAAAGCATATTCAAAGAATATCAAAAACTCGCAGACAAGTGCTCCGGGTTAAATAATAAAATAGATATCATTCTTCATAAACTTGAAGAAGCAAAAGTAAGACATAATTTTATTTGCAAGAATAACGACTATATTAAAGAAGAAGTGTTGTCAATAGGCCGTTATCTTTGTAAAAGTAAAGACTCATCGTCACGCTTTGAATCAAGTCAAGACATTCCTGAAATAAAAATGTTAGTTCAAGAGGTAAAAACTCTTATCCTCTCTTAGTTATATGAACGAATATAGCAAAGCTTTAAACGAAGTTGCTATACATTTGTCACCCCCTGTCGGATTTTCTGATCACGACTCACCAAAAGAAGACTCTAAAATTATAATAAGGCAGAATAACACTATCCTCCAGCTTTTAATCCGAGTTTTGGAAAAGCTAAATAGTGTTCAAAGCAACAAAGATATTGTGTTATCCTCATCTGGAATAGTATCTTCATCAAGAAATATTAAGAGTTCTTAGCTAGGGATCCTATAGGAGAAATTCTGCGTGTTGTTCTCCCCCCCCGTGTAGACCAGAGTTGCGTTGAGTGAGAAACCGTTGCCGTAGAGAAGTGGTCCCTTGACCTATTAAATTTTCCAAATCATATAAAGAGCATATTGCCCACCTTGAAGTGTTCTTCCGAAAGGTAGAGCAAAATGGGCTTATATATCCAAAAAGAAGATGGAAATATGCAAAGAAAGAATAAATTTCCTTGGGCATGAAATAGGAGAAGGAAAAATATATTTGCAAGATCATATTGCAAAGAAAATATTAGAATTCCCTGATAATATGAGCGATAAAAAGGTTTTACAACAATTCTTAGGAATTGTAATTATGCTAGGAATTATATAGACAATTTAGCAAAGTTAGCTGGTCCTTTGTATGCAAAGTTAAGAAAGAACGGGCAAAAATATTTCAATCGAAGACATAAGATTAGTAAAAGCTATAAAAGAAAGAGTCAAGAATTTAGAGCCCCTTGAGTTGCCTTTAGAGGATAAATATTTATAATAGAAACAGATGCATCTAAGGTAGGATGGGGTGCTATATTGAAACAAAAAAACCTAGTAAATATTCCCCGAAAGCAGATGAGAAGATATGCAGATATGCTTCAGGAAGTTACAAATTAAGACAGTAAATATATTGATAGGGAAATCCTCGCAGTCGAAATGCAATAAATGCTTTTAGATTATATCTAGGATTTAAGAATTTACGGTTCGAACAGATTGTGAAGCCATAATGCCGATATTACAATAAAATTAATAGCAAGAAAAGCTCAACTAGAAGATGGGTCTTATTTGAAGACACCTAGCTGGGAATGGTTATAAAGTAATATTTGAGCATATCAAAGGAAAGGATAATAGTTTGCCGACATATTTTTCCCGCCATCAATTTTACAGAGATGAAGGGAATATCAAAAGGAAACTCTCCCAAGAGGACATGAATGTTTCATATTTGGAGAGGACAATAAATTAAAAATATTCTCTCCAAATACATTCAATTTCAAGCCAAAGAGCCATATTCGTCTTGATGAAATCCAAAGATGCATTGGATAATATGTGGTTTCAATATGCGTAAAAAGGGAAAAAAGTGGTTATATGCTATCTAATCTGAATAGCTTGCAGAATATTTCCATATGTTCAATACGTTGAACAAAAATAGCCCAACACCATCAAAAATGAGACACAAAAAGATCTATATATATTATTTAATGGAAAGAAACAGGAATATATATGCACTGGGAAGATATCAAATAGAGAAGCTTGCAGCAGAAAAGAGCAAAAGACAAAGATCTATCATATAGAAAATATGATAATATCGATGAAGCCTTGAAATAGGGCAGGAAAAGTAATAGGACCAATTTATATGTAGATCCCGAAGCCAGAGAATATATTGAAAGGAGAGGGGGCATAATTAAGAATATAACCCACTCCACCAGTTCCCTCAAAAGGAGAAGCTTCGAGCTCAAAGGCTCCAATAAAAGAAGGATCATCAAAATATCAGTCATATCAAGAATGCCTTCTAAAGGGGCTTGACCCTTTAAAAAGTGAATATAGACCAAGAAATGAATAAAGATTTAGAATGGTAAAAAATAATAAAAGAGAGAGTTGAGAGAAGAAATATTAAAAGAGGTAAGAGAGGAAATAGATGAGAAATTTGAAGATATAAAGAAGCAGTGTGATGATAAATATTAATTTCAATTTGTCTGACGATGATCCCATGTTAGACATCGCTGGACATGGGCAGCAGCCTGAATAAACCAATAGGCTATATATGAATTGATATTGTATCAATTTTTCGGGCGCGGAGGACCTCCCCGAATATGATGCAAACCCGAATATTGATATGGTATATCAATCATATTGGCGGGGGAAGACCCACCACCATATATATAAAAAAAAGTTTGATGCACAGATGCCAGAATATTTGCATCAGAGAAGGAGGCAAGAGTTCAGGATTCAAGTCAACGGTGTGGAGCAATCTCTGTGCATTGCTCATATAATTAGAAGACAATGGAGGCAAGCCAATCATCACCGGGAGACAACGCCCATGTGTGAAGAAAGGCGAAGATTCCTGAAGATTGAAGTCTGTCGGGCACTTTCTCTCGTGCCTATCCATATTTTAGAAGGACACGCATGTACCCTAGTAGGACACGCGTGCATGCTACCATTAGTAAAATAAATAAGTGAGGGCATCACTGGCAGTCGAGCGGAGGGCTCCCGAAGGCTTCACTGGCAGCCGTTTAGCGGCTATAAAAGGAGGCGCTCTCTCAGAGACACAGACGACAGAGAGAGAGAGAGAGAGAGAGAGAGAGAGAGACAGACAGAGGAGAGAGCACTCAAGCCTGAGAAGCAGAGAGAGCATCGAAAGCAAGTGAGAGCCAGAGCTCCTCTTCCTTTGTAGTTTAGTCACACTCACTATAGTAGTATAGCCAAGAAGGCGCTGAGATCGCCAAGAATATCAAGGTAATCTCTAGTTGGTGTAATCCCTTCGGGGTTTCCGAAAGGGAAAAACCATATGTAAATTATGTTGTTGAAATGATGTAGTTTCTTTGGTTTCACTTGGTGTTTTATTTCTGAGATTTATGGGAAGAGTTCTTATGCTAGGGATCCTATAGGAGAAACTTCTGCGTGTTTGTTCTCCGTGTAGCCCAGAGTTGGCGTTGAGTGAGAAACCCGTTGCCGTAGAGAAGTGGTCCCTTCGGGTGGGAACTGCCTGGGAAGACGATAAGAATTCTGCCTAATAAATTTGCAATTAAAACCATCAAGTGAACGTAACTAGCTACATCTGATGCAACGTAATGATAAATATGGTGAGTACCGAGTAGGAATTCAAACCTGCGAAGAACGAACAGGACGAATATTTGGTTCCGGCAGCCAGCTAATAGATCCTGCATATAAGCAAAGATTAGCCAAATTAATATCCAGACAAGCACAAATAATTGGAATAGTAACGAAAAGTAAAGCCAATAGTGCTGAATTGTAAAGCCAATAGTCTCAAATAGTAAGCTGAATATAACCGCAGACACTGATCAGCATCAAATAGCACCGCATATATATTGTTCGCGCCACTGATATAGACCGCAGAATATTGGTAAAAAATTTTAGTGAATATAAATATATATTGTACATATATTTAATTTGGTATAGTGGTATATCAATCATATTGGCGGGGAAGACCCACCCATATATATAAAAAAAAATGTTGATGCATCAGATGCCAGAATATTTGCATCAGAGAAGGAGGCAGAGTTCAGGATTCAAGCCAACGTGGTGTGAGCAATCTCTGTGCATTGCTATATAATTAGAAGACACTGGAGGCAAGCCAATCATCCACCGGGAGACAACGCCCATGTGAAGAAAGGCGAAGATTCCTGAAGATTGAAGTCTGTCGGGCACTTTCTCTCGTGCCTATCCATATTTTAGAAGGACACGCATGTACCCTAGTAGGACACGCGTGCATGCTACCGTATGTAAAATAAATAAGTGAGGGCATCACTGGCAGTCGAGGGAGGCTCCCGAAGGCTTCACTGGCAGCCGTTTAGCGGCTATAAAAGGAGGCGCTCTCTTCACAGACAGACAGAGGGAGAGAGAGAGAGAAACGGAGGGAGAGCACTCAAGCCTGAGAAGCAGAGAGCACTCGAAGCAAGTGAGAGCCAGAGCCTCTTCCTTTGTAGTTTAGCCACTCCACTAAGTAGTATAGCCAAGAAGACGCTGAGATCGCCAAGAATATCAAGGTAATCTCCTAGTTCGTGTGTAATCCCTTCGGGGTTTCCCGAAAGGGAAAACCATATGTAAATTATGTTGTGAAATGATGTAGTTTTTTGGTTTCACTTGGTGTTTTTATTTCTGAATTTATGGGAAGAGTTCTTATGCTAGGGATCCTATAGGAGAAAACTCTGTGTTGTTCTCGTGTAGCCCAGAGTTGGCGTTGAGTGAGAACCCGTTGCCGTAGAGAAGTGTTCCCTTCGGGTGGAACTGCCTGGGAAGACGATAAGAATTCTGCTTAATAAATTTGCAATTAAAACGTCAAGTGAACGTAACTAGCTACATCTGATGCAACGTAATGATAAATATGGTGAGTACCGAGTAGGAATTTCACAACCTGCGAAAAACGAACAGGAAGAATATCTGGTCCCGGCAGCCAGCTAATAGATCCTGCATATGGTTGAAGTTAAGCAAGAATTAGCCGTTTTAACTATCAGACACACGCATATCATTGAAATAGTGGCAAAGAATTGAATATTGCTGCAAATAGTAAAATACTATTCTAAATAGTAACGCACCAATTATTGCATAGTGCCAAATAGTAAGCTGAATATTAACCGCAGACACTGATCAGCATCAAATAGCACCGCATATATATTTCGCGCACACTGATATAGACCGCAGAATATTGGTATAATATATATTAATATATATATTTAATTTGGTTAATATATATATTTAATTTGGTATAGTTGGTATCAGGCCAAAATATAATCATTGAAAGATTAGGTATTTAAATTAGAAGTTAGTACAGGTAAGGTAATAAATACTAAAGAGAATATTAATATAAGGTGCAGAATAAATCCCTCTGAGGAGCATATTTGGCATACATCTCATAGTCAGCTAAATATTGGTCGATTTGATATTAATTTTTACATATCTTGGGGAAAAAGGCAAGATATACTGAGCACAAAATTGAAAGCATATTCAAAGAATATCAAAAACTCGCAGACAAGTGCTCCGGGTTAAATAATAAATAGATATCATTCTTCATAAACTTGAAGAAGCAAAAGTAAGACATAATTTTATTGCAAGAATAACGACTATATTAAAGAAGAAGTGTTGTCAATAGGCCGTTATCTTTGTAAAAGTAAAGACTCATCGTCACGCTTTGAATCAAGTCAAGACATTCCTGAAATAAAAATGTTAGTTCAAGAGGTAAAAACTCTTATCCTCTCTTAGTTATATGAACGAATATAGCAAAGCTTTTAAACGAAGTTGCTATACATTTGTCACCCCCTGTCGGATTTTTGATCACGACTCACCAAAAGAAGACTCTAAAAATTATAATAAGGCAAAAAACACTATCCTCAGCTTTTAATCCGAGTTTTGGAAAAGCTAAATAGTGTTCAAAGCAAAAAGATATTGTGTTATCCTCATGGAATAGTATCTTCATCAAGAAATATTAATTCAGAAAGATGGATGTACCTAACAGCGTCTCCAGAAGAGACAAATTCCTCCAGGTAATAAGACAAGACTCAAGCCTCTTGCAATGAAGCATAGATTATCATGCAAAGCTGATGATGTTGAGAGCAAGAAGAAGTTATAGATTTGCAAAAAGATTTAGAAAGATATCAAAAAGATACTCTAAGAAAAATAAAAAACAGCAAGTTTATCATATGGGTTTGTTTGAAAGCAAGAGTAGTTTATATAGAATATCTAGAGAAGTAGAGCTAAGTGTTTTAACGCACCCAGTAGATCTACGTATTGTAAGCAAGAATATTGAAAATGATTTAAGATATTGTGGTTATAAATAATTCATCAAGGAAGTATATCATAGGAGTTAAAGCATGACAAGAAAGAAATTAGGAGCAAAAGTGCTAATAACACTATTAGATAGAAGATGGGAATCAATGATAAAGCGGCATTAGGCTTCGGAAGGAATATGAATGAAAATAAACTAATAACATACATAGCTCCAGACCTAATAATGCCTGTTAAAGAATTTATTGAAAAAAATGAGTTTTGGTTTCCAAACTAAAGGATATGAAGATTTTAAAGGAACAAATTGTTAGTAAGCATAGAATTTATAGCAAGGCTCACTAACAAAAGTAATTCTAGATATAGAGTAAACATAAATAATGTAATTGATAGCATGCAATCTAAAGGCATACAATTTATGAATCCTCTGACAATTAGTTCTGAAGAAAGAGCAGGAGAAGAATGGAAGATAGGTGAATTAATAGAAAAGAAGGAAGTAACACTACCTGAAAACAACATAAGTTATCAAAAGTGTGAAGGAGGTAGTAGTATCAGATTCATGAATTATAGATCAGCATCCATAGAAGACACAGAATCTTTTATGCCAGAAACAGAAATTAGTGATAATAAAAATAAAGGTGTAACCGAATGCATGGAAAAAACTAATATATATGATGAAATAATTCATTGGGAAAAGAAACTAAAGCATATAGAATGGGAATATAGTCATTCATGGACAGCAGACTGGCCTAAGATAAGAGAAAGAGAATTATTTTTCATTAGAGAAATTTCTAGATTAAAATGTTTAAAAAGTGAGAAAAAGCCAGCAATTAGTTGTTCTCGTGTGATAAATAACACCATAGCAGCAGAAGTAAAGAAAGATAATATTAATAGTAATAATAATGTTACCACTGAAAATAATGATAAAAATAAGAATATTGCTCAGAGCCACAAAGATGAAGTTGTGGATGAAGAAGAGCAATGGGATATAAATAATAAGCTTTTATTAGAAAGTTATGAAGAAGAAGAAGAAGAGTTAGAAGATAAAAATTATGATGATGCAGAACAAAATAATGATTTTTATAACTCACTAGATGATGTGGGATTGCATAATTTAGACAATGCAATGGAAGCCATGGAAGTAGAAAATAGTGGAAAAAGAAGAAGGGGATATGGAGAATCGTCAGTAAGAAGAGATGAAGAAAGGGAGAGACCTACCAGATCAGCTGGACAATGGCCTCCAGAAAAAGATGACTACCAACCCACATATATCCCTGGACAATATAGATATATGGGTACCAAGAGAAGAGATTTTGAAAGGCCAGTACAATTTCAAAATTATAAAAATGATGGTGCTATTTTAAATTTAGCAGTCCATGATCCGATAGATTGGCCGAATAAAATTAGCATATGGAAAAGTTTAATAGTTCAAAAATATATACAAAACCAGCATAATATTGGCACAAAGGTTGAAGATATGTTAACATATCTTGAAACATTTTTAGGAGAATCTGTAAAAGTCCTATGGGAATAATGGGTAGAAGCATGCCCTGATCAATACCAAGAATTAAAAAGAGCAGGAAGCAATCCGAATAACTTTGCAAATGTTATTTCAAATATGATCATAGCAGAAGATCCAGAATTAGGACATACTGCATTACAAAATGAAAGATTAAGAGAAATAGAAAAATTAACTCTAACAAGCTGGAAAGGCATAAAAGAATTCTCTCAGCATTACTTATATAATGCTACCACTGCTAAGCAAGGCTTTAATATAGGAGTAGTAGAAAGATATTTTAATAAGTTGCCTGACCCTTTAGGATCTATAATATTTGAGGAATATAAAAAGGAATCAGGAGGAAATATTGTAAACATATCTCAAGCCATAACATTTGTCTTTAAACAGCTAAGAAAGATATGTACAGGCATACAAGCTCAAAGATCTATGAAGAAAACAGATTATAATTTCTGCAATAACATTGTCCAAATACCATTAACATATGGAGAAGAAAGGTATAAGAATAAAAAATATTATAAATCCCAAAGGAGAGATAATAGAAATTTTAGAACTAAGAAAAGGTTTTTCTTAAGAAGGTCAGATAATAGAGCCCCATTTCTACATAAAAGAAATGTAAGAAGATATGATCCTAGAAAAACTTATGATAAAACATGTAGGTGTTTTATATGTAACTCTCCAGATCACCTAAGTAGAACTTGCCCTAATAAAGACCAGAAAAGATACTCTAGTAAATATGAAGAGCAAGAAAGAGTTCTAATTATAGATAATGTTAATGAAAATATATTAACATGTGATGAAGAAATAAAAGATGATGAGTCAATATATTCAATTATTGAAACAGATGAAGTAGAAAATGAGACTCAAGAATATGATTCAAGTGAAGATGAGATAGACTTAATAGATGAGTTATCAGGTTTAAAAATAGAAATGATGAATCAAGTAGATTGCGAACATGATTGGGTTAAAGGAAAAGGTGATTATAATATCAAATGTGCTTTCTGTATATATTATCCAAGCCAAGATAATAGGTTCACATGCAGCTTATGTCTAAGGCAAGCTTGTGCCTCCTGTCTAAAAGCCAAAAATCAAATATGGAGACAGGAAATAGAGTTTGAACCAGAAGAAAAAATATTATCTAGTAGAATCAGAAATCTAGAAAATAGGATGAATATACTAGAAGCAATGCTAGAAATATTAAAAGATGAGCTAAAGAATAATAAAGAAGAAGAATATGGTGCTGCTGGAAGCACAGAAATAAAGGAAGGAATGGTTATAAAGTAATATTTGAGCATATTCGAGCATATCAAAGAATAATGGTCTATCTGACATATCCTATTTACAGATATGAAGAAAAGTACATTCGCAGGTGGAAGTGAATGCTGCATATTTCGAAATAATAATAGTATAAAGATATTTCCACCAAATACATTCAATTTCAAACCAAAGAATCATATCCATGTTGATGAGCTCCAAAGATGCATATTGGATAATATGAATATACTTGAAAGAAAAAGGAAAGGATACATGCTATCTAATCTCAATAGTCTTACAGAATATTCTAATATGGTGAACAAAAATATACCAAGACCAACAAATATTATGTTCGATAGAAGTAAATCTGGAATACATATGACATTGGAAGAAATAACATATGATAAAGTCAATTATGCCTTGAATTGGGCAAAGATAATGAATAGTTGTTATTTCAATTATCGAGAAATGATGCGGAGAATATGAAAAAGAAGATATCTCTCCAAAATATCAAACATATAAAGAATGCCTCATCAAAGGAGTGGATCCTTTGGATGGAGAATATATAGATATGAAAATAGAAGAAAAATGGGAAGATATGTCAAAAGTATGGAAGAAAGAATTGAAAATAGAATTGAAAGAAGAAATATTAAAGGATTTAAGACAAGATATAATTGAAGAAATAAAGAAAGAATGTAATCGAAAATATAATTTCAATTTGTCTGACGATGATCCTATGTTAGACATCGCTGGACATGGGCAGCAGCCTGAATAAACCAATAGGCTATATACTTGAATTGATATTGCTATCAATTTTTCGGGCAGGGAGGACCTCCCCGAATATTGATGCAACCGAATATTGATATGGTATATCAATCATATTGGCGGGGAAGACCCACCCATATAAAAAAAAGTTTCATGCATTAGATGCCAGAATATTTGCATCAGAGAAGAAGGCAGAGCTCAGGATTCAAGCCAACGGTGTGAGCAATCTCTGTGCATTGCTCATATAATTAGAAGACACTGGAGGCAAGCCAATCATCCACCGGGAGACAACGCCCATGTGAAGAAAGGCGAAGATTCCTGAAGATTGAAGTCTGTCGGGCACTTTCTCTCGTGCCTATCCATATTTTAGAAGGACACGCATGTACCCTAGTAGGACACGCGTGCATGCTACCATATGTAAAATAAATAAGTGAGGGCATCACTGGCAGTCGAGCGGAGGCTCCCAAAGGCTTCACTGGCAGCCGTTTAGCGGCTATAAAAGGAGGCGCTCTCTTCACAGAGAGAGAGAGAGAGAGAGAGAGAGAGAGAGAGAGAGAGACAGAGGGAGAGCACTCAAGCCAGAGAAGAGAAAGAGCACTCGAGAGAAGCAAGCAGTCAGCTCTCTTCCTTGCTTAGTAGGAGATTAGCCACCACCACTAAGTAGTATAGCCAAGAAGGCGCTGAGATTGCCAGGAATATCAAGGTAATCTCCTAGTTCGTGTGTAATCCCTTCGGGGTTTCCCGAAAGGGAAAACCATATGTAAATTATGTTGTTGAAATGATGTAGTTTCTTTGGTTTCACTTGGTGTTTTTATTTCTGAATTTATGGGAAGAGTTCTTATGCTAGGGATCCTATAGGAGAAACCTCTGCGTGTTTGTTCTCCGTGTAGCCCAGAGTTGGCGTTGAGTGAGAACCCGTTGCCGTAGAGAAGTGTTCCCTTCGGGTGGAACTGCCTGGGAAGACGATAAGAATTCTGCTTAATAAATTTGCAATTAAAACCGTCAAGTGAACGTAACTAGCTACATCTGATGCAACGTAATGATAAATATGGTGAGTACCGAGTAGGAATTTCACAACCTGCGAAGAACGAACAGGAAGAATATCTGGTCCCGGCAGCCAGCTAATAGATCCTGCATATTGGTTGAAGTTAAGCAAGAATTAGCCGTGTTAACTATCAGACACACGCATATCATTGAAATAGTGGCAAAGAATTGAATATTGCTGCAAATAGTAAAATACTATTCTAAATAGTAACGCACCAATTATTTGCATAGTGCCAAATAGTAAGCTGAATATTAACCGCAGACACTGATCAGCATCAAATAGCACCGCATATATATTGTTCGCACACACTGATATAGACCGCAGAATATTGGTATAATATATTGGTATAATATATATTAATATATATATTTAATTTGGTATAGTTGGTACAAATATATATTTAATTTGGTATATTTAATATATATATTAACTATACCAAATTAAATATATGTACAAATATATATATTACCAATATATTTTACCAATATTCTGCTGTCTATATCAGTGTGCGCGAACAATATATATGCGGTGCTATTTGATGCTGATCAGTATCTGCGGTTAATATTCAGCTTACTATTTGGTACTATTCAAATAATTGGTGCGTTACTATTTAGAAAAGTATTTCACTATTTGCAGCAATATTCAATTTTTTGCCACTATTTCAATGATATGCGTGTGTCTGATAATTAACACGGCTAATTCTTGCTTAACTTCAACCAATATGCAAGATCTATTAGCTGGTTGCCGGGACCAAATATTCGTCCTGTTCGTTTTTCGCAGGTTGTGAAATTCCTACTCGGTACTCACCATATTTATCATTACGTTGCATCAGATGTAGCTAGTTACGTTCACTTGACGGTTTTAATTGCAAATTTATTAGGCAAAATTCTTATCGTCTTCCCAGGCAGTTCCACCCGAAGGGAACACTTCTCTACGGCAACGGGTTCTCACTCAACGTCAACTCTGGGCTACACGGAGAACAAACACGCAGAGGTTTCTCCTATAGGATCCCTAGCATAAGAACTCTTCCCATAAATTCAGAAATAAAAACACCAAGTGAAACCAAAGAAACTACATCATTTCAATAACATAATTTACATATGGCTTTCCCTTTCGGGAAAGGCCCGAAGGGATTACACACGAACTAGGAGATTACCTTGATATTCTTGGCGATCTCAGCGCCTTCTTGGCTATACTACTTAGTGGAGTGGCTAAACTACAAAGGAAGAGGAGCTCTGGCTCTCACTTGCTTCGAGTGCTCTCTGCTTCTCAGGCTTGAGTGCTCTCCCTCTGTCTCTCTCTCTCTCTCTCTGTCTGTGTCTCTGAAGAGAGCGCCTCCTTTTATAGCCGCTAAACGGCTGCCAGTGAAGCCTTCGGGAGCCTCCGCTCGACTGCCAGTGATGCCCTCACTTATTTATTTTACATACGGTAGCATGCACGCGTGTCCTACTAGGGTACATGCGTGTCCTTCTAAAATATGGATAGGCACGAGAGAAAGTGCCCGACAGACTTCATCTTCAAGAATCTTCGCCTTTCTTCACATGGGCGTTGTCTCCCGGTGAATGATTGGCTTGCCTCCAGTGTATTCTAATTATATGAGCAATGCACAGAGATTGCTCACACCGTTGACTTGAATCCTGAATATATATGACTGGATTCTGTTACTCTGTGGCCTATATAGGAGCGATCGGACCCGAATATGCTAAACTATGAAAAAGAAAACCCAATCCACTGCCCCGTCTCCAGACCCCGATCCTCCTCCCCCACCACCCACCGCCGCCGCCCGTCTCCCTCACCTAGCGCGCCGCCGCCGCCCGGCTCCCCCATCGCGCCGCCGCCACCCGGCTCCCTCCCCCGTCGCCCCGCCGCCGTCTGGCTCCCTCCCCCGTCGCGCCGCTGCCGCCCGTCTCCCTCCCCCAGCGCGCCGCATCCGCCCGTCTCCCTCCCCCAGCGTGCCGCCGCCGCCCGTCTCCCATTTCCTAGCGTTCAGCACGGTTGGGCCGCGACCTCCGCCTCCAGCGTCGACCCGGTCCTCCTCGTGCGCTGGCCACCTTCCCCCCTTTGCCACGGCCGCCTTCCTCCCCCGCCGCCACGCCCCCAGCCACCTCCTTCCCTCTCCACCACGCGCCGGCGACGAGCTCGTCCCCCAGCGCCGCCAGCCTCCTATCCCCGCTGCAGTACAAACTGCATCAGCAGGGAAGGCCGCTGCTTCAGGAGTAGCAGCGCGCCGCTGCTGACGCTACAAGGGGAGGCGGAGGTGGGGTGAGGCACTGTGACGGTCGCATTCCGGGGAAGTCCGTCAAAGCTTAAGAAAGGTCGATTTGTTCTCTGGGAATGCAGGTTTAGCAGATGAGTTGATCTTCCTGTTGAAGTTTATTTCGAAGTGATGCGTGTAGTTCTCGTATGCTGATGCTGCTAGCTTTTGTGCCTCATTTAGGTGTGGCTCTCGTTATATGAGGTAGCACATTGTGGCCTCTACATCATACAACACATTGTGGCCTATACATCATACAACGCTGACAAAATTTATTTGCGGGTCATCGATTGTTTGATTGTTTCTACCTTGTTCTGTTCATTCCAACACCCTGTGCTTCAGCGGAAAAACAGTGAGCCTAGGAGGGGAGCCGCTGGATCGAGGACCTCTAGCTCGATAGTCCAACTACATGCTCCACCGTTGGTCGCTCAAGGAGCTGCGTGCAGGCCACCCCAAGCTCCGCCCCTGGATCCGGGTCAACTTTCTCCCTATCATCTAGGTAAGCTAGCCAGCGACTGAGAGTCAGAGTCATTCATCCCCATGTGTGTGTTTGTGATAGAGAATGAGGCATGCTAACATTATCATGTAGCAGCAGCTGGGGGGATGCTTAGTTCAGTTCAAAGACATTATCATGCGATCATGGATGAGAGTCAGAGTCATCACGCATCCAATTTCTTTTGTTCAGTTCAAAAACTAAAAAATATTTCAGTTCAATTCTTGATGCCGTCTTCCTGGTTACTTCAAACGTATTCCTTGCTTTAATAGTTCTTGCACTTTCCTCCATTTTCATGTGACACTTGTTAGATTGCTCTCTGTATTTGATGTATTTCATGCAACACTTATTTGATTGCTCAAGAGAAGTGTTATTTATTAGTGAATTTTCTTTTAGTGTAGAAGTTCAATATGTATTTATATCAACAGTCCGTAATGAACAGTACAATCTATGTGTTAAAACATAACAGATCAGTTCAATTTATTATTTATGTTCAGTACAAATCTTATTCAAGTTCTGTAGTTCAAAACTCAATAATGCGGTTCTATGTAGAAAATACTTTTGCTCTAGTGCACTACTATATTTGCAGAAAAATTTAAGTTCTATTGTCTGGAGAATTCAGTCTGGAATCATGGAAAAAAGAGCGTACGTTGAACTAGCTTTTTATAGTTTGTCCCAATGTATTTAATTTGGCATCGGAGAAGATGCCATGTCTACATACTATCATTCTCATTTTAGTTTAGTTCAATTTCTAATTTTAGTTCAGTTCAATTTGTTATTTGTGTTCAGTACAAATCTTATTCAAGTTCTGATGTTCAAAACTCAGTAATGCGGTTCTATGTAGAAAAATACGACTGTTCACCTTTCTCTCAAAAATCTAAAATTTCCGATTAGTAGTTCACCTTTGCCAAATTCTGCAGTTCTGTAGATTAGTATTGTTAAATTCTGCAGTCAACTGGTTAGTAGTTCACCTTTTCTAAATTCTTCAGTTCTTTGGTTGGAAAACAAGTGGCTCGCCTTGCGAAAAAACTCTAGCAGTCTACAATTTCTTTAATTTGGTTTAGAATAAAAGCCAATTTTTATAGACAGAGCAGTATAAACTTTTGCTCTAGAGCAGTACACATATTTAAACTTTTAAATAGTTGCAAAACATGAATTCTCTTTCCCAAAAACCTACAAAAAAATAAATTTATATATTGCTAGCTGTTCTAGTGCTTATTTTACAAAAAACCATCAATTTTATATTGATAAAAGTTGAATAAAATGAACATTACATTGAAAAGTTTGCGCTTTGGAAGTTTGGTGGTTTCTTGACTCCGAACTTTCTGGTAAGTTTAAAGAGAATAAATATATAAGTACATATTTCAGAAAACATGAAGTTTTGGGAAGTAAAAATATATAAGTTCATACTGCATGGCAAAGGCTATATTTTTGTTTATGTTAATATATGTGTTGCAAGCGGTAGATAAAAAATGTTCAACTACCTATATTAAACCAATTGAATGAGAGAAAAACATCAGTTCACCTCGTCCGGCAGCCTTGACCGGCAATTCGTTTGGGTTGGTTTGCTGTGCAGTACATGCAAGCATGGCCACCACCAATGCACAGTGTGGGCAAGGGTGATGGAATTCAACTCAGACCAACACCTTGGCCGTCCTTCCGTTGCCTGTCAACGGGTGTGTGCTTTAGAAAATTCCTAGCAATGGTAACGAGCTGTTCAAGGTGGGATTCGTGCAACATATAATGCAAAGTAGATAGGTGTAGGAAGAAAGGTACTTTATTTGATTCATTTCTCTCATGATGCTTGTGTATTTCAAGCCTCTAAGTTGCATCGCAAATGGCCAATAGTAGGATTTTTTCAATGCTTTTATTGGAATTTTCAATGTATAGTGGCATTTCTTTTGCATCTCCTCACTGATAGTAGAACCCCGCTGCTACTTCTTGGTGGGAAACGTTTGACATGTATGTCACTGCCTAGTATCACAAATATCCTAACTAATAGATCATGATTTTCTCTCTTTTGCCTATGTCTCTTAGTGTGTTACCCCTTCCTCTTTTCATATAGCGTATTCTAAACATCAGATGCTTTCAAAAAATGTGTCGCGCAAGTTCAAGTATAGCTGCTGCAGGAGTTCAAAAATCTGAATAGTTTAAGCTCAACCCAATTTCAAGAACTGTTTCCTTCATAAATTGTTTGAAGTTTGTGATTTTGGCTCATGGCAGGAGCTCGTTGACGATGAAGGATGTGAAGCTTCACCACCATTCACAACTCCAGTATGGTCCAGCTCGTCATGAGGATCTGGAGCTTCAACTTTTTCAGTTCATCTTTCATATGCTTTTTAGTACATCTACTTCCTCATCGTAAGTCCAATTTCCCTTTTATGTTTCCAGCTTCCTATAGAACAAACGTGTGCTTGTGGTTAAGCATGAGAAATGAGCATCTGTACTGTCTCTTGGTTTATCAATTTGTAGAGCAAAACATGTACCAAAGTCAAATTCTCAAAAAAGGCTCTTCTTTGCATCTTTCAGTGCTCACTTAGGTTGGCATCAAATTATTTGTTTCTCCCGATGCTGTAAAACTAGAATTTTGGGTATATCTTTTGGTGCATATTTCTGTCTGTATAAAACTTATATGTAACATTTTCTTGAGAAAAATGGATGCAGCATTCACAACCGTTTTGGATAACTAAGTAGAATGACTAGTACTGAGAGCAAGTATTCTACAAATGTACATAGTACTCCCTCCGTCTTAAAATAAGCGTCTCAAGCTTAGTACAACTTTGTATTAGAGCTAGTACAAAGTTAAGACAGTTATTTTGGGACGGAGGGAGTATGATTTTATTAATGGATAAGGACATGAAATCATATCTTACTTAAAGTTTGAGCACACGTCTATTTTGTATCTTTACTATTTCTAATAGCAAGTTCTGCAATTGATCCGTCCAGATGGGAGAAGGAAATCAATCCAACAGGCGCATCTAAAGTGACATGTCGTGCACCGCCCACTCGTCCTCAAGCTGCTCGTCGTGTCGTGCCGGCTTGCCATCAACCACAGTTGTGGCTCAACCCCCACGGTGCTTCCACGACCACCACACGCAGCCTCCATCTATTGTTGCCCTCACCATGCTCTCCTGCGTATTGGCGGCCTCGACGAGCTGACTAATTGGTTGCCGCTCCTGCGTGCTGCAGTACGCGGCCGAGCTGGTCACCATTTATATATTTGTTTTAAGTTCATTTGTGTTCTTGTTGTCAGGTCGCCTGCAAATTTGTTATCGTTGTTAGTTCATGTGTGTTCTTGTTGTTAGGTCCTGTGCAAGTTTGTTATCAGTTCATGTGTATTGTTTTCCTTTTGTCGCTTCATTAGTACATATCCACCTACAGCCCGTTCAATGATGTAAGCCACGCAAGTTCGAAAAGAAATGGATAAAACAATGGTGGTGGTGAAAAGAATACAGCCCATTCAACGATGTAAACCACGCAAGTTTGAAAGGATTCACATCAGTACAAACTCTGGAGGGCATGTATATTACTTGCCCAACGGAAATTCAAAATGGTAAAAGTTCAAGATGTAAAATGAGAGAAGTCCAGAATATCGTTGAAAAACAATGTTGGAGTTAAAAAAAAAGAAACACACAAAACATTTTCTTTGTTTTAAGAAAATGTCATTCAGTTCAATGATATAAACCAGGCAAGTTCGGGGATGATGATACCATAAACCGTTGAAAAGTTACGAGGAAAACCATATAGAAAAAGGGGTATGTTGCTACTCTTTTGAAAGAAAAAAATAGGAATTCTTGTGAAAACACGCTCAATACAAAAACCATACGGACATGAGTGCAAGTACTCTTTTTTTGGAACCTTTCTAAATTACTCTATGAAAAATACATCAGTACAAACACACACACATATCAGTACAAGTACTTTGTTTTTTCTGACGGGAAAACAGCTCGACGTGTCTCACCGTATTCAAAATTACTTCTCAACGATTGCGAATTTGAGAAAAAATTCAACACGACTAAGTTTCGCATTATCGATAGCTTTCCAACGGTATATTATTTGCCCCATTTTGGCAAACTTAAAAAAAAATCATGTTAAAAATCAAATTTGACCGTATTCGAATTCGAGTTTAAACCGTAAGGAATTAGAAAAACATTTCTATACGAAAAAGTTGCGCATTTTCCATAGCTTTCAACGCTGTATCATTTGCGTCAATCCGACAAACCGTTTGAAAAAAAAAAACGCGAAAATACGTTTCACCCAGAATTTCACCGTTTTTCAAATTACTTTTAAATTGTATAGAATTTGAAAAAACATTAGATATATGGAAGAAGCGGATTTTCACCAGCTTTCCAACGCCATCTTATTTGCTCAATTCCGACAAACTATTTGAAAATGAAGTGCAAAATACGATTCACGTTTTCGGTTTTGAAAAAAAAAGGTTTTTTGAAAACTGCTCTTAAACCGTGATGATTTTGCAAAAAATTCCTATATCTCTACTCCTAATGGAGCAGTTGGTAGCCTGGTACTTCGGTTTTATTTTTGTCCGGTTTTATTTCCTCCCACCTTCCACCACCTCTCCCACTGATTTTTCTCTTTTTCATTAAAAAACCAAATCCCATTAAAGTGAGATCTTATTTCGTGCTTGCTTTGCCAGGTGTTGATTCATTTTAATCATGTAAATAATAGTTAATTAAAAATTTAAAAATCACATCATATATATGAGTTCACCTTCCTAAAATATAGACATAATAAGAAATCATTAATCCCGCACACTATACCATATTATTATCATTATCTCAACTATTAATTATCTCTACTATTAATTGACAATCACACGTTTCCTAATATAATCTCTACTCCTAATGAAGCAGTTCATAGCCTGGTACTTCGGTTTTATTTTCGTCCGGTTTTATTTCCTCCCACCTTCCACCACCTCTCACACTGATTTTTTTCTTTTTCATTAAAAAACCAAATCCCATTAAAGTGAGATCTTATTTCGTGCTTGCTTTGGCAGGTGTTGATTCATTTTAATCATGTAAATAATAGTTAATTAAGAATTTAAAAATCACACCATATATATGAGATCACCTTCCTAAAATATAGACATAATAAGAAATCATTAATCCCGCGCACTATACCATATTATTATCATTACCTCTACTATCAATTGACAATCACACGTTTCCTAATATAACAAGAATAATATATCTTTTTCTTATGGGCGTACACATCCGCACGCCCCTGCGGAGAGACGCCGTGCGCGACACCATGGAGGACGCCGTAGTCGGGCCTGATGTCGGGGCGATACTCAAGAATGTCAGGGTGTGCATCACAGCGTCGACGACGATCGTGGCGAAAGGAGGGTCGTCAGACCGCCACGTACATGCATTCGTGGACGCGGTCATATTATATTTCTTATCAGTCATACAGAGAGCCAGACATGCTACATTATCAAATCAAGTGTGACCATTCAAATGTTAAGAAATTCATTTAAAAAATATGTGCTACAATACTCGGTAGTCGTCGTCGTTCGTAATAGTCATTCATGCAAAAATATTCTAGAAATCGAGCGCAAAATCAATTTGGAAAGCAAACCATTAATGCAATTAATTAGCTAGAGAGTTAATTATGTATGCTCTTAATTAGATCCATTTAAATAGGTATTAATTTTCGCATCGAATCAATTTGGAAACCGAGTGATTAATGCAATTAATTAATTAGCTAGACACTTAGGGCCTGTTCTGGAACCTCCCAGCTTCTCCAAAACTTCCCAAATCTAGATTCTCGCTTGGCTTCTCGCTTCAGGTGGCGATCTGGAAACGTTCGGCAGCCGAGGCAACTTCTCCCAATGCCCTGTTGATCTGGCAGCCTAGCTGGGAGCGCTGCAGGCCTTTGTTGCCACTTAGGCCGACTGGAAGGAGCCCGTTTAAGAGAGAACACGAGGCACATGGGATACATGAGCGAGCGAAACAGTGCGGGTTCCTGGTTCAGCGAGGAGGAGCGCTGATAGATCGAAGCATTTTCTTAGGCGGTGGCATTACAGCCGTAATAATGTCCAACTCCAGATTCCTGTTTAACGAGAAGCTGGTCTTCCCTCGCTCCACAAAAATACACTACAGCCCAGGATAGCTTCGAGAATCTTAGCTTTTGGAGCTATAGCGTTCGGGTTGGTTTCTGGCAGAGATTTTGTGAAGTTTGGAGTTGGAGGACATCAGAATAGGCCCTTAATTATGCTGCACATAATTAGAAGTAGGGATTTTTCCCAATTAGGAAGATAATTAATTGATTTGATTGGCAGTTAAGTAGGCATGCAGAGAATTGGGTAGGCTTTTAATTATTTATGTAATCCCTACTCTTAAAGCCTCTGTAAGTAGGTCATTCGCTCATTTCGTTTGTCGTCACCCCTCCCCATCAACCGATAGATGCCCCTCCCACCGATTTTTGTTTCGCCGACCACCACCACCGGTTTTCATCTCCAGCCCCATCGATTTTCTTTCCATCTCACACCTCCGTTGCCCCAAAAAACCAAAGCTCCATAAACAAAAGCAACGAGATCCTCTTGCAACCATATACCAGCACTTTCCATATAAATCAGCCTCTTCTTTCGAAGGAAAGAAATCAGGATGCGTGTGTCTTCTCTTCTTTGGAAGGAAACAAATCAGAACGCTGCCGAACCAACCGGGATGCGCAATCAGATTTGATTCGATCTACTGGAGCCGCCATATAAACCAGCCTCCCCACAATAGCGCACCACTCCACAACCCTAATCTCCCCAAGTTCCTTCCACATCAAGCGGTCTAGGCTAGCGGCGGCGCGCAGGTCCCCCACTCAACCATCTCTGACGTCCCCTCGGTGCGTCTCCCTCGTAGCCAAGCCTTCAACTAGGCTTCGACTCTCCTGTATGGTCGTATGGATGCATCTAGGTCATCGTCGGCCTGCCCTGCGAGGTTGTGATGTGGTCTCTGTCGTTGCTGCATCTTGAGCATAGTTGTGCCAAGGATTTCCTCCTGTCTGTCGAGTATGCGTCCTCCTGCTGCCCTGGCACACGGTGGCGGCGGCCATCGAGGTGACGTTGGTCGTGGCTGCTCTCCTTCCCCTATGTTGTGTGAGGCATGGGCCTGTAGATCCTTTCTCCACTGACCAGAGCGTGAATCACTTTTCCTGTGCTAGATGTGTTTGTCATGGATCTTATCAAGATTTCATATCTAGATGTATCATGTGCTTGATGTATTTGTGATGGATCTTGTCTACCACCAGATCTAGATGTGTACGCTTGTTTGAGAAGATTTGTTGATGCATGCTTGCTCGGTGTTCGTTGTCCATGTGTAAATGCGTGGATGATCTGATATGTATGTGTGTGCACATGTATTTTGCATCTCAATTTTAGTACTTTTGTTGAACATGAGGAAGCTTAAAATTTGCTTCGGAGACAGAACTTATCAATATAGAAAAGTAACACATAGACGGAATCAAATATGGTTGGAGAAGTCGATTGTACCTTCTTCCCGGGTGCCCAATATAGATGACTAATGTTGATGATGTGATTCACTTGCCTTGTTTTTAAAGAACAGATGTGCAACACAACAATGCAAAGAGAATTTCATGGAGGAAGGAGAATAAGACATATTTGTGGAGTTGAAGGAGCACATGGAAGTAGATATGTTGGTGAGGGTGGAAATTGAAATGCATGCTTGGAGAAACATATTTAGAGGAAAGCAAGAGATAGACAAGAAGTACTTGTGACAACATAGTCATAAGCATGAGATGTATAATAATAATTTTTATATGTTTTCATAGATAAGTTTGTTGTTTGAGGGCAACACACACACATTCAACTAGATTTAGCTTCCTTGGATTAGGAATATATCGGACATGTGATGTGGTCGGGTTGTTTTTTAACCTTGCGAGACAACAAAACAATGACATGGAAGCTACATGCAGAGTCAAGGGGCAATAGATTGAGAGGATGAATGATGTATGGACAAATAATATGACAGACAACAAGTTCTGCAAGAAAGACCGGCTAGAGGGGTGCTTACTGTTTGTAAGAATAGAGATAAGATGGTGCTTGCATTTGTGTTGTGGTTGAACATTGCTGTTCATAGAGAGGAAAATATGACCATTAGTTATAAATTTATTTGTTGGCCCGTGGCAACGCACGGGCAGTCTACTAGTGACTGTAATGTAGCTGTCAAGAGCTTTCCAACGATATATTACATGCCCCATTCTGACTAAAAAAATCGTAATTTTTTTTGAACGATTAGTTCGACGTGATGAAAATCATCAGTACAATCGCCTGAAACCGTCAGTTCAAGTAGGGTAACAGAATAATATTCTGTTACGCTAAACAGAATAGCCTAGATGTGTGTATATATATATATATATATATATATATATATATATATATCAATCCAACATCTCATCTTCATGTACGTTAAGATTCTCTAGGTACTCAGCGTACGCGGTGTACGCCACCCTGCGAGAATACTTCTGCTTGAAGGAGCGAACGTCTCGTTCTCTTGCATGCACCAGAACACTTGTGTACGCGTCATTAATCCTTTGGATGTAGAACGGGCATTCAAAACCCCCATTCCCGGTCCTGACACGCCTCTTATGTTTTCCCGCGTAGAGCTCCCCGAGCTTTTACATTTTTAACCTATTCAGGCCATCTTCATCGCTGCTGACATCGTCAGATAGCACCTATACATATAGTAAAAAATGTGGTTGTCGGTATATCTTATAATGTGAATTTAGCTGGCAGAGTTTATGAAACATAATATATCATATGACGGCGTGAACTCTAAATCCTCAAGTGTCTTGATGAAAGAAATGCATAAATTGAAATCACAACTTAGTGCAACCAAATTAACTCATGACTTAAAATGCATGAACTTATAATTGTCCAAAAATCTAGGAACATTCAAGTAAATACTACATGTCAAAAAGTAGGATTGGGATTTGATGGCCATTTTTCTAGACAAATCCAAAGATTTCAGTTCGATTTTCTTAGCATAATCATCTATGTACACACCAATCTGGAATTGTTTTGGCACAATCATCTATGTAGGACATTCAAAATCAATTCTAAGATCTGGCTACGAATTATTAGCACAATCACTAACCCTAGACGGATTATTAGCAAAATCATTTGTACAGAACAAACAGTTAATCACTAACCCTAGATGGATTATTAGCGTGATCGTTTGTACATATCTCACTTATCAACAACACTTATCATTTGTACCTATCAAACAATCAATAGACTATACACAGATCTAAGGAATCTTACTCTGATTTCATGAACCGAGAGAACATAACCATAGGATTTCTATTCCAATAAGGGGGAGGCAGGACTAACCAGAGAAAACCTATGATATATTTACGAAAAAAGGGGTATAGTTGACTAACCAGTTCTTCGTCGTCGTCGGAGTCATCGCCGGAGTGGTCGTCGGAGTCGCTGTGGACCATCAGCTCTGGAAGGGAAAGCACGATGGCGGCGACAATGTCAAGGCCGCGCCGCTGTCCGCACGAGACCTCATTGGCGACGACAGCAACCTCTGAGCCCAGCTTCACGCTGTGTTCAGGTGCTTCGTTAGCCTCGGCTTCGACCCCGGCGTCGCCACTCCCTCCCATGGTGCGCTTCGGCGCGCATCTAATAGACTTGAGACGATGGTGACGACTAAGAATGGCGGGGAGGATGCAGGCAGAGAGAGAGAGGATATTGTGTGTGTGTAGCGATAGTGGGGATTGCGCGACCGCCTATTATAACCAGCGGCTCGAGCACCATTAATATGAAATGGTTCGGAGCAAGGCGGGTGGCGGTCAAAGGGCCGGCTGGCCTCCCGGTGAGCCTACGCAGTGGACTGCTTGCATGCCTCCCATCAGTTCACACACTTGCTCGCACATCTCCTAGTTAGCCTGCGCAACGAACATGTGTCGGGGTACAACAATCTATGGGACCAATGAGGCCCCTTTGCAGTTTGGCTTGGGAGATCGAAGATCATGGAGTGCAACTCCAGAAGCTAACATGCGAGGTTTTCCCAGGTTTGGGCCGCCGTAGAGGCGTAAAACCCTACTACTGCCTGTTTGGTGGATTGACTTGGGGCTCAAGTTACAAGCGCAGCTTACTGGAAAGGTGCGTGCAAGGTGCAGCTACAGTGTAAGAGTGAGCAAAGTGTCGACCCATGCCCAGGTAGCCATGGGCCTCCTTTTATAGACAAAAAAGGGGTCACCACAGTGGCAACATGGTCATTACATCTTCTGGAATAGTGGCCTCGATGTTATCCAACGTAATCCTGCTGGACTAGGACAAGGGCATTTAATGCACCGTGAGTTGATAATGATCATATGGCAAAATGCGTCCCTCCTTCTGTGTCGTCGGCCCGACGGAGCCCATCGTCTTGACACGTCCACTAGACGGGTGTCAATAAAGTTTTACCTTTATGCAACGTGCAGACACACGTCCTGACGATCCTCCCCAAGCCGCCTGTCACTCGACACGTAATCTAGCCAAGCGATCAGCTGGTCGATGAGGTGGAGCGGTCGAAAAGCGAGAAGGGGGTACTTCCCGGCAAGGAGCTTGTCGGGTCTTGGCTTGCCGGTGCGGAGCTTGCGGCAACTGAAATCTTGTCCTTCAGTACTAACTTAGTACTTCTCAATAACCTGCCGGGAGGCCTTCTTCACGGTCCTGTATATTGGTATATTGTCTGCAGTAGTCCTCCGGCAAGCCTTGCCGCCAGGAAGGCTACAACTGCCTGTGCACAAGTCAGGGTACTAAGGCACCCATGTTTTAGTGCACCGACAGGAGCCCCCGAGCTTGGGCCACACACGCATGCGAGGCGTCGTTGGGCTAGGCCCAAACAGTGCACAGGCATGCGTGATAGAGGATAACTACTGTAATCTTCTCTTTTACCATGCCCCACGACGTGCATTAATTGTGGAACGCGAGACAGGAGCCCCCGCGCCATCCCCATAAAAAGGAAACCGTGAGAGACGCTGCTCATTTACCCCCTTTCACTACCAATCTAGCATCCACCTCCTTCTTCTTCTTCCTTGCACAAGAACAGAGCACGCCGCTCCTTTTGCCGCCGTTCCACTGTGCCATTGCTCTCCCACCAAATCTGCTTCCTTGGCATCCACCATGGCTCCTAAAAGAGGCCAGGGCAAGGATAAAAAGCCAGCCGACCCAGAAGTAGAGGAGAGGAAGGAGGAAATGGCAGCGCTGCGGAGGAAGAACGTCATCCTCACGCCGGTGCTTAAGTAGGAGGACCTAGTAGAGCGGTACGTGATCATGTGGGGGAGGGAAATGGCGGCCCATCCCGCACCACAAGTTCTTCCCGGCTCTGCCAAACCCAGCAGAGACAAGTATCCCTTCTTCATCGCATACTTTTATTGTGGGCTTGTCCCCCTTTCTCCGATTTCTTTTTTGAAATCATGTACACATATGGGTTCCATATTCTTGACTTCACACCAAACGCCATGACTTGTATGTCTGTCTTCACGCATATGTGCGAGAACTTTGTCGGAGTAACGCCCAACGTGGCTCTCTTCTGCCATTACTTTGTTCCACATGTTGAAGTAGATGTTCCTTCCGGCGGCATTACTTGGATCCCCAGAGCCAGTGCTAAGGAGGCTTACCTCGACGGCCAACTGTACTTGAGGTGGGACGAATGGCGAGCAGAATGGTGCTGGATAAAAGATGCCGAGTTCCTAGATTTCTGTAGGTCGAGGATGAAAAAGGTGGAGCACAGTGGGGATTGGGGCTCCCTTGACGTAAACGACAAGAAGCTATCAATCGCCACAACTCGCATCCTTCGCCTCAGGGTCGCTGGCCTCACTATCGAGATGGTAGGAGCAGATTTCCTCCATCGTCGCACCGCCCCCCTTTAGGACAAGGGAAGGCTAGCTTCGGACTACAAGAACGTAGCTGATATCATGCGGGTGAGCGCTGGGCTTGGCGCCAACTTGACAGTAATGCAACATAGATTTTTCTGCCACTAGCTTTTCTGCGCCACCGGCAAGTTCAAGCTACTGGCGAACGTAGTGCATTTACGCAACAATTCTGCCAAGGACGCCATTATTGCAATGATGCCTGACTACAATGCCCAGGGCGTCAAGGGATCTTGGCAAGAACCGCCCGAAGACGCGGTGAGGAGATGGTTTGACACCCTGGTGGAGAAGGCCATCATGGAGGAGACGGACCTTATCCGCAATACCACCGATGAAGAGCTGGCACATATTGCTAGCAGGGCGGCAGAAGCAAGACTGGCTGGAGGCGCCGGTGAACTTGATTTCATGGCATCCGATATGGACAAAGAAGCTGAGGATGAGCCAATAGACGAGCCGCCGGAAGGGCCTATCGGAGAACAGGAAGAGCTTTCCAGGGAACAGGGCGACAAAACTGCTGAGGAGCAGGTGCATAAGGAGGCCCCTGTTTCTCATATTCCGGCAAGGAAAACCTGCACCCTCCGGAAAGCCGCCTCCGGAGATTTAGTTCATCCTCCGTGTTCAGGCGATGAAGTAGCCAACAAGGGAGCGGCCACCAAGGCTACCGGGCGGCAAGGATCTCGACGCCAAGCTCCTCAACAAAAGCAAGTGCGGCGCACCTCTACAAGGAGGTCAACCGCATCGTCTGCCGTAGGAGCTGGGTCTTCTCAACTTGTCGCGCCTTGTGACGCCCCGAGACCCATGCGCCAGATGTCTTCCAGTTATTCGCCGTCGTTGCCATGTCATTCGCTTGCGTGTTGCACCTTGCCATGTCATCATGTGCATTTCATCTGCATGTTTTCAAAACTTGCATCTGTTCGTAGTTGCCTGATCTCCCAGTTCTCTCCGTTGTCCGTCCTGAGCCCAGACACACTTGCACGTGCCTGCGACACCTCCGAAATATTATTTTATAAGTGGGATAAAAATGTTCTCAGAAAGGCTTGAAAGTTGGCGTGCGGTCTTATTATAGTGTAGGCAGACCGCCTGCCAAATTTCGTCGCATTCGAAGCTCGTTTGATAGCCCAACCGTTAAACATATAGCGGCAATATAGCCGGTCAAACGTCGGACGTTTTCAGTCTCCGAAAACCGTCGCCGGGCCTCTCTCTCTTCTCTCCTCTCAGCCCAACCTCTTAGACAGCCCGCTAAACCAGCCCACTACCACCCACCAAGCCCATCTAACCCCTCCCCTCCGACCGGAGCCGTCGGATCGCGATCGGAGGGCCCCGAAACCCCCTATCCTAGCCCTTCCTGCCTATAAATGGACGCCCTAGACTTCCTTATCTGGAAACCCTAACCCCCTCCTCAAAATCCATGCCGCGCAACCACCTCCCACCTCTCCTCCGCCACCACTTGGCGCCTCCTCTCTCTTCCCTGAGCTGCCGCAGGCCCGCGCGGCCCAGATCTGGCCCTCCGGGCCCGAAGCGCCGCGCTGCCGCCCGCGACCCGTGCCCTAGGAGCCTTGCGCTGCTTCGCTCCCTGGCCTGAGGAGAGGAGCTCCTCGAGTAGCTCCCGTGCGCCGCCCCCTCCGCCCGCAACCTCCCCGCCGGTCGGAGCTCGTCGGAGACGAACCCCGCACCGTCGGAGTTCGCCGAGCCACCAACCAGGCCAGCCCCTCGCCGCTGCCTGCATCCTTCTCCCCCTTGTCTGCCGATCTCCCTCTCAGCATCTCCCTCTCTCTCTCTCTGTGTTCATCAGGAGCCGCCACGCCCGCGCCGTCATCGTCGGATCTCCGTCCGCCGTCGCCAGGGCTCGGATCGGGTCCCCGCCGACCGGATCCGGCCGACCCCGATGCCTCCCACCAGCCACCTTCCCCACTCCTCGCGTCGGCGCCGCCATGGCCTCCCTGCTCGCGCGGGCGCACGAGGAGGACGAGGAGCTCTGCGTCCACGAGTGGGCCGCCGACCCGTCGGCCTGCCTCCTCCCGCTAAGGCCCAGTCCATCGAACCGAAAAATGGGCCGCAAGGTGAGTGAGCCCACCTAACCCCCGCCCTGCGCGCATTTTAGTTACCCGACGCTCGGATCAGTTTTTGCGTGTCTTTTGTCCAGAAATCATCATGTTGCATTTTGTCATGCTTGTATCTCGGTATCCGTGCATCGGATCGACATGATTTATATATGTAAATGCATATACTCATCATGCTCTTCATGATGGTTGCTGTTGCATTCATGATAGAGTCCATCTTCATGTCTTAATCTTCGTTGCGAAAGTGCATGTTGCTGTTAACTACTAAAAACTGATAAAACTTGCCCTTTTGTTATTTTCGTGTGATTTAATGCGTATGTCATATGAGCATCTTGTCAACGTGTGTTTGGTGAATTTTTATGTCTTCTTGCTGCTAGTATTTGTTTCATGCCATGAGCTTGCAAACATGCCTAGTCAATGTTGCTGATTTCATACTTGTTAATTTCACCAAGTCTGAAACTGCCTGTTATAAAACCTGTCAACTTTGCATGTTGTTTGTCACTAATCCATAGTTCATATGCATATGATTTCTTCATGTTTTTGCTCTATGTTATGTGTACTTTGATGCCATGCCCTTGGTTGCCATGTAAAGTTGCTGTAGCCTCACTCAAACTTGCTCTCAATTTGTCATCATGTTAAATCTGTCAATCTGTTAACAGCATGTTCCATTTCGCAAAGCTCATAGTAATTAATCTATGCATCATATGGAGATGTGACCATGGAGTAATTGGAAGTATGCCATGTCTACTATATGCCCATGTCTTTTTCATAAATATTAAAATTACTATTTTTGCTGTTATGTGCCTCCAAAGTCAGCATCATGATGTTGCTGTTTTGCATTCCCAGATTTCAGTGTCTGAGAATCAGCTTATTTCATGTTTGCATTTTGTCTTATTGATTCCCATGAGCATGTTGCTCCTATATTTATGCCATATTGTGTTGAGCTTCATGTTATGTACTAGCATGCTATGCCTTTTGATGCCATGTTCATGCATTGTAGTATCTTTGTTTCATGCCTCCAACATGCCATCATATTAACTCTGCTCATGTATATGCCCAGTTTTTCATTAAGTACTAATCTATAACAGAACTTTGCATTTTGCATGGGTCATAGTAAATAAAGCATGATGCTTATGAACCTGGGAAGTAAAGATGATTTGAAGCATGTCATCTCTACTTTAAGTGCATATCAAGTTTGTGCCCATTGAGTTAGTGTAGCTTGCTGTTTTGATGATTGCAAAGTGCCTAGTTGCTGTTTAGGCAGATTGTTGTTATATCTTGTTTTGAGTGTATGTGTTGAACCGTTGCTCCGTTTTGTTCTTGTACTATATGAAACTTGCTTGGTTTTGCATGTTGTTTTATCATGTCATGTTGCATCCTTGATTTGAGTATGTGTGCTTGATGTTTGTATGCATTTAGCATCAATGCCATGTTTAACTTGTTTTGCTCATATCTTCTAGGCCGTAGCTCCGAATTAAATGAACTTTATACGTAACTTGACTAGAAAAACGTGTAGATCATCATAGTGCACTTTAACTAGCTGTTTAACAACTTTAACATAATGTTTTGTTCAGATCAGTACCAATTTCGAAATTTGCATATGGGGACTTTCCGGAATTGTTATATGTTGTTTCCGGCCTCATTTAAACTTGCTTTGATGTGGGGTTCTTGTATGCATCATCTCTTGCCATGAGTAGCATCATGTAGCCTTGTCATGCATCATACTTGGTTGTGCATCATGCCATGTTTATGTGTTGTTTGTTTACTATGTTGTTTGCTTCTTTCCGGTTGTGCTTCTTCTCGCTAGTCCCGGTTTCGTTGCGATTGTGAGGATTCGTTCAACTAGGCTTGGTTCGTCTATGCCCGTTCGTCTACTTCATGGACTCGGTCTTCTTCCTAGCGGGATTTCAGGCAAGATGATCATTACCCTAGATACCACTACTATCTTTGCTTTGCTAGTTGTCTCGATGCTATCGCTATGTCGCGCTACCTACCACTTGTTTATCAAGCCTCTCAAATTGCCATGATAAGCCTCTAACATTTTCACTATCCCAGCAAACCGTTGTTTGGCTATGTTACCACTTTGCTCAACCCCTCTTATAGCGTTGCTAGTTGCAGGTGAAGTGCAGGTTGTTCCATGTTGGGACATGGATATTATGGGATATCACAATATCTCTTATTTAATTAATGCATCTATATACTTGGTAAAGGGTGGAAGGCTTGGCCTTTTGCTTGGTGTTTTGTTCCACTCTTGCCGCCTTAGTTCCATCATACCGGTGTTATGTTCCTTGAATTTTGCGTTCCTAACGCGGTCGAGGTTTATGGGCCCCCCTTTACAGTTCGCTTTGAATAAAACTCTTCCAGCAAGGCCCAACTTTGGTTTTACCATTTGCCTAATAACAACTAAAACTTGCATAGGGACTTCCCGGGCCCCGAGGATAATTAATCAACAAACCAGGCCAGTGCTCCTCATGAGTGTTGGTCCACCTACCTAGCAGTCGGCGGTGCCGCCTCGGGGCAACTCGATGGTATTTTGGCTATCGTCCACTTTGCATAGACAGTGTTGTCCTGAGAACGAGATACGCGCGGCTCTTATCGGGTGTCGACACACCGGGTGGTCTTGCTGGTTTTGTTTTACCATTGTCGAAATGTCTTGTGCACCGGGATCCCGAGTTTGATCGGGTTGTTCCGAGATGGAGGATTGTCTTCGCGGATCGTGAGAGCTTATCGTGGACTAAGTTGGGACACCCCTGCAGGGTTTAAACTTTCGAAAGCCGTGCCCACGGTTATGTGGAAGGTGGGAATTTTTAATATCCGGTTGTAGAGAACTTGACACCAGATCCGAACTAAAATACACCAACCGCGTGCGTAACCGTGACCGTCTCTTTTCGGGTGAGTTCGAGAAGAGAACACGATGGGGTTATGTTTGACTCGTAAGTAGTTCAGGATCACTTCTTGATCATTACTAGTTGCGACCGTTATGCGTAGTAACTCTTCTTACTCTTGTACTCGTAAGTTAGCCACCATACAATGCTTAGCGCTTGCTGCAACCTCACCACTTATCCATTCCATATCCATTAAGCTTTGCTAGTCTTGATACCCATGGTAATGGGATTGCTGAGTCCTCGTGGCTCACAGATTACTACAACAATAGTTGCAGGTACAGGTAATGTGATGATCTGATGTGAGAGCGACGTTTGCTTGTTTTGGAGTTCTTCTTTTGCTTCTTCTTCTTCGATCAGGGGGTAGGTTCCTGGTCGGCAGCCTGGGCTAGCAGGGTGGATGTCGTTTGTCTTTTTCGTTTGATTTCATCCGTAGTCGGATGCAGCTCTTCTGTATGATGTTTGATGTATTCATGTGGCAATTGTATGCCTTTGTATGTATCCCCATTTGAGTTGTATATGGTACGATGTAATGATATCCACCTTGCAAAAGCGTCTTCAATATGCGGCTCTATCCTTGGTGGGGCCTTCGAGTTCCTCTCGGATAGGATCGCATATTGGGCGTGACACGCCTGTGGCAGCCAAGCGGGCCAGAACCCCGTCTCCGCCTCCCACCTCCAGCACTGGACCTGAGGGCACGTATGACCTCTCCATCCTTAGCGACAGGGAGGAGGAAGAAGAGTATGTGTCTTCAACCGTTTCGTTAACTCTTGATTTCTTTTTATCGTTGATTTGATTTGCTCTGCTTGATCTTACTTAACAGTGATGAGCAAACCTTGGCGCGAAGGATGGAGAAGAAGGCGAGGACCACAGTGGGGGATGAGCCGACGACAAGCTTCTCGCCCGACGCGGACGTGGTGATCACCAGCCCCTAGTGCAGCCCCCGGCACAGCCCCCATCGTGAGGCCACTATCTCCTTTCCTTTGGCGAGCACTGGCGTCGAGGTTGTCATTGATGACATCATGAAGGGAGTAGGAGAAGAGCGCCATGGAGATGAAGAATGCCCGGAGGCGGATCTTGCTGCGACGCCTCCATTCAGCACTGCAGTGGAACCCATCTCTCCGGCAAGGACCTTCACCGCCGATCCCGTCCGCACTAATGATGTGCCGGCGGGTCTACTAGTAATCAGGCGACGACAACCAAAGTTGTCAAAGGGGAAGTTGTTCCTCCTCAACAAACCCAGTCCGGTAAGTCATTTCCGTCAAGCAGTCCCATTCCTTAATTATTTTTGTTTTCTTGAACTTGACCTGAATTTGATTTCATCCATTCTCCTTCTCAGATCCACCTCCAACTGATGATATGGATGTTGACGCCACCATTGAGGGGATCGCAAAGGACGCTACTGACGAGGCCAACAAAATCATTGCTAACGAGGCCGCCAAAGCTGTTGACGAGGAGGCCGCCAAGGATACCACTGAGAAGGGCAATAATAAGAGTGTCGAGGCCATTGGCGGCGTTTCTGCCCCAGGAGCGCCAAGCGCTTACTCGGCCATGAGGGTGGTCACTGCTGGCAAAGTAGCCATTAACGATAACCCTTCGACATCTAAAGTGCCTCCGTCAAGCAAGTATCTAAGGATTGGCGACAACCTGTTTGTCAACATCCCTAGGACGTCAAGCGTTGATGCACCCATTGAAGGAGAAGTTTTTGATGATGAGGTCATCATGCGTCTGGGCTTGAAGTCGTTGATGAGCCGTGTACCAGCAGTAGTGGATCCAAAGAAGATCAACTCCTCAAAGCCATGGGTGATAACTTCAAGAAACTCCAAGCCCAACTGCAGCCGAATGGAGAGCTTGGACTCTAGGGCGGCCATCATCGTCAAGGCAAAAGAGGAGTTCCAGAAGTGTGTGGAGGAGATGCAAATCTGGTACTCGGAGTGCCTTCAAGACTTGAAGGACCACGAAAGGAAGCTCACCATCGAGTGGGATAAATTTGTCTGGGAAAAGGCCGAAGCCGATAAGGCACAAGAAGAGGCCGCACAAAGGATAGCGATAGCTGATGCCAAGTTAAATGAGTGCAAGGTAGGCCTTGATACTCATGAAGAAGAACTTGCCGCTCGTGAAGAGGCACTTGCCGCCAAGCTTCACGACAAGGTTGAAGAGGTCCAAGCCCTCCTTGCACAGCAGTCCCAGGAACTCGAGCGTAAGCACAACGAGGCAATCAAAGCTCAAGATGCTGACCATGCCGGCAAGATTCAAGAGACCGTCAATGCTGTTGAAGCTGCAAAGGCCACCAAGAATGAACTGGAGGGCAAGGTGAAGAAGCTCAAGGAGGAACTCGCCGTCAGCAACAAGGAGGTCTTGGCGCTCAAAGCAGACAAAGAAGAGACGGCTCGCGCCTTGGCAGAGCTGCAAACCTCAATATCTGCCAACCAAGAACTCACCAAGGCCAAGGATGTAATTGATGATCACAAGCTAAGGGTGACTGACTTGGAAAAATCCCTTGAAGATGCCAAAGAGCAGGAGAGGATTTTGTTGAAGGACCTCCAGAATGAGAAGGCCTTGCTTGGGAGCGCTGCAAACACCTTCACCGAGCTCAAAAGCACCTACAAGCTTTGGATTGACCGTCTTGTGATGACTTCGGAGAAGCTCACTGCACAGCTATCCGCCATGGGCTTGCCGGAATACCGCTTCTCTGCCAATGATAGGGACGACGTCAGTGCCAGAATCAGCCTATTATTTGAAAGTCTTGTCAAGGCAATGGAGAAGTTCCACGAAACTCGAGCTGCATATCTTGCCAGCAAATCTCGCAGGCTTTTCCTGGACGCCCTCTTCAAAGTGCTCGTCAAGATGGTGTACAGGAACCCTGGTATCGACATATCCAAGGCGTTCAAGAGCTTGCCAAAAGGAGCGGACACCAAGGCTACCGAAGATCTTGTTGCGCCATTTGTCGACAAGGTCAGCGGAATCCCCAGGACCGAGGGCCAGCACAAAAACTAGCTCCTTCCTTGTACCATCTCATCGCCAATGTAGTTCATGTGAAAGACAAGTCCATCTTAAGTTAGAACTTCCCTTGGCTTTTGATGTAATATAAACTGCTGTCAGATGAATGGATGTGTGCTATCTTCCTTGTCTTATTTTGTCTTTGCATTATTTTTGTACCCTACGCTTGCCGAAAACTTGCTGGTGCGTGCAGTCTTGCCGCGAGCGCTAGAGGAACGGGTCCTTAGTAGCCTGTCAGAAGTGCCACTGTCGGCAAGGTCACACTTGACGGTCACAGTGCGACTACTTAAGTTGTTGAGCGGACTCAAAACAAAGTAAGAGCATGGCTGGTCATGACAAGGTTCCTTAGCATGTAGGTTTCTCATACAAAGGACAAAATCTTTCAAGGAAGAACTACAACTTACAACAAAGAATTTGTTTCTTTGCTGTACTTATTGTCGTAAAATGATAACTTGAATGTCACTTGGGGTATCCATACCGTCACTCTCCCCGGGAAAATTTCACTTGAGGAACCCTTCTGTCCTTTGAGAAAAAGAAAGAAGAGAAAAGAGGAGGCTGGAAACCTTGACGGTTTGTTAAGCATCTCATACAAGGCAAAATGTAACACAACCCTGCATACAACATGTACAACCATATATGTATTTGACAAAGAGCTGTGAAACACTTATCTTTATTTTACTACGCACAGGGTATGTGCATGGCTTTCTACAAAGGATTACATGTCTTGCCGACAAATTTGTACAAAAGAGGTTGCCGGGATTCCTGGTAACCGCGCCTCACGGGTAGAACTTGCGAAGATGTTCAATATTCCATGAGTTACGCACCAGAGTGCCATCTTCGGTCTCCAGACGGACTGCGCCGGGTCTAGTAACTTGTGCTACCCGGTAAAGGCCTTCCCACTTTGGTGTCAACTTGTTTGATCCCTTCGCAGATTGGATCCGACGAAGAACAAGGTCACCTTCCTCAATGCTCCGGGCATGCACTTTGCGGCTATGGTAGCAGCGCAAAGCTTGCTGGTAGCATGCGGCATGTACAGCAGCCCGGATACGATCTTCCTCGAGGAGCACGACATCATCTTGCCGCATTTGCTCTTGCTCAACTTCGTCAAAAGCTTGCACTCGAGGTGACCCGTATGTGAGTTCCGTGGGGAGTACTGCTTCTGCACCATAGACCAGGGAGAAGGGTGTCTCGTCGGTGGCTCAATTTGGTGTCGTCCTGAGTGACCAAAGAATTGTCGGCAACTCATCAATCCAGCGCCTTCCACACTTGTGCAGCCTATCAATTGTTCTTGTCTTGAGTCCTCGCAGCACTTCTGCGTTTGCCCTCTCGACCTGGCCGTTGCTTCTCGAGTGAGCAACTGATGCAAAATAGATTTTGCTACCAAGGTCTTGACAACACTGCATGAATGCATGACTTGTGAACTGCGTGTCATTGTCAGTGATCAACCGGCTGGGCACACCAAAACGACAAACTAATCCTTTGAAGAACTTGGCGGCTGACTGTGCTATCACCTTTCTTACTGGCTCTACCTTAGGCCACTTTGTGAACTTATCGCTTGCCACGTACAAGAACTCAAAGCCCCCGATGACACGGGGGAAGGGGCCGAGGATGTTAAGCCCCCAAACCAAAAAGGGCCAGGAGAGAGGAATTGTCTGAAGAGCTTGAGCTGGCTGATGAATGTTCTTAGCATGGAACTGGCATGCTTCACATCTTGTCGCCACAGCCACTACATCTTGAAGGGTTGTCGGCCAATAAAAACCTTGACAGAAAACCTTGTCGAAAAGCGCGCGAGACCCAATATGGGAGCCACACTCCCCTTCATGTATCTCTGCCACCAGCTTCTTTCCATCTTCCCGGTAAATGCACTTCAATTTAACCCCATTCGGTCTCTTTCTGTATAGAATGCTGTCAACAAACTGATACATACTTGACTGGCAGGCTACTTTCTCAGCTTCTTCTTGTTCATCGATAAGTTGACCTCTCTAAAGGTAATGGACCATCTGTTGTTGAAAGTGCGTTATATCGACTAGAGGGGGGGTGAATAGGCGATTTTTACAAATTCGTCACTGAGGAATTTCAAGGTGAGGAAATTCCTAAGCAACGAACTACTTAGCAGCGGAATAAGTACTCAGATGCAAACATAACATGGCAAAAGTACAGTCATCATGATGAAATGAAATAGGCACAGAGTACAGGTAGCGTGAAACACAGGATAAGCAGGCAGAAGACTAAGTGACTGAAGAAATAGGATTGAGGAAATTGAGAAAGTCTTCAGTCAAAGTCTTCACACAGTAACGATCAAGTAAATCAACACATGAATGAGGAAATGAAAGGGTTGAGGAAATAGAACCAGTAGCTCGGTGAAGACAATGATTTGGTAGACCAGTTCCAACTGCCGTGACAGTTGTACGTCTGGTTGGAGCGGCTAGGTATTTAAACTTGAGGACACACAGTCCCGGACACACAGTCCTCACCGTATTCTCCTTGAGCTAAGGTCACACAGACCTCGCCCAAGCACTCATGGTAAGTCTTCACAGGTGACTTCCAAACCTTTACAGACTCGGTCACTCGGCGATCCACAATTCCTCTTGGATGCTCTAGACCATGACGCCTAACCGTCTGGAGGATGCACAGTCCTCAAAGGTAACAAGCGTCGGTTCCACACAGGAACAATCTCTTCAGTGATGCTCAATCACGTTGGGTTTGTAGGTGTTTGGTTTTGGGGTTTTTGGGTTTTTCCTCACTTGATGATTTTCGCTCAAAGTCCTCGGAGGATGGGATGCTCTAAATGACAAGTGTCAATCTATCTCTCGGAGCAGCCAACCAGCTAGTGGTTGTAGGGGGCGGCTATTTATAGCCTAGGGAGCAGCCCGACATGATAAGACATAAATGCCCTTCAACGATATGACCGTTAGGTGGGTAGGATATTTGGACAGCTGGCGCGTAGCACAACAACGGTCGGAAATTTGAGCTTTCAAATTCCTCAGGGCTATCATGTTCCTCACTTGTAGGTAATCCGCACTGGCGAATTCCTAACTCCTCAGTCAGGACAAATTCCTCAGAGAACAGAAGAACTTCGTCTCTATCACTGAAGAAATTGACTGAACTGTATGAGATTTCCAATGGCTTCACTCAAAAGGATTGGGTAGGTGTAGGATTTTGAGATGAGCATCACTTGGAAACTTTTCCTTAGTTTTACCTCGACCCCCTTTAACAGTACGGTGTTTCCTATGACTCAAGAAGAAGAAAATGAAACTACGAAAACAAAAGTCTTCACGCTTCATAATCCTCGCATGAATATCTAGTCTTCAAGGTCACACCAATTTCTTCACTTTCAAAGTCTTCAAGAAAACCAAAGTCTTCAGTTGAAGACATTCATTTTTAGGGGTCGACTTTCATTGTAAATATCAAACTCCTCATAGACTTATAGACCTGTGAACACTCACAAACGCATTAGTCCCTTAACCTATAAGTCTTCAATACACCAAAATCACTAAGGGGCACTAGATGCACTTACAATCTCCCCCTTTTTGGTGATTGATGACAATATAGGTTAAGTTTTCAACGGGGATAAACATATGAAGTGTAAATACTGATAATGAGGAATTTGATTGCAAGATATAGAAGAACTCCCCCTGAAGATGTGCATATTTGAGGAATTTGCTTTGAATAGCAAATGCACATTGTAGAGTAATATCATGGAGATCTCCTCCTATATCTTGTAATTCATACACACATTTAACATATGATATGAAGAATTTGAAATGCATGATGAAATATGGTGTCTGACGAAATTCAGCATGCGTGCATTAAGGTACGTGAGGAAATAAGCATGCAGAAAGCAGTTCAAAAGTATCAGACCACCATAGGACTTAAGTTTACAACTCATCAAAGCAAACACCTCAGAAAAGCAAGAGTTGTAACTTAACAGAAATATAGCCCATATATAAGACCCGCTTGAAGACTAACTCAAATTTCTCCCCCTTTGTCATCGAATGACCAAAAGGGACAAAAAATGAGGACTAACGCCCCTGAAGAATATCATCATGATGTCGATGGAGGAGCGCCGACGTTGTTGGGGTCGTCCGTTGAGGTAGGGCCTGCCGCGGTGTCGTTCAAGTCTTCAGCTTCATCCGTCTCGCGCGATGAAGAATATGAACTGGCAACAAGCTGAGGAACTTTGACCTTTTTGAATTTCTTCGAAGGTGGCTGAGACCAGTCAAAGTCCTATTGGAAGCCCATCTCCTTGAGATCTTCAGCACTACAAAGATTCGACAGAATAGCCAAGTGCGGTCAAAGACTTCATGCAAGTAGTAGTGATTCTTCTTCATAGTATTTTGAGTGACTGTCATGTTCTGAAGAATTGCACCAAACTGACGCTTGACCCACTTGTGATTTCGATTAACTTTCTGATGAAGACTAAGGAGAAGTTCACGATCAGTCATCACACGTGGAGCTGTGGCTTGAGGATTTTGTTCTGAAGCTTTGGCGGCAGAATCTTGTGTTGCAGAGTCATCATTGGTGGAATATGAAGTAGCTTTGCGAAACTGTCCATCCAATGGACGAGTACCTTCATCAATAACCGCAGCCTTGCCCTTCTCGTCAGCTGAGGAAATAGTCCGTTTGAGGACTTCAATAGGGGGCAAATAGCTGAGATGATTTTGAAAGTCAGCCTTATAATGAATTAAAGACCTTGATCTGATGAACTTCATGATCCAGGGAGCATAAGGCTTCAACTCAAAAGGTGACAGAGCAGCATTGGCCAAAGTCCTTATGAAGAAATCGTGGTAGTTGATAGGAATACCATGAATGATATTGAACAGTAGATTCTTCATAATGCCAACAACCTCTTCGTCATCAGAGTTGTGGCCCTTGATTGAACTGAGGGTTTTGGTCAATATGCGATAAACTATCCTTGGCAAATAGAGCAATTCCTTGACAAGGAATTTGGTCCTTGGAGCTTGGCCTGGCTTCAAAGGCTTCATCAGCACTTGCATCAGATGATCGGATAGTTCAGGTTCAGCATAGAGAAGCCTTGCACCTTCAGTGGGAGGACTGACTGGGACGGCATGAAGCAATTCAGAGGCCGGTGCTTTGAAATGAGTATTATCGGTCATCCAGTCCAATACCCATGAATTGACATCATGAACATTTCCAGTAATATGCAGTGTGGCGAAGAATTGAAGAATGAGTTCTTCATTCCAATCGTAGATGTCGGTGCAGAAGTTGAGTAACCCAGCGTCATGAAGAACACTGAGGACTGGGGTGAAGCACGACAGTGATTCCATATCCACATGAGGAATTTGCTCATGTTCAAAGATCTTGTCCTTATCAAACAAAAGTGAGCAATAGAAGTTCATCTGGCTAGCAGTCCAGAAGCGCTTGCGACGAAGTCGAGCAGAGTCATAGGGATTGTAGTCAGTGAAGAATATGTGCTCATTGAAGAAATCTACAGCATTGAACTTCTGCATCTTGGAGTGAGGGTTCTGTGGCTTGGGCTAAAGATTAACAGTTGAAGTCTTCATAGCCTCTTGAGGTATAGCCACTGGAGCCACAGGCTGAGGAATTTCAGGAGCAAAGGCATCAGCAGCAGCCTTGGCTTCCATTTCTTCAGAAACATGTACATCAACACTAGTGGCTGGAACTTCTTCAGTTTGAGCAGGGGACTGAGGAATTTGTTGCAGTGGAGTCGTCAGTGGTGAATTGGGGTGATGACTTTCCCAGTAGTCATCATTCAGAATTGGTGTAGTACACCCAATGTCCACATCTTCATCTTCAGCATCAATTTCCTCAACACCTGCCTCTTCAGTTGTGAACTGAGGCATGGGCGATGATACCAGCGGAGTTGAAGTGATATTGTCCACTTCAATTTCTTCATCTAACTGCTCCGTCGAAGCAGCAGAAGGATCTTCTTCATCAGATTCACTTGGAATTGCATATTCCTCACCAAAGGGAATAATCTCCTTTGATGGCATGCTTGATATTGGAACAACATCTATAGGATTTGTATAAGAGCTCGTCAAAGTCTTCACTTTCTTTGGAGCTGAAGACTCTGAGGAGGCAGATGCTTTCCTTTTCTTCACAGCTGCTCGCTCCGCAGCCTTGGTTTTCTTTGCTTCTGTTGCAGAAGGAAGGTTGATGCTTGTCATTGGTGCAGGAGGAGTAGAGGAAATTGGTTGAAATCCTTTAGGCACAACTGATGCAGTTGCCCTGGCATTTTGTTCAGAGACTGGAATTTCTTCATCAGCCCTGGTGCTTTCATTTTCTTCGACAGTCTGATTTTCATCAGCTGTGCTTGCATGTTCTTCAGTAGGCTGAGCAGATGTTTCAGTCGGAGGAAATTTGGGTTGCGATGAAGCTGCAACATTTGGAGTGAATCCCTTTGTCATTCTGACGAATCTGACTTTGGCACCTAGCCAATCTGCATGATAAGCGTCAAATTCATCACTGAGTGCCTTGATCTCAGACTGCATATTCACAAGTTCTTCAGAAGACATATTCACAACATGCTTCTTCAGAAAACGCTCCTTCTTGTATTGAGCTTTCTTGACTTGCCTGGCCTTCTCAAATTTCCATTTTTCTTCGGCTATGAAGGCCGTCAACATGTGGCTCTGGCCAGGAGTGAGGTTCAATTCAGGCAAAGGAGTATTTGGATCCTTGTGCCATAGATCGATGAAATCAAGGATCTTCCTTGGATCCAGCATGAGGGGCACATCACTGCCTTTGGCACTAGCGGCCCTTTGTTGTCGATCTCTGATGATCTTAGCTAATTCTTCATCATCAGCTTCGTCTTCGCTTGACGGAACCTGAAAGGCGACCTACTTCTTGTGAGGACTTGGCCTTGTGCCTCGTCCAGCAGTGGCCTTTTTCTTCAGCAAGGTCGGAGCTGTTGAAGACTAAGGTGGAGCTGAGGAATTTGCAGAGACTCCTGAAGCAATTGAGATTCCAGTAGTCCTTTGGCACGTGGCATGATGCACAGGTGCTGAGGACTTTGCAGGAGCAGCTGAGGATTTTGCAACTGAGGGAGTTGGAGCTGCATTTGAAGAAGTTTCTTGAGGATCAGGCCATGAGGGCTTTGAAGAACTTGGCCGTGAGGGCATTGCAGCTGAGGATCCTGTCTTGATAGCTGGTTTCTTTGTCATAGCCTTCTTAGGCTTGCTAGCAGAGGCCTCAGCAGCGGCAGTAGCAGAATCTTCGTTGAATTTCTTCACTGCCTCTTTAGCCATTTTGGCCAGCTTGGCTTGACGCTTAGCCCACTCCTGAGGAAATTCCTCACCTCTTCTGATGCTTGTGGGATCAGCTTCTTGGCCTGGAGCCAATGGAGGTCTTGGACATGGAGGGTTGACAGCGAATTTCTTCATGTACTTTGGAGTCACATATCGATACTTCCTCCATTCTCTTGCCCATCTCCTCTCAATCTTCAGAATGCGCACTTTGCGCTGATTTTTGTTCTCCTTGCCATGAGTTGCTTCATCAGGAGTACAATATTCATCATAGATGTCATCAGGGATCTCAAAAGCAGTATTTGTCTCTGGCCTCTTTCCTCCCTTCTGAGGTCTTTTACCATCAGCCATCTTCTTCACTTGAGGATTTTGAACAATCGAATTTTCTGACGAGGTATGCAATTTTTCTTCAAGGAACGCTGCAAATGAGTTAAGTTGATGAGAACCTAGTGATTCAGCAGTGGACATGTGTACCTGTGAACAGAATATAGGTGCGAAGAATTTGGAGAGATCATATGCGTTCTCAGAAGTTTTTCAAAAGTATCAAGTTTGAGGAATTTGACCAGGGGTGTCTTGAGGAATTTCAGTAAGCGTTCTTTGACTTAGGTTCCAGAGTTGTATAGATTGAAAATCCACACAATTGAGGAATCTTGAAGAAAAACGTTGCTTAGAGAAACAGATCAAGAACAGAAGCAAGTTGGTGTTTAAGAACATGAAAGTTGAAGAATAAACACCTTTTGAAGATTTTGTGGAAATCATCAGAATCAACAAGGGCAGTAAAAATAGATTTTATTTACCCTTGACGAAGAACACGATGAACTAAGAGTAGCAGTGGAGAAGCTCGTCCGTTCAGATCTTCCACGCCCTAACTTGGCGATGGAAAACAGCTACGGCGGCGGCGGAGTGAAGATTTCCGCGGCCGGCGTGAGTACGACGGCGATGAGGTCGAGGCAGTGAAGCTCTTCCTCACCGGCGACGATGGAGTGTAGCGGCGGCGCTAGGTCTGAGAGCTTGAGCGAGGGGAGTAAGATCGAGCGGGGTAAATGAGATCTGAGGAGGGCGAGGGGTATTTATAGCCGAGGTGAAAAACCGCTCGTCCGAAGAAAATGGACGAACGTGCCCCTGACCCTTCTCATCCTAACGACATGTGTCACCCACGTACTGTGAAGTGGAGATCGTGTTAGATCATGGGTGAATAGATAAATCTTATCGAGGGATATGGAACGGTTTGAGCGGCAAAAGCCGAAAATTCAGATAAGAATATTTTAATGTTTCATTCGCAAATTCTTCAGCTGTCAAGGACACAGTGAAGACTTTGAACGGGTTTCAAATAGAACGCACATAAAGAATTTGTGAACAGACTGGGTTGAGTTTAGCATAGAGGGGGAACGGGTCTGATCACATTCACCTAGAAGAAAATCAACTTGAAGAATTAGCAATAAGTGAATGCTGTAGAGGACATGAAAAACTCAATTATATATATATATAGTCAATGAAGAACACAGTCGGAAAGAGTGAAGACTTTGCAAAGTAGAAGAATTTGAAAATTTGAAGAATTTGCAAAATGAAGAAAAACTCAAATTTTGAAGATTTTCAACTTTTTGTGGTGGCGTGACCCATCGTGTAAGAATGGTGATTTCAGGCGCCGCGTACAATTATCATAGGGCTCTGAGAATCAAATTCTTCGTTAATTTCTTCACATTTAGAGGGTTAGTCTTCATTGATTGAAGAAAGACTTTTCTTTGTGTGTTGCACATCTAAGTCATCAATTTGCATAAGTGTTAGGATGTGTGTCCTTTTCAAAGAACATTCGAAGATTCTAAGATATTTAGCTCACACCGCAACTTGCTAAATCTCTTCTCATCCAAGGGCTTTGTGAAGATATCGGCTAGCTGTTCTTCAGTCTTCACGTGCTCGATTGAGATGTCGCCCTTCAACACATGATCACGAAGAAAGTGATGACGAATCTGGATGTGCTTTGTCTTTGAGTGCTGAACTGGGTTATGAGCAATTTTGATGGCACTCTCGTTGTTGCAGTAGAGTGGCACATTATTCACATTGATGCCATAGTCCTTGAGGGTTTGCTTCATCCATAGCAATTGAGCACAGCAAGAACCAGCAGCAATATACTCAGCTTCGGCAGTAGAGAGTGATACACAGTTCTGCTTCTTCGAGGACCAACATACTAAGGATCGTCCGAGGAAACGGCATGTCCCTGATGTTGACTTGCGGTCCACACGATCACCAGCATAGTCAGAGTCAGAATATCCAATGAGATCAAAAGCCGAGCCCTTGGGATACCATAATCCAAGTGTTGGTGTGTGAGCTAGATATCGAAGAATATGCTTCATAGCCTTATGGTGTGATTCCTTCGGTGTAGCTTGAAAACGGGCACACATGCAAACACTAAGCATAATATCTGGCCTAGATGCACATAGATATAGTAAAGAGCCAATCATGGAGCGGTATACCTTTTGATCGAAGTCTATACCATTTTCATCAGTGCATAGGTGGCCATTTGTGGGCATAGGGATTTTGACGCCTTTGCATTCTTGCATACCGAATTTCCTCAGAACATCCTTGAGGTATTTTTCTTGAGAAATGAAGATGCCATTGCATTGTTGATGAATTTGAAGACCTAAGAAGAATTTCAATTCTCCCATCATGGACATTTGATATTCCTCACTCATCATATAAGCAAATTCGTCACTGTAACATTGGTTAGTACATCCAAAGATAATATCATCAACATATATTTGGCACACGAATAATTCATCATCATATGTTGTGGTGAAAAGAGTTGGGTCGAGTGAACCGGGTTTGAAGCCTTTCTTCATGAGGAATTCCTTCAGAGTATCATACCACTCCCGAGGGGCCTGCTTGAGGCCATAGAGGGCCTTATTGAGTTTGAAGACTTGATCAGGATGCGTAGGATCTTCAAAACCTGGGGGTTGAGCAACATATACTTCTTCCTCAAGCTTACCATTGAGGAATGCACTTTTCACATCCATTTGATATAAGATGATATTATGATGGTTAGCATAAGCAAGCAATATGCGAATAGCCTCAAGTCTAGCAACAGGTGCAAAAGTTTCATCGAAATCAATTCCTTCAACCTGTGTGTAGCCTTGAGCTACAAGACGAGCCTTGTTCCTCACCACTAGGCCATTTTCATCTTGTTTGTTGCGGTAGATCCATTTGGTGCCGATGATATTGTGCTTGCGTGGGTCTGGTCGCTTGACAAGCTCCCACACATTGTTCAGCTCGAATTGATGTAATTCCTCTTGTATCGCTTGAATCCATTCAGGCTCCAAAAATGCCTCATCAACTTTGGTGGGCTCTGTGATAGAGATGAAAGCAAAATGCCCACAAAAGTTAGACAAATGTGAAGCTTTTGAGCGAGTAAGAGGACCTGGTGCGTTGATGTCGTTGATGATTCTCTCAATCTTTACTTCATTTGCAACAAGAGGATGAGCAGGTTGGCGACTTTGATTTGGCTCAGCATTTACTTCAGATGCACCAGCATGATTTTCTTCATGATCTGGAATGACTTCTTCAGCAGATTCTTCAGTAGGTATGACATCCTCAGTAGCCTTTAGCTTGATGGATTCCTCAGGAGTCATTTCATCTAGCACAGGAGGTAGGTGCTCTCTTTGCGAGCCATTAGTTTCATCGAACCGCACATCTACAGTTTCAACAACCTTGTTGTGATAGGTGTTGAAGACCCTGTAGGTGTGCGAGTCCTTTCCGTAACCAAGCATAAAACCTTCATGTGCTTTCGATGCAAATTTAGAAATGTGATGGGGATCTCTAATCCAACATTTAGCACCGAAGACTTTGAAATAACTCACATTGGGTTTCTTGTCAGTGAGGAGTTCATATGAGGTCTTCTTGAAGAATTTGTGAAGATATACCCTGTTGATAATGTGGCATGCAGTATCAATTTCCTCAGGCCAGAAGCGACGAGGTGTCTTGTATTCATCAAGCATAGTGCGAGCCATCTCAACAAGAGTCTTGTTCTTGCGCTCCACGATGCCATTCTGCTGAGGAGTGTATGGGGCAAATAACTCATGAGTAATACCAAGTTCATCGAGATAGTCATCAAGACCAGTATTCTTGAACTCGGTCCCATTGTCACTATGTATATGCTTGATCTTCACACCGAAGTTCGTCGAAGCCCTTGAGGAAAATCGTCTGAAGACTTCCTGCACTTCATTTTTGTAAGTAATGACATGCACCCAGGTGTAACGAGAATAATCATCAACAATGACAAAGCCATATAGAGATGCTGCATTTGTTAGTGTGGCATAATGAGTAGGGCCAAAGAGATCCATATGAAGCAATTCAAAAGGATGAGAGGTGGTCATGATAGTCTTCGAGGGGTGCTTGGCTCTGGTCATCTTTCCAGCCTCACAAGCCCCACAAAGATGATCTTTGAGGAATTTGACACCCTCAATGCCAATGACGTGCTTCTTCTTCACAAGCATGTGTAAGTTCCTCATGCCAGCATGACCTAGTCGTCGATGCCATAGCCAGCCTTCTGAAGCTTTTGCAAGTAGACAAGTGGCAGGCTGTGGTCCTGCAGAGAAATCAACAATATACAAGTCTCCTCTCCTAAAGCCTTCGAAGACTTTGGAATTGTCAGATTCCATGAGCACTAAGCAACGATATTTGCCAAAGATAACAACCATATCAAGATCACAAAGCATTGAGACAGACATGAGGTTGAATCCGAGGGACTCGACAAGCATGACTTTGTCCATGTGTCGATCCTTTGAGATTGCAACCCTACCTAGACCCAATACCTTGCTTTTGCCTTTGTCTGCGTAGGTGATATGCTTCAAATGTGATGGAGATAAAGGAGTGTTCATCAGTAAGGTCTTGTCACCAGTCATGTGATTAGTACATCCACTGTCGAGGACCCACTCAGTAGCTATTGGTAAATCATCCTGCAGATGAATTAGTGCATCTTACGAACACATATCTTCAGAGTGAAGAATATGACATCAATTTCATCAGACAGAAATTCATCAATTAATGCAACATATGTATATATAGCAGTATGAGGACGTGAGAAATGAATGAATCATTTCTTCATGATTAGCTTGCGTCCTTTCAAGCATTTCAGGTCTCCAGAAAATTCTTCAGACGATTTAGTTCGTCTGGAGACCTGACCCTGCATAAGAGGTTAGTTATTTTTCTTCACCACCCACATCTGGAGGGGTGGCAAAGAGTTAATTATTCTGCGAGCTCCATAAGAGAAAGGTGGCATTGAAGCCAAAGCGCTTCGTTTCACAGGAGAGGGATTAGTATAGGCATATGAGTAAGCGAAGAAATTCTTCGAGGACTTATGAACATAATGATTTGAAGAATAATGCACATAATCAGAACTCTTAGATTTTCCCTGCGAAACAGAAGCGTTAGCATGATGATGATCATATGAGGACTTGGATCCACGTGAGGAATTTGATCCATAAGAGGACTTGGATCCATATGAAGACTTTGGTCCATATGAAGAATTTGATCTAGGGTTCTTATTCTTACAGGTGGTGTCATGAGGACATTCACCTGAAGACTTTCAAGGCACCTTTTGGGAACCCAGATTTTCTTCATAGGGGGACCATTCCTGCAGTTAGTTCCAACATATCTAGCAAATACTTCACCATTCTGATTTTTGAACAGTTTATAGTTGGAGTCAAATGACTCATCAGATGAATGTGAGGATTCACAAGTAAAGCCAGATAAAGTGGATGGATCGACGGGAGGTCCCTTCGCAGCAACCCATGAGGTTGTGGGATACTGCTCAGGTTTCCAGTAGGTTCCATCAGCATTGAGTTTCCTCTCAAAGGCAATACCCTCTTTCCTAGGGTTCCTGTTCAAGATCTGCTTTTTGAGCACATCACAAAGAGTCTGATGCCCTTTAAGGCTTTTGTACATCCCTGTCACATACAATTCCTTCAACACTGCATTTTCGTCAGTGATACTAGTGGTATCCTCAGATGAGGAATTTGTGACCGCAGAGATAGTTGAAGAATTTGCAGCAATAGAAGCATTTGAACTTTCAGGTGAAGAATTGGCAGTTTCATGTTCAATGCATTTCAAGCATGGTGGAATAAATTCTTCCTGAGCGGAACTGATCTGTTGAGCAAGTAATGTATCATTTTCCTTCTGAAGATCTTCATGACTCACCCTTAGCTTCTCAAGATCTTGCTTTCTTTGAAGAAATTCATAAGAAAGCTTCTCATGATCGGCTAAGAGAGTTTCATGACGACTTTGAAGGTTGTCAAACTTAGACTGTAGTTGCTGAAGATTATCAGTCAGTGTTTGAGTTCGATCCATTTCCTCACCTAACAGGTCATCGCTTTTGTCTAGCATATTTTGAACCTTTTCAAAAGCCTTTTGTTGTTTAACAGCAATATTAGCAAGTTTGGAATAGCTGGGTTTGAGGTTATCTTCAGATTCATCCTCACTTGATTCAGAGGAGGGATATTTGAATACCTTGGCACCTTTTGCCATGAAGCAATAGGTGGGAGCATAGTCATCGTTGCCGTCATCGGTAGTGTTGGGGAAGCCATTTTCCTCTGTGTTGAAGATGGACTTGCTGACGTAAGCAGTAGCGAGGGTTAGGCTCGCCACACCAGAGTCTGACTCCTCAGATGCCTCCTCTTCCTCATGTTCCTCAGATTCAGCTTCAGAGTCCATTTCCTTGCCAATGAATGCCCGAGCCTTCTTGGAACTGCTCTTCTTATGAGATGAAGACTTTGAAGATTTTGATGATGAGGACTTTGAAGATTTCTTCTTCTTCTTAGAGTCATCTAAACTATCATCCTTGTATTTCTTCTTCTTTGATTCCTTTACCCACTGAGGACAATCAGTTATGTAGTGACCAGGTTTCTTGCATTTGTGGCAAGTCCTCTTTTTGTAATCACGGGATGAGGAATCTGATCTTGTGTCCTCACCTTTTGAAGATTTTACAAAGCGACCACACCTTGAGAACTTCTGGAATTTCTTCACGAGCATTGCTAGCTCCTGGCTTAGTTCTTCAGGGTCACCAAGGCTGCTATCAGAATCTTCTCCTTCAGATGAGGAAACTGCCTTGGCCTTCAGTGCGCGTGATCTTCCATAGCTTGGCCCGTAGAGATCTCTCTTTTCAGCTTGTTGGAATTCATGAGTGTTCAACCTCTCAAGAATATCAGCAGGATCAAGTGACTTGTAGTCTCCACGTTCTTGAATCATCAGTGCCAGTGTATCGAATGAAGAATCGAGTGACCTCAGCAATTTCTTCACCACCTCATGGTCGGTGATGTCAGTGGCACCCAGTGCTTGAAGCTCATTTGAAATGTCAGTGAGGCAATCAAAGGTTTGCTGGACATTCTCATTGTCGAGTCTTTTGAAGCGGTTGAAGAGATTGCGAAGAACGTCAACTCGGGAATCACGTTGAGTTGAGATTCCTTCGTTGACCTTGGACAACCTGTCCCAGATAAGCTTTGCAGACTCCAAAGCACTCACTCTGCCGTACTGTCCTTTGCTCAGATGGCCACATATGATATTCTTTGCTTGAGAGTCGAGTTGCTTGAATCTCTTCACATCAGCAGCGTTCACGGAAGGAGTGACAGAGGGAACGCAATTTCCACAATGTACCAGAGATCGTTGTCAATTGCCTCAAGATGCATGCGCATCTTATTCTTCCAGTAGGGGTAGTCCGTCCCATCAAAGGTAGGACACCCAGCCGAGACCTTGATCTTGCCTGCAGTCGACGTAACTAAAACTCCAGGTGGTTAAACCAAAATCACACAGAACAAGGGAGTACCTTGCTCTGATACCAATTGAAAGTGCGTTATATCGACTAGAGGGGGGGGGTGAATAGGCAATTTTTACAAATTCGTCACTGAGGAATTTCAAGGTGAGGAAATTCCTAAGCAACGAACTACTTAGCAGCGGAATAAGTACTCAGATGCAAACATAACATGGCATAAGTACAGTCATCATGATGAAATGAAATAGGCACAAAGTACAGGTAGCGTGAAACACAGGATAAGCAGGCTGAAGACTAAGTGACTGAAGAAATAGGATTGAGGAAATTGAGAAAGTCTTCAGTCAAAGTCTTCACACAGTAACGATCAAGTAAATCAACACATGAATGAGGAAATGAAAGGGTTGAGGAAATAGAACCAGTAGCTCGGTGAAGACAATGATTTGGTAGACCAGTTCCAACTGCTGTGACAGTTGTACGCCTTGTTGGAGCGGCTAGGTATTTAAACCTGAGGACACATAGTCCCGGACACACAGTCCTCACCATATTCTCCTTGAGCTAAGGTCACACAGACCTCGCCCAATCACTCATGGTAAGTCTTCACAGGTGACTTCCAAACCTTCACAGACTCGGTCACTCGGCGATCCACAATTCCTCTTGGATGCTCTAGACCATGACGCCTAACCGTCTGGAGGATGCACAGTCCTCAAAGGTAACAAGCGTCGGTTCCACACAGGAACAATCTCTTCAGTGATGCTCAATCACGTTGGGTTTGTAGGTGTTTGGTTTTGGGGTTTTTGGGTTTTTCCTCACTTGATGATTTTCGCTCAAAGTCCTCGGAGGATGGGATGCTCTAAATGACAAGTGTCAATCTATCTCTCGGAGCAGCCAACCAGCTAGTGGTTGTAGGGGGCGGCTATTTATAGCCTAGGGAGCAGCCCGACATGATAAGGCAGAAATGCCCTTCAATGATATGACCATTAGGTGGGTAGGATATTTGGACAGCTGGCGCATAGCACAACAACGGTCGGAAATTTGAGCTTTCAAATTCCTCAGGGCTATCATGTTCCTCACTTGTAGGCAATCCGCACTGGCGAATTCCTAACTCCTTAGTCAGAACAAATTCCTCAGAGAATAGAAGAACTTCGTCTCTGTCACTGAAGAAATTGACTGAACTGTATGAGATTTCCAATGGCTTCACTCGAAAGGATTGGGTAGGTGTAGGATTTTGAGATGAGCATCACTTGGAAACTTTTCCTTAGTTTTACCTCGACCCCCTTTAACAGTACGGTGTTTCCTATGACTCAAGAAGAAGAAAATGAAACTACGAAAACAAAAGTCTTCACGCTTCATAATCCTCGCATGAATATCTAGTCTTCAAGGTCACACCAATTTCTTCACTTTCAAAGTCTTCAAGAAAACCAAAGTCTTCAGTTGAAGACATTCATTTTTAGGGGTCGACTTTCATCGTAAATATCAAACTCCTCATAGACTTATAGACCTGTGAACACTCACAAATGCATTAGTCCCTTAACCTATAAGTCTTCAACACACCAAAATCACTAAGGGGCACTAGATGCACTTACAGTTGTGCCCATACCGGAGCCCGTGGGTCAACGACGAGGACTAAGGGCATCTCTTCCCCTGCGGGAGCGCTTGTCTCGATGATAAGGACCTCAGACCCTGCTGGAGCCTGCTGCTCACCGGCAAGCATCAAGTTGTCTCCCGCAACTTCCTTTTCGGCGACTATAAGAAGCTCTGCCGGAAAGTACTCGCCAGAACTCAACTTTCTTCTCTTGTTTGGCCTTGTCGATAGTGTAATTGAGGGTTGATTCAGAAGGAGCACAAAGGTACCTGGTTCCACAGGTAATTTCTTGGCGGCACCCTTTGACAGGTCATCGGCAATGCTATTCTCGGCACGAGGAACGTGCTCTTCTTTCAGACCGTCAAAGTGCTCTTCCAACTTCCTCACTTCACCCATGTATGCCTCCTTCAACGGGCTCTGGTAATCCTTATTCACTTCCTTCACCACTAACTGCGAGTCGCCTCTGATGGTCAACTTTCTGATACCAAGGTCGATTGCGATGCGAAGTCCGACAAGCAATCCTTCATACTCAACAGTGTTGTTGGTGGCTTGCTCCCGGGGAAACTTCATTTGAACCACATACTTGGGATGCTCTCTGATGGGTGCGACAAGCAGCACTCCGGCACCGGCGCCGTGGAGCGAAAAAGCACCATCAAAGTACATGATCCAATCTTGGGGCGCTTCCTTTTCGGGGAGCGAGGTTTCTGGTAATTCTTCATCTGGAGTTGGTGACCATTCCGCAATGAACTCTGCCAAGCCTCTGCTTTGGATTGTTGATGTACTTTCAAACTTAAATCAAAGCTCGACAGTTCCAACACCCACTCCACTATCCTGCCAGTGGCTTCCGGATTTCTCAAGATGCGTTGTAGCGGAAAGCTTCCTTGAGGCCATGAGGAGGCCAAAGAGCAACTTCTGCACACCAGAGTACCTTGATCTAGCCCACTGTAGAAGGGAACTAGCAAAGTAAACTGGGTGCTGCACCATGTTCTTCTTCTTCTTCTTCTTCTTCTTCTTCTTCTTCTTTAAAGCTTGTTGTTCTGTCTCATCTGCCTGTGCTGAACTTGGGTTGCTGGCACCTGACCTTGCCGGAGAAGATTCTGACTTGTCGGCTTGAGGCTCTGCAGTTGCTATCTCTTTGTCTTTTGCTTCCCTCTCGGCCACTAGTGCGACGCTAACCACTTGATTGGTTGCCGCTAAGTATATCAGCAGTGGCTCTTGTGGTATTGGCGAAACTAGTACCGGCGGAGAGGAGAGGTACTCCTTCAAGTCTTGGAGTGCAGCCCCTGCGTTAGGGCTCCACTGCATTGGACCTACCTTTTTCAAGATTTTGAAAAATAGCAAGGCGCGCTCAACTGACTTGGAAATGAACCTGCTTAGAGCTCCTACACAACCGGCAAGACGCCTCACGTCCTTGACGCGCTTCGGTACCTCCAACTGCTCAATCACCTTGATCTTGTCGGGGTTGGCTTCAACTTCATATTGAGATACAAAGAACCCGAGAAGCTTGTTGGACGGGACTCCAAACACACACTTCTCAGGGTTGAGCTTCAAGTTGATCCTGCGCAAGTTAGCAAATGTCTCTTCTAAGTCTTGGATCAGTGAATCCTTGTGCCTGGTTTTGACCACTATATCATCCATATAGGCTTCCACATTTTTGTGTATCTGTGAACCAAAACCAATTTGCATAGTCCTTGCAAATGTCGCCCCGAAACTCTTTAATGCGAAAGGCATGCGTACAAAACAGTACATACCACATGGAGTAATGAATGTCGTCTTCTCCTCATCTTCCTTGGCCATGAAGATCTGATGGTAACCAGAGTAGGCATCAAGATAAGAGAGCAGGTCGCAGCCGGCGGTGGAGTTGACAATCTGATCAATCCGTGGCAAGGGGAAGGGGTCCTTTGGCACACTTTGTTTATGTCAGTGAAGTCAATACAAAGCCTCCACTTCCCATTTGCCTTGTGAACGACCACGGGATTTGCCAACCAAGTTGGGTGTAGCACTCCTCTGACCAAGCCTGCTGCATATAGTTTTTGGATTTCTTGGGCAATGAACTCTTACCGCTCCAAAGCCTTCTTCCCGACCTTCTGCTTGACGGGTCTTGCATTAGGGCAGACTGGAAGGTGGTGCTCACACCTCCCTGGGAACGCTGGGGATATCAGATGGTTGCCATGCAAACACATCAATATTCCCCCACAGGAAGGCGATGAGCGCGCTTTCCTATTTGACATCAAGGGTAGCACTCACGGTAAAGGTACCGCCAGTGCCATCCTCCCTTGCAGAGACTTGCTTCGTAGCAGGTGGTGAGGCTTTGATCTTCTTGCTATTGCCAGGAGAGCTCTCTGGTTCGTCCTCAACGGGCATGCTACACTTTGAGGTGCGCTTCCCGGCGGCCTTGCCAGTGGTCCTGCCGGTGTTCTTCTTCTTTTCTCCCCTGGGAGCTTTGCTGGCAAGAGGAGGTGCCTTGACGGTAGATGCTACCACTGCCTCCCGGTAGAGCTTGTCGGTGCAGGTGACTGCGTCCTTCTTGTCGGAGTGGATGGTGATGATGCTCATCGGGCCAGGCATCTTCAAAGTATTATAGGCGTAATGTGTTATTGCCATAAACTTTGCCAGGGCCGGACGACCAAGAATCCCGTTGTAGGGCAATGGTATCTTGACGACGTCGAAAACGACCTTCTCGGTCCTGTAGTTCAGCTCGGTACCAAAAGTGACCGGCAAGGTAATCTTACTGGTGGGCTAGCTCCTCCCTGGATTGACCCCTTGAAACGTTCCTGTTTCTTTGAGATCTCCATCAGGGATTTGCAGCCTCCACCATCAGGGTTGATCAGGTTCAAGCCGGCCCCACCATCAACCAACACTTTCGTCACCTTGAGGTTGCGAATTGTTGGACAATCCAACAAAGGCAAACACCCGACCACACTGGTGCGGTCAGGGTGGTCCTCGGTGTCAAAAACGATGGGCGTGTCGAACCACTTGAGTGGCTTCTACACCTCTACTGCTGGTTCAGCCGCGTTGATCTCACAAGCCCACTTCTTGAGTCGGCGGTGAGAGGAGTGCAAAGATGCACCTCCATCAACGCACATGGCCTCCATAACCTTTTTGAATTCATGTCCTCCAGATTCCTCATCTTCATCATCACCATCATCCTCGCCCTCCTTCTTCTCACGGCTGGGAGTAGGCTTCTCATTCTGCTGCTGGCACTTGGCATGGCGACCTCCACGGCCACCATGGTTCTTGTTGCCGGACCCACCGACACCATCTTGGCCCTTCTCCTTGTCATGCTTCTCGTACTCTTGCTTTTGCCTTTTGGCAAGCTGCTCCACTTGCCGGCAGTCATTGAGGTCATGGCCCTTGGTGTGGTGGATCTTGCAGTATGGCTTGCCGGAGCCCTGCGTCTTCTCGCCTGCGGCAACCTCCTGATAATCAGCGCATCTGGCAACCTCCTTGTTGGGGCTGTCAGTCTTGGGCTTCTTGGTGGCATCTGAGTTGCCAGAACTCTCAACTGCCATCACTGCCTTGCCTTTGCGCTTGCGGTTGCGCTTTCGTCCTGTCTTGTTTGGGGTGGACTTGTCGTCATCCTTAGAATCAACCTCGGCTCCGGCATCCTCCTCGGGAAGTCTTCTCCCCTCTTTAGCACGTGCACACTGGTCCGCCAAGGCATACAAGTCGTTGATGGTCTTCACCTGCTCGATGTTCAACTCAGCCCGCATCCTGCGATTGCGAACATTCGTGTGGAATGAAGCAATCACAACAGCAGGGTGCACATTGTGCATGTTTTGACGCACACGGCTGAACCTCTGGACATACTTACGAAGGGATGCACCATCTTTCTGTGTAATCAAGTGGAGGTCGCTGGGCTTCCCCATAGGCTCGTGGCCCCCGATGTAAGTCCCAACGAACTCGTGACACAAATCTGACCAATAAGAAATGGAGCCATCCAACAAGTTCATAGCCAAGATCTCACGTTGGGCTTGAGCGCCAACGGAAAATAATTGGCGAGAATCTTGTCGTCTCTAGCACTGACAGCTTACACCGCTATGGTGTAGATTCCGAGAAATTCGGATGGATTGAGCTTGCCGTCATACTTTTTCGGCAAGTCAGGCTTGAAACTTCGGGAAGTGGGCCACTAAACTTGCCGCAACTCGCGGGTAAATGTTGGGCAACCCACATCGTAGGGTAGGCATTCAGGAAACCCCAGTGCAGGCTCGTTCAAGACTGGCCCTTCTCGCATGTCCTACTAACGACGCGCTTCCCAACACCGCTCGATGGTAGTTCGAGCATCCTCAGCACGCCGGTCATTGATGACCTGGCACTGATCTTGGTGGCGATTCCGGCGGCTTGTCGGATCGGACGATGCATGGACATATGGTCATGGGCATCGACCCGTTGGCTCTGCCATACTTGCCGGGGAGGAGACTGCACTATTGGTGCACCACCCACGGTTCGCCCATCAACCCCTCGTATTGGCGTCATTGGCTGCCAGTGAGAGGGCCGCGTCGGCTTCGCTTCGTCGTTTTTGGCGAAACCCACGAGGCTCTGGATAGTGGCACGCCACTCATCCATCTTCTCCGGAGCCAGAGGAAAATTCAACAGCAGCTGCACCTGTGCCAGCGCCTCTGCCGGCGACATGGGCATGAGTGGGTGCAAGGACTAAGAGGTGTCTCGACTTCTGTGCAAGCTAGAAGGAGCTCCATCTCTATCCTCCTATCGCGGTCGATGCTCGCCAGCAGTTTGACGTGGCGGCATGCCATGCGCACCATGAGACTGGTGCACAGGTTCCTTGCCTGGACGCCGGCCAGGGTCCGAGCCGTTGTGAGGAAGCGCGTCATGTCCATCTTGTGATGGTCTTGGCATTCGCCCCGCCGCTCCATCAGTCTTGGATCCTGTGGCATCGTAGTTGGATGTAGCTGCGGCGACCCTAGGAGCCGCACGCCGCCTTTCGACGTAGTGACGCGTGGATCCTGGCTCCTGGTGAAGCGGCATGGAGAGTGCTCGCCGCCGCCCCCATCCACCGGAGGCGTCTGGGTCGGCAGCTTAGAGGCAGACGGTGCACCCACCGCCACGCTCTTCTTCTTGGGTGCCATGGATGAAGAAGATGGCAAAATTTGCATGAAAACTGTCGGAGGGGGAGTCAACCACGGAGGGGCTCTACATCGACCTTGCTGCCCTTCCAATGATGTGTGAGTAGTTTACCACAGACCTACGGGTCCATAGTTAGTAGCTAGATGGCTTCTTCTCTCTCTTTGATCTTCAATACAATATTCTCCTCAATGTTCTTGGAGTTCTATTCGATGTTTGTGGTGTGTTTGTTTGGATCCGATGAATTGAGAGTTTATGATCAGATTATCCATGAATATTATTTGAGTCTTCTCTGAACTCTTTTATGCATGATTATTATATCTTTGTATTTCTCTCTGATCTATTGATTTGGTTTGGCCAACTAGATTGATTTTTCTTGCAATGGGATAGGAACTTTGTGATGGGTTCAATCTTGCGGCGATCTATATCCCAGTGACAGAAAGGGACAAGACACGTATTTGTATTGTTGCCATTAAGGATAAAAAGATGGGGTTTATTCATGCGTGAGTTTACTTTGTCTACATCATGTCATCTTGCTTAAGGCGTTACTCCGTTCTTTATGAACTTAATACTCTAGATGCATGCTGGATATCAGTCTATGTGTGGAGTAATAGTAGTAGATGCAGGCAGGAGTCGGTCTACTTGTCTCGGACATGATGCCTATATACATGATCATTGCCTTGGATATCGTCGTGACTATTCGCTTTTCTATCAATTGTCCAATAGTAATTTGTTTACCCATCGTATGTTATTTTCAAGAGAGAAGCCTCTAGTGAAAACTATGGCCCCCGGGACTACTTTTATCATATATTAAAATCCAAAAATAGCTTGCTGCAATTTTTCTTTACTTATTTTTATTTTGTGTTTTATCTATCTACCTATCACTACGAGATTTGATCCTTGCAATTAACCGCCAAGGAATTGACAACCCCTTGTTCGCGTTGGGTGCAAGTATTTGTTATTTTGTGTGCAGATGCTGCTAATGAGGTGTTGCGTGGTTCTCCTACTGGATTGATAACCTTGGTTCTTAACTGAGGGAAATACTTATCTCTACTGTATTGCATCATCCACTCCTCTTCGAAGAAATCCCAACGCAGCCCACAAGTAGCAGGAAGAATTTCTGGCGCCGTTGCTGGAGAGACATCATCAACATCTATCAAGTACTGACGCATAAACTTTCATCTCCTTGCATTTACATTATTTGCCATTTTCCTCTCGTTTTCATCTCCCCCACTTCTAAAATGTTTTTACAAAAAATACAAAAATATTTTCCGATTGCCTTTTTCGCGTTTGCGTTTTTGTTGCTTGTTATCTTGTTTGCGTAGTCATGATGTCTCAAGAAAATACAAACTTGTGTGATTTTTCCAATACTACTAATAATGACTTTATTAGTACTCCGATTGCTCCTCCTGCCACTAGTGCGGAGTCTCGTGATATTAATGCCGCTTTGCTAAATCTTGTTATGAAAGAACAATTTTCTAGTAGTCCTAATGAAGATGCCGCATCCCATCTTAACACTTTCGTTGAATTGTGTGATATGCAAAATAAAAAGGATGTGGATAATGATATTTTCAAATTAAAATTATTTTCGTTCTCACTACGAGATCGCGCTAAAACTTGGTTTTTCATCTTTGTCACGAAATAGTATTAATTCTTGGGATCAGTGTAAAGATGCGTTTATTTCCAAATACTTTCCTCCCACGAAAATTATTTCCCATAGAAACCAAATTATGAATTTTAAGCAACTTGATCATGAACATGTTGCACAATCTTGGGAGAGGATGAAATTAATGATAAGAAATTGCCCTACTCATGGTTTAATTTTGTGGATGATTATACAAAATTTTTATGCGGGGTTGAATTTTGTTTCTAGAAATCTTTTAGATTCCGCCGCGGGAGGTACCTTTATGGAAATCACATTAGGAGAAGCTACTAAATTTCTTGACAATATTATGAAAAATTATTCACAATGGCATATCGAATGAACTCCTACTAGTAAAAAGGTGAATTCTGTTGAACAAATTAGTACTTTGAGTGATAAAGTAGACGCGCTTATGAAAATGGTTGCTAGTATAAGTGCTAATATTGATCCTAATGATGTGCCATTGTCCACTTTGATTGAACAAAATAGTGATCTCGTAGATGTGAATTTTGTCACGCGAAACAATTTTAATAGTAATGCTTATAGAGGTAATTTTAATCCTAGGTCGTTTCCTGGATATTCCTCTAATAATTATGGCAATTCCTATGGTAATTCTTATAATAATAATAGGATGCCCTCTTATCTTGAAAATAATATCAAAGAATTTATTAATGCTCAGTTTTTAACACTACGATAGAAGAAAAATTGAGTAAACTTGATGATATGTCTAGGAGTATGGATAGAATCGTTCATGATGTGGAAAATCTTAAATCTTAAATTTTGCCACCCAATCTTGATAATATTGATTAAATTAAAGCTCTAAATTTCTCCATGGATGAAAGTAAAGAAAGAACCGCTAGGTTGAGGGCTAAGCAGGAATTCTTAGAAAAAGCGATTCCGCCCTGTTTTTATCGTAGTAATTATGAAGATATAAAAATGATTGGAGTTACACCCATTGAATCTTTGTTTAGTAATATTAAACTTGATTAAAAGTGGACTGAAGAAGAGTCAACTTTAGCTAGAAGGCGTCCCCATAATTTGGAGGGTGAAAATCTTAATGAAAAAATTGATAAAAGTTGCTTTGGAGAGGTAAAAACTTTAAATAGCAATGTGCCCACTATCTTGGATTACAAAGATTTTAATTATGATATTTGTTCTTTAATTGAGTGCATTTCTTTGTTGCAATCCATGCTAAATTCACCCAATGCTTATGAACAAAATAAGGCTTTTACTAAACATATTGTAGAAGCGATGATGAAAGCTCTAGAAGAAAAGCTAGAACTAGAGATTTCAATACCTAGAACATTATATGATCAATGGGAACCTACCATTAAAGTTAAAATTAAAAATTATGAGTGCAATGCTTTATGTGATTTGGGTGCTAGCGTTTCCACAATACCAAAATCTCTATGCGATGTGCTAGGTTTTCCTAATATGGATGAATGTTCTCTTAATTTGCACTTAGCGGATTCTACTATTAAGAAACCTTTGGGTAGAATAAATGATGTTCTTATTCTTGCAAATAGGAATTATGTGCCTATTGATTTCATTGTGCTTGATATTGATTGCCATCCGTCTTGTCCCATAATACTTGGTAGGCCTTTCCTACGAACCATAGGTGCTGTTATTGATATGAAAGAAGGGAATATAACATTTCAATTTCCGTTAAAGAAGGGTATGGAACACTTCCCTAGAAAGAGAATTAAGCCACTATATGAATCTATTATGAGGGCTAACTATGGAATTAATTAGAAGGATGACAAAACATGAAACTATGCATTACACCTAGCTAGCGGCGTAAAATGATAGCGCTAGTTGGGAGGCAACCCAATAGTCATCTTAACTTTCTTGTTTCTTTTTCTGTTTTTGTGTGTGCACACAACTATGCTACTGTTATGGTTGTGTTTTTGTGTTTTAATTAGTTTTTATGCCAAGTAAAGCCTTTGGGATGATTTGGAGGATAGTTGATTTGATTCTGTGAGAAAACTGAAACTTTTGCGTCCAGTAGCAGAATTGTGACAATTTGCTGGAGAGTGAAAAATTCTGAATTTTTTACACATGATTTATATACAAATTTCCCATGCTTTCCTAATGTTTCCGATTTTTTGGTGTTACACATAAGTATGGTCATTATTCGAATTACTACAGACCGTTTGGTTTTTTGATAGATTCTGTTTTCGTTGCATTGTTTGCTTGTTTTTATTAAACTATGGATTGTATCGGGGGGGGGGGGGGGGGGGTATAAGCCATGGAGAAGTTAGAAAACAGTAGGTATAATGCAATTATAAAATATGAATTGGTTTACAACAGTACCTAAAGTGGTGATTTGTTTTCTTATACTAATGGATCTCACGAAGGTTTTTGTTGAATTTTGTGTGCTAAACTTTTCAAGTTTTGTGTGAGATCACGGTGGATGAAGGAATAAGGAGTGACAATAGACTAAGCTTGGGGATGCCCGAGGCACCCCAAGGTAATATTCAAATGACTCCCAAGCAACTAAGCTTGGGGATGCCCCGGAAGGCATCCCCTCTTTCTTGTACCGACCATCGGTAATTTTACTTGGAGCTATATTTTTATTGATGACATGATATGAGTATTGCTTGGAGCATCGTGTATTATATGAGTCTTTGCTTTGTTTGCTTTTTAGTTTGTCACAATCATCTTTTCTGGACACACCTTTTTGAGAGGGACACACGTTATTCGTGATTTGTCAGAATACTCTATGTGCTTCACTTATATGTTTTGAGCTAGGAAGTTGCTCTAGTGCTTCACTTATATATTTTAGAGCATGGCGGTGGTTATATTTTAAAGAAATAGTTGCACTATCATGCTTCACTTATATCTTTTTGAGAGTTGATAATAGTATGGCAATTAGTACAAGTTATGAATTTGGTCCTAATATGATATGTATTCAAGAGGGATAAAATAAAAACTTTCATGTAGATCACTTCATATGATAAGTTTGATTCCTCGCAATAGTTTTGCGATATAAAGGTGGTAATATGCGGGTTGTGCTAGTGAGTAATTGTGTTTTTTTAAGAATATTGATGTTCAGGTTTGTGATTCCCGAAGCATGCGTGTATAATCTCTCGTTATGCTAAGAAGTTGGAGCATGATTTACTATTAATTGTCTTCCTTATGAGTGGCGGTCGGGGACGAGCGATGGTCTTTTCCTACCAATTTATCCCCTAGGGGCATGCGTAGTAGTACTTTGCTTCGAGGGCTAATAAACTTTTGCAATAAGTATGTGAGTTCTTTATGACTAATGTGAGTCCATGGATTATACGCACTCTCACCTTTCCGCAATTTGCTAGCCTCTTCGGTACCGTGCATTGCCCTTTCTCACCTTGAGATGTGGTGCAAACTTCGCCGGTGCATCCAAACCCTATGATATGATACACTCTATCACACATAAGCCTCCTTATATCTTCCTCAAAACAACCACCATACCTACCTATTATGGAATTTCCATAGCCATGCCGAGATATATTGCCATGCAACTTCCACCGTTCCATTTTATTATGACACACATCATCATTGTCATATTGCTTTGCATGATCATATAGCTAACATAGTATTTGTGGCTCAGCCATCGTCCATATTTTTTATACATGTTACGCTTGATCATTGCACATCCCGGTACACCACCGGAGGCATTCATATAGAGTCATATTTTGTTCTAGTATCGAGTTGTAATTTTCTTTCTAGTTGTAAGTAAATAGAAGTGTGATGATCATCATATTCATTATTAGAGCCTTGTCCCAAGTGAGGAAAAAAAGAGAGGACAAAAAGAGCCCACAAAAAAAAGAGGCCAAAAAGAGCCCAACAAAAAATTGAGAGAAAAAGAGAGAAGGGGAAATTTTACTAGCCCAACAAAAAATAGAGAGAAAAAGAGAGAAGGGGAAATTTTACTATCCTTTCCACACTTGTGATTCAAAGTAGCACCATGTTTTTCATATAGAGTCTCCTATGCTTTCATTTGCATATAACAAGTGGGAATTTTTCATTATAGAACTTGGCTTGTATATTCCAACGATGGGCTTCCTTAAATGCCCTATGTCTTCATGAGCAAGCAAGTTGGATGCATAACCACTTAGTTTTAGTTTTTGAACGTTCATACACTTATAGCTCTTAGTGCATCCGCTACATGACAATCCCTACTCCTTGCATTGACATCAATTGATGGGCATCTCCATAGCCCGTTGATTAGCCTCGTTGATGTGAGACTTTCTCCTTTTTTGTCTTCTCCATATTATCTCCATGACCATACTCTATTCCACCCACAGTGCTATATCCATGGCTTGCGCTCATATATTGCATGAGAGTTGAAAAAGCTGAAGCGTGTTAAAAAGTATGAACCAATTTCTCGGCTTGTCATCGGGGTTTTGCATGATAAATGATTTGTGTTAAGAAGATGGAGCATGAAAAGGCTATATGATTTTGTAGGGATAACTTTCTTTAGCGTTGATATTTTGAAAGACATGATTGTTTGTTAGTATGCCTTATTATTATTGTTTTTATGTCAAATTATAGACTATTTCTTTGAATCACTCGAATCTCAATATTCATGCCACAAAAGAGATATTACATGATGAACATGTTAGTAGCATTCCACATAAAAAAATCTGTTTTTATCATTTACCTACTCGAGGAAGAGCAGGAATTAAGCTCGGGGATGCTTGATACGTCTCCAATGTATCTATAATTTTTTATTGTTCCATGCTATTATAGTATCAATCTTGGATGTTTTATATACATTATTATGCCATTATATATCATTTTTTGGGACTAACCTATTAACTTAGTGCCAAGTGTCAGTTGCTGTTTTTTGCCTGTTTTTGGTTTTCCAGAATATCAGTACCAAACGAAGTCCAAATGCCACGAAACTTTTTGGAGATTTTTTTCTGGACAAAAGAGACACTAGAAGCTTCGGGAGGAAGTCAGAAGACGAAGGAGGTGGCCATGAGACACCAGGGCGCGCCCAGGGGGGTAGGCGCGCCCTGGTGCCTCGTGGGCCCACCTTTTCTTCGTTTGACCTAATTCCGCCTCTATAAATTCTGTAAAATTGGGAAACCAACAAAGAGCCACACGAAATACTTTTTTCACCACCGCAAGCTTCTGTTCTCGAGAGATCCCACATGGAGGCCTTTTCTGGTACTCTGCTGGAGGGGGAATCAACCACGGAGGGGCTCTACATCAACCTTGCTGCCCTTCCGATGATATGTGAGTAGTTTACCACAGACCTATGGGTCCATAGTTAGTAGATAGATGTCTTCTTCTTCTTCTGTCTCTTTGATCTTCAATACAATGTTCTCCTCGATGTTCTTGGAGTTTTATTCAATGTTTGTGGTGTGTTTGTTCGGATCCGATGAATTGTGAGTTTATGATTAGATTATCCTTGAATATTATTTCAGTTTTCTCTGAACTCTTTTATGCATGATTATTATAGCTTTGTATTTCTCCCTGATCTATTGATTTGGTTTGGCCAACTAGATTGATTTTTCTGGCAATGGGAGGGGTGCTTTGTGATGGGTTCAATCTTGGGGTGATCTATATCCCAGTGACAGAAAGGGACAAGACACGCATTTGTATTGTTGCCATTAAGGATAAAAAGATGGGGTTTATTCATGCGTGAGTTTACTTTGTCTACATCATGTCATCTTGCTTAAGGCGTTACTCCGTTCTTTATGAACTTAATACTCTAGATGCATGCTGGATAGCTGTCGATGTGTGGATTAATAGTAGTAGATGCAGGCAGGAGTCGGTCTACTTGTCTCGGACATGATGCCTATATACATGATCATTGCCTTGGATATCGTCATGATTATTCGCTTTCCTATCAATTGCCCAACAGTAATTTGTTTACCCACCGTATGCTATTTTCAAGAGAGAAGCCTCTACTGAAAACTATGGCCCCCGGGTCTAGTTTTATCATATATTAAAATCCAAAAATACCTTGCTGCAATTTTTCTTTACTTATTTTTATTTTGTGTTTTATCTATCTACCTATCACTACGAGATTTGATCCTTGCAATTAACCGCCAAGGGATTGACAACCCCTTGTTCGCGTTGGGTGCAAGTATTTGTTATTTTGTGTGCAGGTGCTGCTAACAAGGTGTTGCATGTTTCTCCTACTGGATTGATAACCTTGATTCTTAACTGAGTGAAATACTTATCTGTACTATACTGCATCATCCTCTCCTCTTCGAGGAAATCCCAACGCAGCTCACAAATAGCACTTGACACGCGTCTTGACGATCCTCCCCAAACCGCCTGTCCGCTTGACACCTAATCTTGCCAAGCCATCAGCTGGTTGATGAGGTGGAGCGGTCAAAAAGCGAGAAGGGGGTACTTCCAAGCAAGGAGCTTGGCGGGTCTTGGCTTGCCATTGCGGAGCTTGCCGGCAACAGAAATATTGTCCTTCAATACTAACTTAGTAATTCTCAATGACCTGTCGGGAGGCCTTCTTCATGGTCTTGTATATTGGTATCTTGTCTACAGTAGTCCTCCAGCAAGCCTTGCTGTCGGGAAGGCTACAACTGCGTGTGCACAAGTCAGGGTACTAAGGCACCCATGTTTTAGTGCACCAACAACACGCCTCCCATCAATTCACACACCCGCTCGCACGTCTCCCAGTCAGCCTGCGCAGTAGATTGCACGCACGCATCCCGTCAACTGACACACCTGCTCGCATGGCATGTGGGGGCGTGTGGTGGCATGTACATTGTTGGTCTAACACCCACGGTTTGAATAAATAAACCGTTTGCAATGTTAACGTGACAGTTTTGTGTTGCAACTATTAATGAGCTCCCGTTTGTAAGAAGCTTATATCAAAACTTGTGTCGAATTTTTTAAAAAACAATATCATAGTCTATTAGTGTCATATCATGACACCATGACAAGTTTCATGAATTTCAGCTGAGTTTTGGATTTGCTGGAATTTAAAAATCAAGATTCTCTATATATTTGAATTTTGCATGTTAAATTCCTAGAAAGTCAATTAATGTATAAGAAGGCCGAATGATCTCTGAAAACTTTAAAATTTGAACACGACACATGAAGTGGTGTCTGTTGACTCTGAAAAAAACAAGGAGAGAAGAGGCAACGGATGACATTTCGTCCACAAAGGTGACATGCATGTTCCCTTTCGGAACCATGAGTCTTCTTGTGAGAAGCTCCGGTTTGTAAGAAGCTTGGATGAAAATTTGCATCAAATTGGACAAGTTTTTTACCACAACCTATTGGTGCCATATCATGATAGTATGTCAAGTTTCATGAATTTTAGCTAAGTTGGGGATTTACTGGAATTTGAAAACCAAGATTCTCAATGTTTGCATTCGAGCCAGGATGATGAGATGTTTGAAATTTCTTTCCATTTCTTGCATCAATAGTAAACATGCACCCCAGGACACACATATGATTTTCCAATCCATTTTGGTGCACTACCGCGTGTGCCTGTGGTTCAAATTTGAATTTTACACATTAAATCCCTAGGAAATCAATTAATGTATAACAATGCCCGAATGATCTCTAAATTTTTCAAATTTTAACATGTCACTCCTATGGTTACATGTTCACTATAGAAAAAGTTTCACATGCCTCGAAGTGGCGGTGGGGTGGGTGGGTGGGGGGGGGGGCTGGGACACTACGAGTGGTGAGACTCAATGTGGGATTGTGCAGTTTGTGAAGCAGGTGCCACATCAAAGTCGTGTATTGGGCATTTAAAACATTACGCACCCCTTTCATACATATGTTCGGGCCACATGCATGCAGCGGTGGTCCTCGGACACTCCCTCGTGCTGTTATCAGCGACACGCCCATTCATTGGCCTGCGCGGTCTATCACTTTGACCAACAGCTAGAGGGGTTTGGCCAAGGTGGATTCTTCTTGGTATGTGTTATGGTAGATCATGGTGAGATTTCTAGATCATAGTTTCAGCGCATGCGTACACATGAATCCCTCCCATCGACTCGAAGTGAGGGGACTACGCGTCGTGAAGCTCCGTGTGGGCACTCTCCGGTTTGCGAAGCAGGTGCCACATCAAAGTTGTGCATTGGGTATTCAAACATCACACAACACCTCCATATATATGTTTGGGCCACATGCATGCGATGGTTGTCCTCGGACACTCCCTCGCGCGGTTATTGGCGACACTCCCATCTGTGGGGCCGCGTGGTGTCCATCACTTTGACCAGCAGCGAGAGAGGTCAATTTGACTAAGGTGGTTCTTTTTGGTTTATGTTATGGTAGTCATGGTGAGATTCCGTACTATTGTTTGAGTGCATGTGTACGCATGAAATCCCTCCCCCCCACCCCCCGGGATCGGTGGGTGGTGTTCGGGGGGGGGGGGGGGGGGAGGGGGACACTATACGCGTCATGAACCTCGCTCCGTGTGGGGACTTTACTGTTTTCGAGGCAGGTGACATATGAAAGTTATGCATTGGGTATTCAAACATCACACAACACTTCCATACATATGTTTGAGCCACATGTAGGCGGTGGTTGCCTTCGGACACTCCCTCGCGTGGTTATCGGCGGGAAGCCCATTCGTGGGCCCGTGTGGACGTCCATCACTTTCACCGACAACGAGAGAGGTTAATTTGACCAAGGTGGATTCTTTTTGGTTCGTGTTATGGTAGGTCACGGTGAGATTCCAGACCAAAGTTTGAGCGCATGCGTACACATGAATCCCTCCCACCGTCTCCAAGTGGGGGGACCGGCATACTACGTGTCGTGAACCTTGCTCCGTGTGGGGATTTTCCGGTGTCCAAAGCAGGTGCCACATCAAAATAGTGAATTGGGCGTTCAAACATCACACAACACTTCCATACATATGGTTGGGCCACAAGCAGGTGATGGTTGTCTTCGAACACTTCCTTGCGTGGTTATCGGCAGCACGCCCATCCGTGGGCTCGCGTGGACGTCCATCAGTTTGACCGACAAGGAGAGAGGTTTGACCAGGGTTGATTCTTCTTGGTGCGTGTTATAGTAGGTGTTTGTGAGATGCCCTCCCACCGACTCGAAGTGTGTGTAGGCGGCGGGGGGGTGGGGGGGGGGGCTAATTGCTTGTCCAACATTTTTTTCAGACGAAAAACAAGAACAATGGTTCATGAACTTCCATAGAAAAATGCTAGTTGCCTTGTAATGCATACACTTGGGCGTATGTCCCATCGACGAAGACCACTATACACATTTTCTAGAGAGCAACATTATCCTTTCTTTTCCTCTACAATTGTTTCTTTTCACCGTGAATGCAATTTTTTAGAACAGGAAGGTGAAAGTTCTTGGAGGAACCTTTATGATGAATTATTTTAAAATACATGATTGACATTTTTAAATACAAGTAAGACAATCTTCACTCTTTTTCCTTTCCTTTGATTTTTTCTATTTTATTCTAAAGTTGATCTTGTTTTTTATTTTCTTATTTTTTTCGTAATTTCAAAATTTTCAAGTCCACCCCTCGACAACATACCCCAATTGGGGTGGGGGGGGGGTGGGGGGGGGGGGGGGGTTTCTCATTTTTTCCCAGTTGCAACTCTACCCTCGACATGTAATTGGGGGCCCACTTTTTTTTCTCGTCTTAGTTATAAGTCCACCTTGGACACACAACTGGGGCCTAACCCATTTTCTTACTAACTACAAGTCCAACCAAAACATGCAACTTGCCGACCTAGTTGTATGTCCACCCTCGACATAAAAATTTGCCCCCGGCTCCTATCTAGTTGCATGTCCAAACCTAACTTGCATCTCACACGATACAGTTGCATGTCCAACCCCAACACGCAAGTTGCCCCGGTCCCTATCTTGTTCCATATCCGAACCCAACACGCAACCCCACCCGACCCAGTTGCATGTCCAACCCAATCATGCAAATCATGCCTGACACAGTTGCATATCCACTCTCGGCACATAACTCGTTCCCCAACCCAGTACCCCTATCTAGTTGTATTTTTTTTTTGCAAATAAATGTCAAAATTTGTAATATACATTTATATTTTTCTATATATACAGGGAATATTATTTTTAACATACGTTGAACATTTTTTTAAATACGTGGTGAATATTTTTTCAAATACAGGCTCAAGCAATTTTTAGAATACATGATAAACATTTTTCAAATTCTTGGTGATAGTTTTTCTAAATGGTAGGAATTTTTTTTTTTAAATTACGCGAACATTTTTTTTACATTGCATAAACATTTTTTCTAGAAAATGTCGTGATTTTTTGAAATGCGTCAAGTTTCTCTAAAAATTTGTCACAGACATTTCTTTGAATGTTATGAAACTTTTTCTGAATGTATAATACATTTATTTAAACATCACAAACATTATTTTGAAATGCATGAACAATTTTCAAATGTCATCATTCTTTAAATGGTGCAAACAAGATTTTATGATAAAAATAAAAATAAACTCATGTATTCGTATTTTTCAAAAAATGTTTGGAATTTCCAAAAAGTGTCCACACTTTAAAATCTTTTTGTGGGTTTTCAGAAAAATTCATATTTCAAAATTTGTTTGTGAAGAAATTGTTCAGAATACCAAATTTTGTTCCTATTTCTTAAAGAAGGTTTGGAACTACAAAGTTTATTCACATTTGAAAAAGGCTGTTCGAAATTTTAAAATTGTATGTGTTTTCAAAAATATTTGACATTTCAAAATTGTTCACAATTTGCAAAAAAAGGTTTCAAAAAATTGCAAGATTGTCTTCTAATCTCGACGCTCTACTATGTTCTTATATACTCCACTCTTCCTAAAAATCAATAGCAACTATCGGTTGTAGTGGTAGGAGCCTGCGGTGACCAGTACTTGGTCCCGAGTTTGATTCCTAGGAAGTGGACTGCGTCACTTGTATTTTTTTTCGCTCCAGTCGGCCGACCCGAAGGAAAAAGAATTAAATAAGCAAACGACCCGAAGGTGGAAAAAGCCAATAAGAAAACGACCCGAAAAGAAAACAAATAAGAAAATGACGTGGTGGGATGGACTAGCTTTGGCTTCTGCCGAGTCACAACTTAGATGTGAGATAATATATCTCATATCTAGATGTAATATAGTCCAATCCTTGATAGAAACATTTCCTAGTTGTTACGATGTGTTTGGTTAGTTTTGTTTTTTTAACACGCATAGTTAGGATTTTGCTTCCTTATCTAGCCGAGGTCATGTACGAGTTGTCAGGAAAAGTCTTGTTAGTCATGGCAGTTGTTTTCTAAACGAGAGTCAAGCTATATAAAAGGTGAGTCTTAGCCTATGTAGGGGAGATCCGTTGAAAAATAGAGAAAACGCTCAGGTTGGGAGTGACCATATCTTGTGTATTATCTGTAAAAACAATTATCATGGAAACTTACTAGCAACGAAGTGTTAATCATCACATTGACGTCTACGTGCTGATCCAAGGAGATCATTATTTTCATTTGTGTATTTCCGTACATGGTTGAAAATTATTATTGGAGGTTGCGAGGAGGAACTCGGGGGACAAACTGTTGACAAAGTGTTGTCATGAAAGATCGGGACGTTTGTGTGCATAATTTACCGTTTCATCAAGTTTGTGCTTCATTAAGTGGTATTCAGAGCCAAGGTTAGTCATGGCGATCAATTTGGAATATTGCTTGCGACAGCAAGCATCAACATGTTAAGCAGCAACATATTGAGGGAGGACGAAGGCATCGGCGAGGTCGTTCTTTTCCACATTCCATGCGTCCCGAAGGAATGGTGTGTCAATTTGATGATCTATGAAGGTTTTCGCTCTCTTCTTTGTACCTTTTGTCTTTATTTTGCTCACAAATAATATTTTTTGGAAAACAATCCCAAAGGTCTATACACTGCCGAGCCAGAAATTTCCAGACTTAGTTTCTTTAGTTTGGAACGAAATCTCGTCTACATGTGGAACAATCTTTTTTCTAGTTTGGATATATCTCTTCTACAGGCGAAACAATGTATGAGGAATCTGAACTGATCTCGAATCCTACTATGGCATGATCTAGAAACCAATAACAAGGAGGATGAAGGTGAACTCAGACTAGAGTATGAATACGAATGAATGGTGGAGTCAGATATAGGTACGTGGTGTATGTGGACTTGGATTGGTGGCGGATATGTGGTGGAGGTATATAGACTCGATATTGGTAGCGGTTATGTGGTGGGTGTATATGGACTTGGATTGGTGACGGATATGGTGGACGGTATGTTGCAGCGGAGGTGAAACTTGTGTGGTGGCAGCATGACAACATGTGACCAGAAATCAAAACTCTAAAGGACTAGACACTAAGACTAGCTCTTCTACTATATATGTGGAGAATATCTGGATTACAATGTAGAGAGAGAGAGAGGAGGAGGAGGGACTCGCCAAGATAGGGAGACTCGCCGAGTTATGGTGTAGATTACAACAAGAAGCGTCGTAATCTCTACATGGTGTAAACTCCATCTAGGTCAAGGGGAGAGGCCCAGTTGGCGGGTCTTGGCCGCCTTATATCGGCGGTTCTCATGGGAGTCCTTTACAGATTCATCTTCCTTCTACTCCAAGTCGGTTATGCTTTTCATGTTAATGGCATGTCCTTGTTTCGCTTTCGGTTGGTCAAGGGACAGGGCATGTTCTGGCCAGTGCTCTTATTTTCTTGGGAGAGGCAACAATGTTTTTTTATGTACGACATTGGTGGAACTCTGTGCAGCTTCTTCTCGCAGCTATCATCCTCATTACCAATGAAACCACATTGAAAATGGTAAAATGGGATTCGCTTGCATCATAGATCAAAGGTGTCCATATGTGTTTTCCACTTGAATTTGTACTTCAAAGTTACATCCGACTGACGAATTCATAGCAGCCATGCCCATGTTCCGACACGTCTACCTCTGACACTTCTCCCAGAGTAACCACATTACCCTCGCCTGCTTCTTTCAAGGCAGGTTTATAATTCGAACCCATACCATCACTGCATCGAGCTTAGTTTCCGACGACTTCGCATTGGCATCAAATGGTATCACAAGCAAAATATTTGTTTGAAAGATTCATGGAACACCCCTTGCCATGAAGTTGTAGTCTCCTTCAGAGATTTTTTTACCACAAAGTAGTTCTTATGTAGGGGCGCAAAGGTCACCCCCGTACGCAACTTCCAAATGTTCTCAATGTGTTTTGGACATCGCTTTCACATTAGCTTGAACGGAACTCGGTATATTCCTAGTTACCGCTAGCCTAGTCCATTGTCCTTTTCCTCCTCGTCCCCTAGATCCACCTCCATGAAAGCCCTGCCCTTCATGTTCATTGATCCACCCAACGGACCTTCTACAACATTCAGGAGCCCTTTTGTTTCCTCGGCCTCGTCATTCCAGTTGCCATTATCCACCAACATTGCAACACATATAACCTGGAAGACTTGCACCATACGAGGCACAATCATAGCGGGGCCTTGAGACTTTAGGTGGGTTGTTGCCTCATTGGCTCCCCCTTGATCACCCCCATCTCTGGATCCAACCAACGAGCAAACCATGGCAGATGAGATAGGTTTTACGAGGAGTTAGGCGCTAATGATGAGTAATTATCGATCTGATGCGCACGGTGACATTTATTCTACATGTATATATCCGCAGCCTTCTTCGCGTGAGTGATGTATTCGTCCTAGACTCTAGGTCCCTTGATTTCTTCCTCAAGATGCGAAGACTTATGTGATGTCCGAGCCAATAGCAAAATGAACTCTACCCGGGGATCTGATGATCTCTCGACGTCCGTAGGCAATGGCAACATAAAATCGATTGTGGTTGCCTTAAACCCTAGCCAGAGCATGTGTTAACCATCTAGTGTGTGAGTTTGTGCAAGTCCCTTTTGATAATCACCCTAGAGAGGCTAATTTTATTGCCACTCACCTTACACTTAACTGTTCATTTGTACTCATGTGTGTACATGTCGCACCCCAAAAAAGCTACGTGTTATAGACGGTGCTACACTAGGAAGGGCACTCACTGGTGCAGCGATGTCCTATACAAACGGTTTTTACCCCCTTTCCGTGATATAGTTTTAAACCGTCTCCTTGCCTGTGTGTGCGATAGGGGGGTCCATCCCAGACGACCCAGAAAATCGTTTGTGATAGGAAGTAAGAATGCACATGTTTGGCAGAACTAAGCATATCTGATGCCTGCATCTATCCCAAACGTGAGTTGTCACACAACCGTTTGCTATATGTCAAATTTCCCAAATGCTCCATCCTTGCTACTCGTGTGGGATGACATTACCATCGCATGCACTATTCCGTGGTGCAACATTTACGATGCGTGTCGCATCATAAATAGTTCATGATTGTAAAGCATGTATGATAAGAACACTATTGCACACATATAGTTCTCCTGCATAGTTTGTGATATATAATTAAGAAGATAATTTAACCATCATACTCATGTGGGATATGTTTCCCAATTGTCCAACTGTTGTTCTCGTGTCGGACAGGATAACTATCACATGCGCTATTCTGTGGTGCAACGTTTATGATGCGTATGACATCACAAACAATTCATGATTGTAAAGCATGTATGATAAGGGGACTATCACAAACATTTAGTTCGGTCGCACCATTTGTGATATTATCTGACATCACACACGTTTTGCAAACGATAATTGTGTGCATGGTCGCACACGTTTTCTCTCTGTGAAACATGTCGGGTCGTGAGGTATATAACACATGCTGTGCTTTGCAAACCGTTTGCCACATAATGACCTGCAAATCATATTTTATCCCTAATTTAATCACTGCAATTTAAAATTCTACAGAATTTGAATTTGAAAGTAGGCAACAACTTTTTTCATTTCCATCATATACAGATATAGGTTCAAAACCAATGCATTATTCAATTCACATGTACATATGTTCAAGAATTACATAAGCACCAAATAAAGAATGATGAACGACGGTTGTATACTTGTATTAAAGACGATAAAGAAAGCGGCGAAAGATATTCTGGTTGATGTACAAGGTGAAGCGGAATGCCCATATTGTGTGATGCGGAATATACTACGGTCATCCCCATGAACGTACCTTCGTCTCCTAAGACACCACGTGGACCCATGAATAGAGCTCGTGCAAGGGCTATCGAAACCAAGGTGAACTAGCTCCTCTCCGAACTTACACATTCTACATGCGAGACATGGTTACTACCTCATGCAGAGACCTTGTGTGTGATCATGTACTCAGAGGAAGGCCATGGGCCAGCTATGACCAACAGACAAGATGGCGAGAACACCAATTGCAAGACGTGAGAGGAAGAGCTGCCAGCGAGCTACAGCCACCGGACGACCGGTCCTTACCGGACGTACGATGACTTGAAGGTCAGCCAGCCGACGAACGCTACATCTGCTAGACGACTGACAAGTATCGGACGTCCTACATACTCCAGCGACCGGACATCCGACAGCCACCAAAAATCCGCGCCACCAGTCCAGCACCAAAACACCGGAATACCGACGCCTTCGGATGACCGAGCCACCGGATGCCCGACGCTCTCTGTAAATCTAATGACACCTGTCTAGTGCCAAAACGTCGGAAGTCCGACCCTTACTGGACGACCGGTCCCTCGCGAGGGACTGGACAACTGACAACTGTCGGACCTCCAACACTGCCTGTGTGCAGCCACTCTGGTTTAGACCCATGTATCCCCCTCTCTATCCCTAGACTTTAAGTACCCCTTCACTTGGACGGGCTAGGGTTAGCAAAGGATTACTTCAGATTTGTGATAGAGCTTTGGTCATCCACTACCCACTCCCATGGAGTCCAAGGCCTCCATGTGAGATGATCCCATAGTGGATTCAAGACCCCTTCTTAGGGAAGATCCTCCAAGGATTCAAGACCTCTCTCCTTCAAGGATTGGGATGAAGTAGTTCCTTTGGTACATTCTTATGCTGGATTTGGACCCTTTTATCTCTTATGTGTATGTGGATTTAGCATATGTGTGATTGGATCTTGTCTATTTGAGAGTTCTTCTTGTGTTCCTCTTTGATTTGCTCTCTTCCCCCCCCTCCAAGTTTGAAATGATCTCCAATTAGGGTTCTACCCTACATCATCTTGGATTAGAGCTTAGGTTGATTCACACCTTGGAGTCTCTCTCTCCATTTTCTAGCCCCAATTTTGTGTGTTTTTGCCCAATTTCAAAAATAACAAAAATAGCCATACCAATTTTTTGTGATTTGTTGGTTTGATGATGTTTTGTTGATTTTGATCCTTGGATTTGAAGTGTTGCAGGTGGATCTAGCTTCCCCACACCTTCCCCCCATTTCCATCCATGAAATCTTCCCTATGTTGCCTATTTTTTTTGTCCCCACCTTCATGTCCACAAGTTCACCCAACCCCGAAATCGCCCTGTTACCGGACAACCGACAATTACTGGACGTCCAGACTGAGAACATCCACCGATTGTCCGACACTTACCGGAAGTCCGACCGAGCCTGACAAAACTGAATTTTCATGAGAAAATTTCAGCCAGCACTTACACCTCTGCATTGCCAACTCCGAAACCACCATTGCACTTCCGCAATCCCATTGAGCTCCCGCAACACCACCACCGCATTCCTCTACCACCATTTCACATTTGCCATTTGAGATTTTGAGTGGCAGTTCTCTGTTTCCTAATGTGTTTTGGCTACTTAGGAACAATTTGACATCAACATCACCACCACTCAACTTTGCCACGGATTCATCATCGACAACAACCACTTCATCATTTTGACACCAACACCATAAGCAAAGATGGTAACCTCAACGACATCATTTTTACAGCTCCCTTGCCATTGCATTGTTAATCTTGAGCCTTTTTGCGTCACTTTCCTATCGAGACTATCCGTTGAGTATTGTCGGGCAACGTTACTTGTGCACTTTAGTGATACACGTCCCACATAGCTATCATTGTGTGCATATATCATCATATCGTCTCTTGTGTCATAGTTTGTTCCTGCATATACACAATTGCTATCTTGGTTCGATCTTTTCGCATAAGTGGCCAAAGAAAAATATCAAAAGTGAGAAAACCTTTTAAGCAAAGAAAAAGACAAACAAAGAGCTTGTAAGCAATAGCCATAGCATTGCCACATTGCATATCAAATTGCCATACTTGATCATCTTGGACAATCGTGAGAGGATCACCGGGAACCATACATACATATCATACTCGGAATATAAAGTCGATACGTTTTGTGAAAATAGGGTGTACACAAGTGTCGTATCTGCCTATTGAGCAATTGTGCTAGGTCTTTCTATAGTTGTGCAACAAGAGCATTTTCCATGGATTCCACATTTTGTGCTCATTCCTTGGTTGCACAACCCCACTTATATATCCGCGTGCGTGTTTCCAGGTGCCACTCATTGCTATTAGTCTACTTGTTTCACTTGCAAATTTGTGAATCTCTTTCAACATTATTGAATCTTGCTAACAATTGCATAAATTTTGTGCCACCATCCTCACCAAGCTACTCCAAAAGCTTTACTTGTGTAGGTGTGAGATTGACAAGATCTAGTACCAATTGTGCTACTTCCATAATACCATATTGGATGATCATCGATCCACCTTCAACATTGGATAAGGTACATTTGGTCTAGTTCTTTCCTTTCTTCTACTCACAATATGCTTGAGAATGATGGATAGGCCGAGCACTTCTACCAACCCACTCTTCGACGAGCACGAAGAAGAACCGAACAACTATGTCACCAAGAATCAACTATTTGTTGCTCAATTAGCTTTGCATCAAGCGAATGAAGCTTTGGGCGACCGTATCGAGCAACTTGCCACCCACTTGCGACAATCCGAAGCATGAACAAGGGACTACCTTGACGGCAAGCTATCATCACAAATGGAAGAGTTTTGTGCCATGATGGTCAACCGTGCTTCATCCACTTCGTCATCATCAAGACGACGCCACTCAGGCCGACACTCTTCGGACACATCTTCAGATGCAAGTCTTCCACGAGCTCGTTCACATCTTCATCAAGCTTCTGACAATACATTCCATAGCAACGGTTTGCAAGACTACCTTAGAGAGCGCGAACAACATCGTCGCTAAGAACAAGATGTCATGGACCAAGAGCAAGCTCGACAACGCCAACGCCAATGCCAACGCCAAGAAGAGACTACTATAGGATGGTCCTAATGCGACACTACAATCAGAGACCCTTCGATGAAACTATGTGCGATGCATTAATCGCAAATGGTGGTGTAAGAAAACCATCAAAATGATATGAACTGTTTGCGATGGCGGAGACATTCAGATTAGAGTTGCGTGTGCGACATGTGGCATACAGTTGATCCATACGAACTGTTTGCAATGAGCATAAAAATAGAAATGGTCAGCCAGATGAAGGTGTGTGCGATATACGACATACAGTTCACTCGGATGAACTGTTTGTGATTAGGCAACACAACAGAAACGGTGAGCCAGATCAAGGTGTGTGCGATATATGACATATAGTTCACTCGGATGAACTGTTTGCGATGAGCCAAGACAACATAAACAATTCAACTTAACTATATGTGTGTGATACACGGCAAACATGTCCGTAATAAAAAATGTGTGCGAAGTCAACAGAAATGGTTCAACTTAACAATATGTGTGTGATACACGGCAAACTGGTCCATAATAAAAAATGTGTGCGAAGACCGATAATAACACAAACGATTGCTGCTAATAAGCCGTGTGTGTTGTGGGCAAATGCTTGCTGGTATACAATTGTCAGCGATTGATGAAATCATAACTGATGGCTTCCCTAGTTTACTCCGTGTGCGATGTGATTTGCTCTGCCTATAGAAGAAAACCATATATAACCGAAATAAACATCCAATTACATAAGTGACTATACAAAACATTCGCACACACCTCAATAAACAATTACATGCATTCTAAACTAGGAGAAACGTTCATCTAACCATCTACTTCTTGTGACACTGCCGCCACTGCTTTGTGGCTCAATCCATCATCTGCGGCAGGACGAAGGCACTTCCTCATGTCGACGATCCACCTGTACATCTCGTAGCTTGTGTACGCGTCCTTGGCCACGTAGTTGACGTGTTCTTCATCCAGTCTCTGCTCCCAGGCACTGTGCCAGGCGGTCTTGTCCTTCTTGCTCTCATGCTTCATCTTCATGTAGTAGGGGTCGATGATGGTCGAGGCGAGGTCAACCAGGGAGTCCTCATTGTTCTTCGTGCTGCTCCAGACCATGTAGTGGTCACGGATGTCAACAAGATTCCCGCAGGCCAAGCCCAAAATCTTGAGCTCTTTTAGATCGTTGTTGGTATCCACCATAGCAAAAATGTAGTCGAGGCTATTGATAAACCTGGCGAAAATCTTGCAAGGCCTTGTGGCCAGGTGGTAGTGGTAGACGAGGATCTCATGGCGCATGTGGCACCCCGGCGCAGGTGCCAGCCTAGAGATCAAGTCTTCTGGCAATACACAACAACTTGGTACAGAAAACAACCGCTTTATTGATCTCTTGTGTATACATAGGTTCGATGATTACATAAGAAAAATGAGGCCAAGCGGCACACACGATGCGGCTGCACTTATGTACATTATTTAGTAGACAAGACAAGGGCCTCGGCGATAAGGAAGCAACTAAGCGGCAACGAAACATAGACGTAGCGGAACTCCATCTCACAGGGACACTGCTGGGACGCGGCCTATATCGCGATGAACGGAATGACTCCAACATCATGCAACTCCATGCATAGCTTCTCCTGCATCTAGCATGACACTCCTGGTGAGTACTTTGAATGTACTCACAAGCTCACAGCAAACAAAGCAAATATGACAAGTAATAACAAGGCATTTAGCAAGTTGAATGCATGAACATGAGTATGATACTACAACCATGAAGTGTACGTGATACCGGATCATGGTTCCACGGAACAAATTACCATCTCGGGTTACCTCGTAACCACCATCATCCACTTACCATCGTGATCCTCACTAGATCATATATGAAACAACCATAGTGATCATCACAAGATCACCAACTTATGCATGTGCCATCTCAGTGTTATTAGGTGTCACGGTTATTAATTCTATTGACCCATGGTGTGACCTACTACGAACTGTGTCCATATCCGAGGACACGGCTATTGATAGATTATACACTCTGCAGAGGTTAGTACACTGTACCCACACCACGGAATTCATGGCCTCGTGCTCCCATTCGGGTGGACCAATGACATTCCGACAAAACCAATCTATTGCATGACACCCTCCCGGCCACTCCGACAAACTCCCCTTTGGGCTATGTCCTAGGTGGCCCCGGATGCTACTCTTGACATCTGCCACCTACGTGGCCGGCCACCATCGTGGCAAAACAAAACAAACGGTCCCAAACGGGGACAATGGTACACAAGGTTATGGCTGCCAACCGGGCCAAGGCAGCACAAGCGCATAACCTTCCCTAGTTGGAGGCACAGGCGAGAGGCATAATAATAAACCGAATTAGGGCCTCCCCATCCACGCAAGTGTGGTTGCACTAGTGAGCTCGATTCGGTGGCACCATGACTCAAGCAACAACTTGTTCAAATTGAATTATCATCATATTTAACTTGAATTTAAAATGATTCGAGCCATAGTGAAATGAAATGCACAGGTCATGAAAATGAATGATGAATGTATCATATTAAGCATGGGCAAGTAAAATGATCTCTACTACACATAATACCAAGATGACATGTACTCTACTGCATAGATATGACAAGCATCAAGTAATATGCACAAGTTTTCATTTAGCAATTATTTTAACTAAATGCATGAAATGAATATTAATTCAAATAAAACAATTGCCATTTCTATGCCATCCTTGCAGATGAATGATGTGGCTTGCCTTAGTTCAGAGGAGTGTCACAATACTCCTGGTCCTCTCCAAGGCAACTAGAACCTTCTGAAAATAATTTAAATGCCTAAAGAAAATGTCACATAAAGCCTTTTATTGCACTAGAAATTGTCTGCAGCAAGAAAAATACTCAAACTTGGTATACAGAAACTTTAGCTCATTACAAAACTAGTGCAAAAAGAATCAACTTATTTGGACTTATGGTTTATGAGATATTGCTCGTCAAAGTTGTGGTCAAAATATTTGAATTAAACTGAAATTCAGAAAAACCAGAAGCGGCCACGTCGAAGGCGTATTCTCTTAATATGCCTCCACTCATAATGTTTCGGGCGAGTGAGAGAGAGGCTGACAGGTGGGGTAGCCCTGTCAGGTTTGAGAGAGAGAGAGAGTGAGAACAGAGGAGACGGTGCTGTCGCCGCTGGTTCTGCGAGGAGACCTTGGCGGCCACCGGAGAGGAGGGGGATGGGTCCAACGCATCGAGATGAGCACGAACATACCTGAAGTGATGGCGGAGGTGGATGAACGGTGTCGAAACGGTCCTCTCCTGAGATGGCGCACGGCAGATCTCATCGTAGTTGAAGATTCCGGCGATAATCCGACGAACTGGCGGCACCGTCGGGCTCAGGAGATCAACACGGACACGCCTGAGGAGGTGGGCGAAGGCGGGGAGCACTAGAGTAGGAGTGTGGCCGTGGGGGATTCGCGGCCAACTCCGGCAAGGATTGGCGGCAGGAGGTCCTCCCGGCCTTGCCGCACTAGCTAGGCAGATGATTTGTGGCTAGAGAAGTGAGTGGGGATGGTTGAAACGGCTCGAAAAGTGCTCTATTTATAGGCGGCGAGGTGACCGAGCTCATGCTTCGCCGGTGATGAACCGCAAAAGAAATGGGAGAGGGAAAGAGCTCGGGCTCGACGCGTAGAGGAAGTACATGACGCCAAGAACAGTGCGTGCACCCGGCCAAATCTACAGGGCACTAGGTGGGACAATACGTGCACGCGGGCGCACTGTAACAAACAGACACGCCATGTCCATGTCCGGTGTGCAGTCTGCCGGCATCGGGGAGGAGCATAGAGGTGCTAGGTGGAAGAAGCGGAGTGTGCTCAATGGCCTAGGCATGCTGCGGTGGCGCGAGGAGGGCAAACAGGCGGTGGCAGGAGGGTCCCGGCGTCGAGAGCATGTCGAACGCCTGTCGAACACCCTGCATACATGCGGTGACCACGTGCACTAGCACACATGGTGCATCTGAGGCTTCCAGACCATGTCTAGGGTGTAGTCCCTTTAACGTGGTGCTGCTCTGTGCCCTCAGTTCGATACCTAGCGCATTGGACAAGACACGAGAAGACAGAAGTGTTTCTGGACAAAAACTTGTGAAGAGAGCTGAGAGAAAATTACTTGGAGTTAAAAGGTAAACTTTGGTGATTAAGAATCTCCTAGGAAGGTAGTTATGTGGTAAAAAATTCAGCCCAAATGGATCAAGGAAAAATGCACTTGCTTCACAAAGTGACACTTTTGTCCAGAAGCAAAAAAAAATCCTTAACTAAAATTTTCCAAATGACCAAGACATAAAATTATATGGGAAGGTGAGGCATGATCCAAAGAATATTTGGGAATTTTTTGAGCATGGAAAATGAGGGTTGCTTCATAGCATAGTGAAGAAACCTCCATTTTCAAAGGGAAAATGAATATTATGCCATTAAATAAAATTATTCCATGGCATAGTAATGCGGGTGATGAGGTCAAGAGAGGGTTTAAGAATGAAAGAACCCACTTGGAAGAAAATCAAAATGATTTCCAAGTGGCAAGTCCAAAAGAATTTGACTGAAAATCCAAATGCAAATCAAATATTCAATAAATCCAAGAAAAAGAAAAATGGGCAAAATCCAGGGTGTCTCAAACCTCCCCCTTGGGATGAATCTTGTACTCGAGATTTGGTTGCTCAGGAAAAAAATCAGGGTATGCAGTCCTTAAGAAATCCTCCCTTTCCTAAGTGGCTTCATCCTCGGTATGATGTTCCCACTGTACTTCATAAAACTCGATTGACTTGCTGCGGGTGACTCGGTCCATCTCATCCAATATCTGTAAAGGTTTCTCCTCGTAGGTTAAATCTTTGGAAGCTCTAGTTCAGTCAGATCTGTTCATTTTTTAGGCAGTGAGATGCATATCCATAGTTGAGATACGTGGAAAACATCGTGAACCTCGGATAACTCGGGTGGTAGCTCTAACTGATTAGCCACTGTACCAACTCTTGTCATGACTGGGAACAGACCAATGTATCTGGGTGCGAGCTTTCCCTGAGTATGGAACCTCTTAATTCCTTTCATAGGGGTGACTCGGAGATAGGCATACTCCCCTGGTTCAAAGCAGATTTGTCGATGCTTTGAATCGTAGTAGCTCTTTTGGCGAGACTTTGCTACTTGTAGTCTGTCCCAGATTTCCTTTACTTGTCATTCTACTTCCATCATCAAATCAGTCCCAAAGATGCGGCTGTCTCCGGTCTGAGACCAATTCAGAGGGGTACGACATTTACGTCCATATAAGGCCTCGTAAGGTGACATCTTGAGGCTGGTTTGATAGCCATTGTTGTAGGAAAATTCTGCATAGGGCAAACTGTCCTCCCATTTTGGTCCTTGAGCAAGAGCGCATGCCCGAAGCATGTCTTCCAGAATCTGATTTACTCGCTCTGTTTGTCCTTCTATTTGTGGATGATAAGCAGTGCTATACTTCAAAGAAGTTCCCAAAGCTTGGTGAAGACGTGCCCAGAATGTCGAGGTAAACAGGGATCCTCGATCTGAAGTGATGGTCCTTGGCACTCCATGCAGACTTACAATTCTGGATACATATAACTGAGCAAGTTAGTCTACAAGCTATTTGGTTCTTATTGAAATGAAATGAGCCACTTTTGTAAGCATGTCGACCACGACCATATAGTGTTATTTCCTCGGGGTGTCTTAGGCAAACCCACGATGAAATACATGCAAATGTCATCCCATTTCCGTTGTGGAACGGGCAAAGTTTGTAATAGGCCGGCATGTTTCTGGTGTTCCGCCTTTACTTTATTGAAAATGTCATAGCAGGCGACAAAATATTCAATGTCTTTCTTCATACCATCCCACCAGAATATCTGCCTCAGATCTTCATACATTTTTGTACCTCCAGGATGAATGGAATATGCAGACTCATGCACTTCCTTTAATAGCTGCTGCTTTAGATCTTCCTGATTGGGTACGCAAATTCAATCTCGAAATCAAAGAGAGCCTTGATCATCCATGTGGAATTCTTGAGTCTTTCCTTCCCGCATTCGGGCGATCATCTTTAGCAAAAATGGGTCCTCAATTTGAGCTTTGCGGACCTCTTCTTCCAATGTAGGAGTAATCTCTGCGCACATGACATCACAAATGACCATATTGAGCTGAGCTATCTCTTCTTGCAGCTCGGGAGGTAAGGAGTCCATTAGTGTGTTTGTTGTGGCCGGTTTACGACTGAGAGTGTCGGTGACCACATTAGCTTTCCCTAGATGGTAATTGATACCAATGTCATAATCTTTGACCAATTCAAGCCATCTCCTTTGTCAGAGATTCAAGTCGGGTTGAGTGAAAATGTACTTGAGACTCTTGTGGTCGGTGAAGACTTGGCATCTCTTCCCAATGATATAGTGGCTCCAAATTTTCAAAGCATGCACTACTGCAGCCATTTCCAAGTCATGCGTGGGATAGTTCTCTTCATGTGGCCATAGTTGTCTGAATGCATATGCACCTTGCCATCTTGCATGAGTACGCATCCTATGCCCCGCCTGGATGCGTCACAATAAATATCAAAGCTTCAATAAATATCAGGAAGCATCAACACTGGTGTTGTGGTTAAACGGGTCTTCAACTCATTGAAACTTTTCTCACAGGCTTCAGACCACTCAAACTTCTGATTCTTCTTGAGTAGTTCCATCATTGGCTTGGTAATCTTTGAGAAGCCTTCATTGAATCAATGATAATAGCCAACGAGACCCAAGAAACTTCCGATTTCGGACATGGTTGTAGGTGCCTTCCAATTTAATACTTCCGTAACCTTGCTCGGGTCCACGGACACTCCCTGAGTTGATAGAATGTGCCCAAGGAATCCCACTTGCTTGAGCCAAAACTCACACTTGCTGAATTTGGTGTACAACTGATGGTCTCAAAGTCGTTGCAATACTACACAGAGATGTTGTTTATGCTCTTCTTCTCCTTTGGAATATATGGCAATGTCGTCGACGAACACCACCAAAAACTTGTCCAAGAAATCCATGAACACCTTGTTCATCATATGCATGAAGAATGCGGGGGGTTAGTCAAACCAAATGACATGACCGTGTACTCATATAGTCTGTAGCGGGTAGTGAATGCGGTCTTGGGAATGTCTTCCGTCTTGATTTTTAGCCGATGACACCCGGTTAGCAAATCAATCTTTGAGAATATCTGAGCTCCACTTAATTGATCAAACAGATCATCAATCCTGGGAAGTGGGTATTTGTTCTTGATGGTGACAGCATTAAGGTTGTGGTAGTACACACACGTCCGGAGACTACTATCCTTCTTGCCCACGAATATAGCAGGTGACCCCCATGGCGAAGAGCTGGGGTGAATGTATCCTTTTTGGAGCATCTCATCCAATTGTTTCTTTAATTCCACTAACTCGGATGAAGGCATGCGATAATATTTCTTGTAAATGGGTCCCGTCCTGGCCAGAAGATCGATCGAAAATTCAAGCTCACGGTCTGGTGGCATCCCTGGCAATTCTTCAGGAAATACATCTGGAAACTCACTAACCACGAGAATCAACTCCATGTCTGATGCAATAGCCGTATAAATCATTTCCTTCTTTGGCATGGTTCTGCGAGCAAAGAATCGGGCTGACTGTCCTGAAGGATTTATTAATGTGACTTCCCGGGTTGCACAGTTGATACATACTTGATGCTTTGTCAACCAGTCCATTCCCAAAATGACTTCCCGGGTGGCGGGGAAAATAAGTCCGTTGATGCCTATTTCCAATTCTCGGCATACCACATTTGTTTTGAGCATGGATCCCGGGGATTGCACCACCATGAATTTGTCCAGAAGTGTGCAAGAAAACTGGTGCTGGGCAACAAAACTCCGTGAAATAAAAGAATGGGAAGCCCCCGAATCGAATAAAATTGTTGCGGTTATGTTATTAATAGAAACATACCAATGACCACTTTCGGTGTTTCTTGGGTTTCTTTTGCGGAGAGGTGATGAACTTGCTCTTCAATGAGCTTCTGAGTTGGGAAGGATCCCATGTTGTTGACTTGGGGCTTGATTGTTGTGGGTGGCTTGTTGTTCTTGGGACACTGCCTTGCATAATGCCCAGTCTGACCACAAGTGAAGCAGGTGTTGTTACGCTGAAAGTCTTCCCTCACTGGGTTGTTAACAATGTTCTTGACCCGATTCTCTATTTTGTTGTTACCCTGCTGCCAGGTTGGCTTGAACTCAAACTGGGGCTGTTGCCAGGTTTAGGCCTTCTGAAAAATCTGTCCATCCTTCTTGGGCTCAAACTTGCGTTTGCGATCTTCATAAGTTGACTTGTGATCATTGGCAAGCTTATGTTCCCTTTCTATGATGAGAGCCTTGTTCACCAAGGTCTGAAAATCTGGAAAGTCTAGCATGCCGAGTGTGCATCGGAGGGTATGATTGAGTCCTCCAAGGAACCGATTTGTCTTCCTTTCTTTAGTGGCTACATCATGAATGGAATAACGAGCCAAGTGATTGAACTTGTTTAAATACTCACTTACGGACATGTTTCCTTGTATGAGAGCAAGGAACTCTTGCTGCTTAACCTTCATAATGCTGGCGGGAATATCATACTTGCGGAATTTGTCCTTAAATTTATCCTAAGTAATTTCGTCTTCAGCAGGCCACAAAGTTTTAGTATTGTCCCACCATATAGCAGCTGGCCCTTCAAGATAATGAGTAGCAAAAGGAACCTTGTTGATACCTTTCGTACGGGCAATTTCTAACTTCTTCTCAATAGTCCTCAGCCAGTCATCGACCTCCATAGGATCTGTGGCTTGACTGAAACTTGGTGGCTTGGTCCTCTGGAAGTCTGATAACTTGGAGTGATTGCCATTATTATTGCTCTGCCCAACCGTAGCCTGCATACTTCTCAGAAAGTCAAGCGAATCTTGGTTTGTCTTTTCTTCAAACATTTAAATAATCTGCTTAGTTGTCGGTGGTTGCGGCGGAGGAGGTGGTGGAGGCTGATATGGTTCTGGAGAATGTCCTGCCTGTCTGGCGGATCGACAAACTGGGATATCATCGCCACCATGACTGTTGCTGCCAAACCTTGTCATCCTATATTTGTTTTCCCAATACGAAGCATCGAGATGAGCAACATCCATAAAGGAAAAAATGTAGAAGACAATGCGACAACCCCGAGAAAAAGGCAAGGAAAAAACAAGGCAAATAAAAGTCAACAACATAATTATACATAACCTCCACATCATACAAGGAAAGGAACATCATGGATAGTACAACTACAAGCATACAACCATACGTCACATCATACTCGTCTACTTGCGAAGGCAATGATCGCACTGGCACTCTAAGGACCCTACAGATGTCTCCTCAGCCTCGGACTCTGAGGCGGAACTGATAACGTTAACTGAACCTCCGGAGCAAAAGAAACACGGTGACGCTAACGGGATGGCTCTCTCTCAGGATCAGGTGCCAGATGACTCTGCAGCATAGGAGCGGCGGGAGTAGCGAGAAGTAAAGTCCACTCGGTAGGAGACTCATGAAGAGTCACCGTTGAGGTCTCCGAGTTACTCTGAGGGGTAACCGGAGCGGGTCGAGGTAAAGTAACTGGGGAAACTAGAGGAGTGTAAGCGAGTGAAGGTGGAGCGAATGCAGATCGAGCGGCGGCAAGAGCCTCTCGAGTGTGGTTCAGCTCCTGAGCTAAGCTGTGATCAGAAGGTACCCAACCGTTATGTAATGAGAAAGGTGGCTGGCTGAATGGTCACACTCCGGGTCAATGGTAGGAAAACAGATGCGTTGAGTATCGAACAGGGACAGGTAGTAATAGAAACCTGGGTGAGTCTGCATCTGGATCTCATTATAGCACAAATCGACGAGGGCCTGGAATGTAGCAAACTGGACCTCCTGGTGAGGTGAAGAAGCAAATCCGCCCTTGGGAGACTGGTATAGGTGCCTGTCAGGGTACTACTGTTGTGCATGATGACCTCCGCGTGGTACTCATATACCGCATCTGCAAGCTGCTCCCGGTTCACTTGGTACACCGGTTCATCACCGTCGGGGTAGAGTCGGCACGAGTCGTTACGAAGAAGGTGAGGAAAGATGGAGGATGCAGGCTCGGGCTGATACAGATATGGAACGGGAGCCATCTACAGTCACAACATTAGTCAGTCAGTAATAAAATAAACTATATGCATGCAATGTAGCAACCAAGTGCAAATGCACACCCAAATCACCCAAGGACTTCTATCTACCGCTTTCTAACACGTCGGCTGTCTAGGGCATCCTACAGTCAGCGCGGCTCTGATACCAAGCATTGTGGCACCCCGACTCAGAGCAACCGGTTTACCTTGAATTGCGGGCCCAGAGATCAAGTCTTCTGGCAATACACAACAACTTGGTACAAACAACAACCGCTTTGTTGATCTCTTGCAGATACATAGGTTTGATGATTACATAATAAAACGAGGCCAAGCGGCACACACAGTGCAGCTGCACTTATGTACATTATTTAGTAGACAAGACATGGCTCTCGGTGATAAGGAAGCATCTACGCGGCAGCGGAACAATGATGTAGCGGAACTCCATCTCACAGGGACACTGCTGGGACACGACATAGATCGGGATGAATGGAACGACTCCAACATCATGCAACTCCATGCACAGCTTCTCCTGCATCTGGCATGACATGCCAGGTGAGTACTTTGAATGCACTCGCAAGCTCACAGCAAATAAAGCAAATATGACAAGTAATAACAAGGCATTTAGCAAGTTGAATGCATGAACATGAGTATGATACTACAACCATGAAGTGTACGTGATACCAGATCATGGTCCCTCGGACCAACTTACCATCTCGGGTTACCTTGTAACCACCATCATCCACTTACCATCATGATCCTCACTAGATCACATATGAAACAACCATAGTGATCATCGCAAGATCACCAACTTATGCATGTGCCATCTCGGTGTTATTAGGTGTGCCGGTTATTAATTCTGTTGACCCACGGTGTGACCTACTATGAACTGTGTTCATATCCGAGGATGCGGCTATCTATAGATTATACACTCTGCAGAGGTTAGTAGACTATACCCACACCACGGAATTCATGGCCTCGTGCTCCCATTCGGGTGGACCAATGACATTCCGACAAACTCCCATTTGGGCTATGTCCTGGGTGGCCCCGGATTCCAACACTGGACATCTGCCACCTACGTGGCCGGCCACTGTCATGGCAAAACAAAACAAACGGTCCCAAACGGGGACAATGGTACCATATAACTTTGGGCACACAAGGTTATGGCCGCCTACCGGGCCAGGGCAGCGCAAGCGCATAACCTTCCCTAGTTGGAGTCACCGGCGAGAGGCATGACAATAAACCGAATTAGGGCCTCCCCATCCAGGCAAGTGTGGTTGCACTGGTGAGCTTGATTCGATGGCACCATGACTCGATCAATAGCTTGTTCAAGTTGAATTATCATCATATTTATCTTGAATTTAAAATGATTCGAGCCATAGTGAAATGAAATGCATGGGTCATGAAAATGAATAATGAATGTATCATATTAAGTATGCGCATGTAAAATGATCTCTACTACACATAATACCAAGATGACATGTACTATACTTCATAGATATGACAAGCATCAAGTAATATGCACAAGTTTTCATTTAGCAATTATTTTAACTAAATGGATGAAATGAATATTAATTCAAATAAAACCATTTCCATTTCTATGCCTGATGTCTACTACGCAACCTTCTTCTTGTAGACTCATGTTGGGCCTCCAAGCGCAGAGTTTTGTAGGACAGTAGCAAATTTCCCTCAACTGGATGACCTAAGGTTTATCAATCCGTGGGAGGCGTAGGATGAAGATGGTCTCTCTCAAACAACCCTGCAACCAAATAACAAAGAGTCTCTTGTGTCCCCAACACACCCAATACAATGGTAAATTGTATAGGTGCACTAGTTCGGCGAAGAGATGGTGATACAAGTGCAATATGGATGGTAGATATAGGTTTTTGTAATCTGAAAATATAAAAACAGCAAGGTAGTAAGTAACAAAAGTGAGCGAAAATGGTATTGCAATGCTTGGAAATAAGGCCTAGGGTTCATACTTTCACTAGTGCGAGTTCTCTCAACAATGATAACATAATTAGATCATATAACAATCCCTCAACGTGCAACAAAGAGTCACTCCAAAGTCACTAATAGCGGAGAACAAACAAAGAGATTATTGTAGGGTACGAAACCACCTCAAAGTTATTCTTTCTGATCGATCTATTGGGCTATTCCTATAAGTGTCACAAACAGCCCTAGAGTTCGTACTAAAATAACACCTTAAGACACACATCAACCAAAACCCTAATGTCAACTAGATACTCCAATGTCACCACAAGTATCCGTGGGTTTGATTATATGATATGCATCACATAATCTCAGGTTCATCTATTCAAACCAACACAAAGAACTTCAAAGAGTGCCCCAAAGTTTCTACCGGAGAGTCAAGACGAAAATGTGTGCCAACCCCTATGCATAAGTTCACAAGGTCACAGAACCCGCAAGTTGATCACCAAAACATACATCAAGTGGATCACGTGAATACCCATTGTCACCACAGATAAGCACATGCAAGACATACATCAAGTGTTCTCAAATCCTTAAAGACTCAATCCGATAAGGTAACTTCAAAGGGAAAACTCAATCCATTACAAGAAGGTAGAGGAGAGAAACATCATAAGATCCAACTATAATAGCAAAGCTCGCGGTACATCAAGATCGTACCAAATCAAGAACACGAGAGAGAGATCAAACACATAGCTACCGGTACATACCGTCAGCCCCGAGGGTGAACTACTCCCTCCTCGTCATGGAGAGCGCCGGGATGATGAAGATGGCCACCGGTGATGATTTCCCATCCGGCAGGGTGCCGGAACAGGGTCCCGATTGGTTTTTGGTGGCTACAGAGGCTTGCGGTGGCGGAACTCCCGATCTAGGTTTATTTCTGGGGGTTTCTATATTTATAGGAATTTTTGGCGTCGAGAACAAGTTAGGGGGGTCCACGAGGAGCCCACAAGACCGGAGGGCGCGCCAGGGGGGTAGGGTGAAGGAAATATGCCCTAGAGGCAATAATAAAGTTGTTATTTATATTTCCTTATATCATGATAAATGTTTATTATTCATGCTAGAATTGTATTAACCGGAAACTTAATACATGTGTGGATACATAGATAAAACACCGAGTCCCTAGTAAGCCTCTACTAGACTAGCTCGTTAATCAAAGATGGTTAAGTTTCCTAACCATAGACATGTGTTGTCATTTGATGAACGGGATCACATCATTAGGAGAATGATGTGATGGACATGACCCATTCGTTAGCTTAGCATAATGATCGTTCAGTTTTATTGCTACTGCTTTCTTCATGTCAAATACATATTCCTTCGACTATGAGATTATGCAACTCCCGGATACCAGAGGAATACCTTGTGTGCTATCAAACGTCACAACGTAACTAGGTGATTATAAAGATGCTCTACAGGTATCTCCGAAGGTGTCTGTTGGGTTGGCATAGATCAAGATTAGGATTTGTCACTCTGAGTATCGGAGAGGTATCTCTGGGCCCTCTCGGTAATACACATCGTAAGAAGCCTTGCAAGCAATGTGAC